>BCKQ01000001.1:1268721-1616022 GCA_001600695.1 Ascoidea asiatica | reverse complement strand
TGTTTATAATATACTTCTTACCGATCTTTCAAATAAGTCATCAATTCAACTAAATCAACTTCATTATTACAATCATATAGTATTGTGCAAACAACTTAATCCAAATCTGATATGAAAGAGACCAAGACAAATAAGTTAACTCTATTTTAAATAATTTATTACCACGTTTTTTTCACAAGATACTAAAATAAAATATGTTTTATTCCCTAAATTGTTTATCAACTAGTATGACTTTCATAAGTTCATCCACATTCAATTGATTTAAACATTATTTAAGTCCTCTTCTGTATCTTCTTCAACTATTCATTTCAATAGATAAACCCCCTTTGGTTTTTGTAATTAAAGAAAAGCCAAATGAATTATTAACTGATGTTTGTTTTTGCTTTTGTTACATTGTTTATTTTATTGCTTGTTGTCTATTGTCTATTGTTTATTCATTATTGATGTATCTAATTTTAAAATTATATCTATATTATCATTCAATATAAAAAAACAATAAACAATAAACAATAAACAATAATAATAATAATAATAATCAATAAGAAAAGTGTTAATTAAAGTTCCAACTCAATCATATAAAAACTACAAATCTTAAATTGTAGACATGAGCAGAGTTTTATTGAGCATGATTTATCGAATCCAATTAAATCTCAATATGGAAATCGAAAAGGAGATTCAAGAACCTAATTCTATTGTTTTAAATTTATATTCTGATCATATCTATAAGGAGCAGTCTACAAATGAAAACAGCTCAAGTATCGCCACCAATGACAACGCAAAAAATGATACTAGAATATTTAGTTCAAGCCGTTCTAATACCAACTTCTTTTTTCATGATCTTAACTCGACTTTGGTAGACCAGTTTGAAATGAAAATGGAGAACCTATTAATGTTTGAAGACACTTACGATAATAGCATTAATAATGAGAATATGATCAATGAGAGAAATAGTTACAATAATTCAAACCTATCTCTTCAGCAGTAAGTTCTTCTGTTATGGGTCCTTCTAAAGTGGTAACGTCTATTGTAATTGTTTTTCCAATTGAGGATTAAAGTCTCTTAACAAAAAGTAATGATTCTTTGGATGATGATCTAGATAAATCTTTTTCTCATTTAAATGTCAAACCAAATATCCCAGGGGAGTCTTTTGGAATTTCTAATCAATCCTTTTCTGATGATAAAAAGAAACTTAATATCATACCCTCTCCAATTGTTATGCCACCTACTTCTACAATTGCTGGTCTTTCTAGAAACCTTCTCCTTTACCGCCACTGGGAAACGATTTGGAGCAATAATCTTAGGAATTTAATATTGACGTATTCGATATTGAAGAGTTTGATAATACATTAACAATCTGTTAGTACTGTACTTCTTTTATATATATTTTTGGTTATTTGTTCTCTAAAAGAAAGTTTTTCTAATTGTTTGAGTCTTGAAATATAAATTTCTTTCAGAACAGACCTCGGTGTTTCAAAAAACTTCACGAGTTAAGTAACCGGTTTGTCATTTCCGGTAAATGCGTGGGCGGTTTTTAAACATATCACTTGAAATATATATTCCATTTATAGAGGGTACCTGGCTTCCCATGTTAATACTTTCTGGTCACTCTTAAAACCTTCGGGCCCGATTTTAAATCCTTTGTCGGATTCGAATGCGGTTATTTTCCGGATTTTGGGTGATTTCCGCTGAGCTTTTTCAAAAGTTCATTTTTCAAAAACATGACAAAATTACTTCCTAAATAGCAAATAATGTCTGCAAATAGAGATGTTGTGTCTGCAAATAGAGATGATGTGACTTCACTTAGTATTTCTCGTTCAAAGAACCTTCACCAGTTAACCTGCGAAATGAGAGCGTTAACGTGAACAATTAACACGCCAGGATAACCAATAATCGATAGGCTAAAAATGCGTTTTGTACTGGATCTGGTCTCTGAGTGGAAGGGGTTTTTGAATCATGTGAGAAAAGCCTTCTTACAAAACACAGACCTCGTATTCCGGACCTCGAATTGGAAACCTCGTATTAGAAACCTCGTATCGCCGATCTCACATGCAGCAACAGCTTGAAAATAATAAAATAGAGACGGGTAACACTGAAACTCGGATCAGATTTAAGGTTTTAAGCTTTGCCGACACCGCTTTCTTATCCTCGTAGGGCTTTGTTCAAAAATAATCAAGGGCCAGTGGTTTTGAAAAACAGAAATTCATAAGAACCACAAAACAAGGCTAACAAAGACTAAGAAAGACACAAAAAGACACAAGCCGGCAGAGAGCCATAATAGAACATAATCCTTCATGGATATCTGTTTATAAACAATATTTTTCCAAAAGTGATAGTGTTTGCAACTATTTTGAACCAATGGAAGTAGCAAACCACTAATGCTATAGTAGTATTTATGCTACCAGTACTGTAGGAGCAGTGCTGCCCGGTAGGTATTTCGCTACCCAACAGCTCCATGGGCGACTGTAGAAATTTCTACAGTGGGTTGATTACCCTTACTTTTGCCGCTGAACTGAAAGCAGGTTCAACTCAGTTTTATCCAACTCAATTCAAATCGAATGAAACCAAAAGGTATTTCTGGAAGAATTCTATGGAACTTTCTTCGACTGAAGCTCAATTGCACAGTTGGGCTAATCAATAAAGGACATCGAAATTATTTGCTCTATTTCCCCCGTTGCAAATTGATTCAATTCAAATAATTTGAAATGAGACAAGGAAAGCCTATTTTACTACTAGCATTTGAAGTAATAGTAGTAGTATCTAGACCATGTATATATTTGTGTCGATGTACAAGCAACGTTGAATGTTTTTGATAGTTTCTGACTTTGTGTAAGAAGAAGAGTTACACCTAAGAAACCAGTTCCTGATTTTAGGGACACCGATAATCATATTTTACAGAGAAGGTCCAATAACATACTACGGGTATTGGTAAAGACAATAAACAAACAAGTTAAATTTTCATTTCCAAGAGATTTTATTGAGATTGTGGCACCTTTTGCCTTCTAAGAAGTTATTTTTGCTATTTTTATTCAAAGCAGATTGATTGTATTCCAGTCTAGTCACATAGAATATTCCAATTTAATCAAAGACTCTCACCAATTGCAATTGATTATTTTCCTCTGTTGAACATTTATTCTCTGTTAAATTATAGCCTTTGTTAAAACGAGTTAAATTTCTCTTCCTATCTTTTTTATCATGATTTTTGAAATCCACAGCCACTCAAATTTAACTCAATAAATAACAGTAAAGCTATTCAAAGATGGCTTTGGATGAAATCTTGGCCTACTTTACCACTAAACTATCCTACATAATATTAGTATTAAAATTCAATTTGAAAAAAAGTTTTAAATCCCATTTCACAAGTATCATTATTCACAAAATAGCATTAAATGAGCGTAACAAACATTAAAGAAACACTGAAGAAACATTGTAAAAACTTCGGCCAACCTTCAATCACTGTTTTTTTCACCCTAATTTTTGCAACAAACCTCGATTTTTTAGGTTTTTCACCGGTTTATTGTAGTCAATAATCAAACTTTATTCAAAATAAAAAAAAAACAATTGAAATTTTTTCGTAGTAAGTAAAAAGAGGAAAAAAATTTCATTAATATATATAAAATTCAAATTAATTGAATAGTAATTAAAATTGATAAATAAAACAAATTTTAAAATCAACTCGTTTGAAATTGCAATTGGTAATAATCAAGAAAAAAAATCAGGTTAAATAGTAAAGTAGTACTAGTTCATAATTCATAATTATTATTTTGAAGACCGTAAAAATACAACCAATTTCAAAATTCAAAAGTTACTTAAAAAGTTCTTATTTTCACACATTTTAGTTACTAAATTCTTTGAAAACGATCAATTCAATATCTTATTCTTGCCTTTTCTTTTACTCTATTCAGACATCACTTTAATATTATCATATTATCATATTATATTATCATATTATATTATCAAAAGAAAATATAATTTAGAAATATATTAAAATTCATTAGATTATATATATTAGATTATATTTTGCAAGCAGCTCACTTTAAGTCGCAAGAGTAAAACGTTATAAGTTTATTTTCTCAGTTAATTTTACACTTACTTTACAGTAGTATATCCAGACTGTATTGACACTGCATTAATTGCAATTCTCATACCCATTTCTCTTATTAATATATTCAAAAACAGCCATTTCTTATCCAGATCTATTCCAGATCTTAGCCACTTCTTTCTAAAATCCTTTTAAACTCTTTCAAATCACTTCAATTTTTTAAATATTTGCCTTCTTCTCTATCTTAATTCATCGAATTTTACTTCTTTCTTATTCAATTTCTTCAAATCAAAAAAAAAATCAAAAATCAATCTAATTACTGCAATAATATTATCGATAAATCATAAATTTGTCTAAATCCTCACTCAAGTTAAAAATATTCATCATTAAAAAAACCATCAATTATCAATCATCAATTATCAATCATTAATAGAAAAAAAAAATAATTACATTATTAAGAGTCTTACCGCTTAATTTCAAGTTAACAAAAAATTGGACTCTGTTGTTTTTTTTGTTTCCCAATTGAATCATCAATAAAATAACAAGAAATAATAATAAAATAACAAGAAATAATAAATTAAAAAATAATTGTTATATTAATAATTTAATTTTTCAATTTGAGAATTATCTCTTTAAATTTCTAAAAATCGTACCAGAACCAGTTACTTATTAATTTTTTCACTTAATTTTATTCCTCTATTTATTTATCTATTTATTTAATAATAATTATTTTTCAATAACTCCAAAAAAAAATATAACGTTAGTTATAACTTTCTCAATTCAAATTACAGTATTTAACAAATACTACAGTTAACTTTTATTATTAACTTAAATAATTTTAAAAATTTAAAAGATTTGAATAACTTAAATAATCTGAATAATAACTTAAATAATTTCATTATTCATTTTTTTAAAATTTTATTAAATTCTTTTAACTATTTCCAAAAAATTTAACTCTTTAAAAATTATTAAAAATTTCTCTGTCTTTTCACACTAAATTACTCTCTAAATTAATTTCAACTTATTCAACATTCCATCACATTTTAAAATTATCAATTTTATATTTAGCCATTCTTATATCCTTTATTTTTCACAATTCTTTTTAAATATTATTAACTTATATTCAATTATATTTTAGTTTCTTAATATCTTTTTATCAATTGTTTTTTTTTTAAAAAAAAAAAAAAACCAAATATCAATATCTATCACTCAAATAAGTATATAAAAATAATTTTAAAATATATCAAGTTTCAAAATAAAAATATATTACTCACATTTTATCTCACAATTTTAAATTAAAACAAAATATATTAATAGTTTCAACCTTCTTCAAATCAATTTACTTTCTATGAATCTTCAATTATCTAAAAATCATTAAACGCTTTCACTTATTCTATCAATTCAATCAACTCAATCAATTAATTTAAAATATTAAAAATAAAATCATTTCAATCATATCATCAATAAATCATAAATTAATCATTAACAAATCATAAATAAATCATATAAAGCATAAACCACTTTTTTAAATCATAAATAAAGCATATTTAACTAATTTTATCCATACTTATTCTATAACCTCAATTTCTAAATTTCAGAACTTTTTCAACCAATTAAGAAAAAAAAAAAMAGAAAAAAAATTAATTAAAAGAGAACAAAAAATTAATAAATAATAAAAATATAAAAAGAAACAAAAAAATAGTTCAAGTTAATATATTAATATATTTATATATTTATTTATATATTTCTTATATATATATATATAAATTTATATTTATATACTGTATAAAGCAAATTCATCCAGTATTTATAATTTTTGTTATTTTTAAGATTCAATTCAGGTAATTTTAAGTTATTATTTTGAAAACTCCCCTTTATTATGACAACTGAAGAAGAACTACCATCTTCTGATCATCTTTCTGATAGTGCTTTTCAACCTGATGTTCGAGACCTGACCACAAATTCAAAGAATCTTACTTTTACACATCAACTTTCAACTTTAGGATCTGCTCCAATTTTAACTTCAAATGGAAAAGCAATTCAAAAACTCCAATTACAAATACCTTTTGATAATGTTTCATTAACTTCGACAATTAATTCTTATGTTATAAATAATGATGAGTTTATATCAACAACTCTTCCAAAGAAAGTTGATATTATTCCTGAAGATGATGAATTATCCCCTTTCGATACATATAGTTTAAATACTAATTCAACTAATTATCAAAATAATATTCATTTTGTTCAAAATAAATCAACAGAAAATGATCAAGATATTGATGGTGATGATGGATTATCATCTTTAAACTCAATTGATCAATATTATGCTAACTCAGCAACAAATAATTCCAATTTCAATAATAATTATAATAATTCTGATATAGGCGCTAACACTAAATTCCCTGGTCCTTTGAAATCTACTGTATATGAACAAAATGGTTATATTTCAGATTTTGGAAGTGAAACAAGGGTTTTAAATTATTATAGATCTTCTAGCTTAAATATTTCAACAAAAAAATTATTTCAAGAAATTAAAAGAGATTCAATTTCAACTTGCACAAGTAATAATTTGACTCCGGTTAATAGTAATGGGAATAGCCCTATTAATAATATTACTGCTGGTAAAAATTTTATTAACTCCGAAAATATAAATAACTCAGATAATTTCAATAATGTTATTTTAAGTTCGAAAGATAAACTAGCTGTTCAAACTTCTCGTAATCCATCTTTCACTAAAAGTTCCCCAAGGGCTAGAAAATATTCATTACCTTATTCAACACCAAAGTCAAGTGCTAGGAAATCAATTGTTTCATTTCAATCCCTTCAAAGTTCGGTAAATTTAAATCAAAATCAATTTCAAACCTCCTATTCTGAAGATGATTATGAAAGTAACAGTGTCAATAATTACAATGTTGTTGGTGCTAATAGCAATGTTAACAATAACAATAATGATATTGCTTTGAATAGAGCACTTCCTTTATCCAAACCAGTATTCCCAAAATATAACAATGAATCATTAACCAGTCTTGCTTCTGGTTCGATACATGGAAACAGAAATGCAAATGAATTTAGCTCAAACAATAACGACTTTAATAATAGCTTATTCAATCAGAATTCATCTGGAGAAAGGCAAAGAAGACTTTCTAAACCTATAGATCCATTAGTGACAATTAAACCTAGAAATTCATTATCAATCACAACAAATTCACAAAATTTGAGATCAATTTCCGATGGCCTTATTTCAAAAAGTCCTTCTTTGTCATACAGACCTAGAAATAACTCATTTCATTCAAGTCCTATAATGAGAAATCCCGTACCTGAGGTTTCGGATAACAATAATAATAATTATTTAATCAACAATGATGTTTATTTCTCATCAAACCAAATGGATTTTCGACAATCTCCCCCAAATTTACCAAAATCGTCTATGTCTTCACCTTTTCTTTCTTCTATTGATTACTCTAAAAATTCTTGGAGAGATGCATCAAAGAAAAACTCTAGCCAAATTCATTTACACGCACATAATAAAGATTCTGGTTATTCTGATAAAATTGACGTTAACTCTTGGTTGAGCTCCACAAGTCATCTGAATGTTATGAATAATAGACGCAGTTCGAATAAAGATACTAAAGATAAAAATTCACATAAAAGTAAAAATTCATCTGAAAGTGATTTTTCTTATAAAAGTAATTCCAGTCAAAACAGTCAATTGAGAATTAGTGCTAAAGCTATCAATGCCAATGGAAATAATGTCATTAAAAAATCTATGGATCAATCCAAGCCAGTAAGAACAAAAAGTTATGATCAACATAGCGTCAATTCTTCAAAGTCAGCTCCAACTAAAAGACATTCTTTTTTTGCATCCACCAAATTTTTTCTTGGAAATGATTCCTCATCTTCTGACTTGGTGATGTCACAAAATTCCTTTGCGCCTACAGATAGTTCCGAAGATTACTTTAATAAGATTAAAGAAAGAGAGTCAATAGTTACAACTGGATTACTATTGCCTTCTCCGGCTATTAATATCAAAAGAACGCTTTCTAAATTGAAAGAAAGATGTGGCAATAAAAAGTTATCAATTAATACTCATTTAACACTGGACTCTTCTTTTGCAATTTCTCCGTATTCTGCATGCTCACCATCTACTAGGTCTTCGAGTATCTCTTCTCCTTCTTCAACTAATCTATTGGGAAAATTCGTTTTTGGAATCAGACGTGTAACTACCCCTATTACTGGCAAGTCTCATTCTTCCGATACAAAATCTATAAACTCAAACCTCAATTCAAACTCAATGGATTTAGAGACCATCAAACTAAAAACTTCTGGCTCAATCAAATTAGACGCTCATTCTCTTAAAGCCCATAACAATGGAGGAAATTTCGATTCTCATATATCTACGTTTCCATATTCCGCATCTTTAACTCAAACGAGAAAAGATGCAACCAACATTAAACCTAAAAGGTCTTCTTTGATTACCTATTCCGACAGTATAAAAATTTCTTCAAAAAGAAGTTCATATTCCTTAAGTCGAAGAAAAGTTTCAAATGCATCTATTAAGATTCAAAAAGGCATTTCTTTGCCAGAACATCAACAAAAAGTCTCAATAGATTCTGATTTTTCGAAGAAGAGTAATAATACAACTTTTAGTTCTAATGGTGCTATTTCTTCTACAATTACTGGTTCTTCAATGGCAAACTCTATGTTTAATATGAATTCTTTCAGTAATTCCAATTCCCCTACTACAAACGTTACTCCTCTAACTTCTTCAGTTATAAATGTTAGTTCCCGATATAACTGTTTTGGATCAGAAGACAACCTATTTTCAGATGATTCTTCCCAAAACAAAAACTATGGTATAGACTCTCTGTTTTCAAATAGGCCAGTAACACCATTGGCGTTTCTAAATGATTTGATCCCATCAGCACACGATCAATATAGTCTCAATAACTGTACAATTGATGCTAATAGAAAAAATCAATACAGTGAAATTGTTCCCCCTTCAAAGGCTGATGATACTAACTCTGACTCAATCTCTACTATGGAAGAAAATCAAAAGAAAAAATTAGACCTATTAGGTCAGTTACAGCTTTCTATAGATCAAATGAATTTGGAAAATGCTTCATATCAGGCAATTCTTGATAAATTATCTAAGTCTGGATGGTATTCAGAAACAAATCTTAGTGATATCAAAAAGAGAAAATCCATGGCTAAAAATAAACGATTAAGTAAAATCAATTCTTTGAAAGAGCAGATTGACCAACTCAATCTCAAAATAAATCACAGTGATCAATCTTATGAAATGCTTCCTGAAACTGATATATTCAAAGATTCGGACATAAGTAATCAAATCTGATCCTTAAACTATCTTCTTAAAAATACTTTAATTCTTTTTTTTTTGGTTGATGCCTTCTTTTTATTTTTTTACTTTTTTTTTTAACGATTGTATTATTATTATTACCATTATTTATTATTATTTTTTACTATTACTAATATTATTACTATTATTTTTATTATTATTATTATAATTATTATTATTATTCAATATCCTATATTATTAATGTTAAAGAATTATTTTGGGTTACTTTTGTTTTCTTTTTTTCTTTTTTTCTTTTTTTTTTTTTTTTTTTTCAAAAATAAAATCAGTTTATTTTTTATTAGCTGACACTTTTCTAAGGACATGTTTTCTTATAATTTTGGTTGAATATGAAGCCTTATCTTTCATTTTATTTTATTTTATTTTTTATTATCAGGATTTTTTTTCTTCCTTCTTCTTCGAAATTTTTTTACTGCTTGCTTTTTTCACTACTGGATTTTTTTTTTTTTTGAAGAATCAACTTTTCTTTTGCTATTTAGTGGATTGTGAGAATTCTCTTAAAATTGCTTTTATTGCATCATTATTATAGACCTATATTTATTTTTGCTGATTATCTTCTAAAATATTTTTGTATTTTTTTCAACTTCTTTTGTCGTACTTGCAAAAGCATATTCCCCAATTGCTAGTTTTTATTATATTTAATTTTTTTGCCAATTATTTTTATGAAAATTACTTCAAGTTAGTTGAGTCTTAATTTTAAGTATTATATATGTGGATGTCTAATGAATTTTTCGATACAGTACCAGGAATATTACTAAAGTTTCAAATTTCAGTCAGCAAATATATTAGAACTTTCACGAGACTATATAATATATATAAAAATAAATAAAAATAACAAACAATAGAGAAAATTTAATAATACACACATGTTATAACGAATTCAAAAGAAAATACTAGCTTTCTTCATTCTTTCTTTTCTTGGATGGAGATGTGACAGGGGATTCTATTTTTCTCTTATTATCGCTCATACCTGGGCCATCTTTATTAACATTCAATCTTTTGGTCTGAAACTTTCTCAATAACTTTGCACGTAATTCTGAAGTGGGATCTGCCTTCGCAATATTGGATTCATTGTTATTTGCCAATGGAATCGGTGGTAATCCATGACTTGCAGTTGTTTCCGAAGGGCTTTTATGAATATCATTATTGGGTGTATTCTTATGTTCTTTTTTCTCTGTTTCTTCAAGTGCTAAACCCTTCTCAGAAATATTACTCTTAGAATCTTCTTCCAAGCTACTTACTTTTTTCAAACCAATTTTGGATATCAAATTATTAAAGTACCAACTAAATCTCTTTTTAGTGACCATATCAACATTTATATGCGTTTTACGTTCTTGGAAAGGTAGTTTCCAAAAAATAAACAACAAATCTTTGAACGTCAATTCCTTTGCATACACATTATCTTCGCTAATTTTTAAATCTAAGACTTTGATTTTTAATTTAATTTCATCATTAAAATCAAGTGGAGAACCAACAGATATGAACTTTTCTCTTAACGCTGCAAAAAATAGCTCCAACGATTCATCTATCATATAGTGGGATGAAGAATCAAATATTGAAGGAAGGTCGTTGTATTTTGAATCATCTAGTTCAAATAAGAGAAATTTCTTCTCAAAAAAGTTAATAAATACAGGAAAAGTACCTATATCAAATGGTTTTATCTCTTCCTTTTCTTTAATCCCATCCGAAAATTCTTCATTATTCAAACGACTATCAAAACCATTGAATATTAGGTGACTAGAATCCACCTTCATTTCCATATCTACATCCACACTTTCACCTTTTTTGCTTATACCAAAACTGCTTTTTGCATTCATTTCAAGACCTACATCAACACTATTAGCTGAGTCTTCATCTTGGCCATTTATACTTTCTATTGGGGCTTTAAGAACATCTCTGTTTTGATCACCAATAGAAGTATGTTTTTTTTCATCGATTTCTGACTTTTTACTTATTCGCGACTCTATTCCTTTTTCAGTTTCACTTTTGGGTTCTACATTTATTTTGTCATTTATACTATCTTCTGATTGATGATTTGTCTTTAAGGCATTAGAAACGGTATTTGAAATCAAATTTTGGTCTTCATTTTCATTAAAGTTTTCATTATTGAGAGGAGAAACCTTTTCACTTTCATTTAGAGGTTCATTTACATCACTAAATTTCTTATCAAGCAGCTCTGAATTATTCTTCTTTGGGATTGTAGATTCATTAACAATCTCCATTTTGGTATCTTTTTCATTTTGAACATCAGGTTTTTCTGTTTGACCTTCTATTTTCCGGATATTATTTTTCTTGTGTTCTTCATCTTCGTGGTTAACATCGGTTTTGGAAGAGATATTTGTCTTTTCAAAATCAGTTTTAGATTCAGAATTAAATTTAGAGTTAAGATCACTATCAAAGTGAGCTAAAGTAGTATCCATTGGGTTCACAAACGGTTTGGAGTCTTCAATGTTCTTATCAACTATACTCTTTTCTGCAGGAATTTGATCGTTTATAAAAGATTCCTTTTGAACATTCAAATGAAAAGGTAGTTCAATAGAAGACTTGATGATACTACTGTCTTCTAATTTATTATGAAGAGCGATTTCAATATCGCCATTGGTTTGTTTTGAAATTTCTGAACTGTTGGAAGGAATTTCACTTCTTACTATTTCAGGCTTTAGATAGCTTTCGCCTTTTCCAGATTCAGGCAATGAAACATCAATTGCTTGGTTTTTTCTGGAAATTTCCGTATCTCCATTTTCGGGGTCCTTCTCAGTAATTTTATTATAGAATTCTTTTTCGGTTTTCTCAGTCATCTTACCATTCTCAAATTCATCATGATTTCCATTTTCTAGCTTTCTGGTATCAGCAACTTCTTGTATATCTTCATTCTTTCCAGTAACCTCAGGGGTATCAATATTTTCTTTTGATTCTGGGTTGATTTTTTCCTTTGCTTCATCATTTTCAATATTCTCTTGAGACTCTTCTTCATCTTGGTATTCTTCCTCATTATCATAATCACTTTCTATATTGGAGTCAATATCATTTTCAGACTCATTCATAATCTCAGATATTAATTGGTTTTCATTATTTCTCATAATCATACTTGTATCATTAATGGAACCTGAATTATCAGGATCAATATCAAATACAGAGTTATCATGACCTGTAATGTCTCCATTTTCACTTTTGGTTTCACTTCCCTCTTCTTCTTGATCTTCTAAATCCTCACCTTCATTCTCATTTTCAATCTTATTTTTATTTTTATTTTCATTTTTATTTTCATTTTCGTTTTCGTTTTCATTTTCATTTTCATTTTCATTTTCATCTTCATCTTCATCTTCGCTTTCAATTTCATCTTCGCTGACATCTTCATTTTCACCTTCGTTTTCATCTTCATTCTCAATCTCGTTCTCGTTCTCATCCTCATCGTCTTCATTCTCATTCTCATTCTCATTCTCGCTGCTTTCCGTATTTATTTCGATGGCATCTGGGTAATTACCCTTTTCAGAATTTTCTCCAATTTCTATATCTTCTTCATTATAATCGATATTTTGATCATTTGAGTTCAATTGATCAAAATGATTATATTGTTCTACTTGATTCAATGTATGAAATTGATTTACATTATTGTTATTGCTATCTTGATTTTGAACAGGATCCTGATTTTCGTAATTATTTTTAAAAATCGATAATGAAGCAGTGACTAAAGAATCTTGATCATTTTGAACATTATGATTGATTAATTGCATTCCTGTATCATTTGGAGATGAATTATTTTTCAGATCGTCAAATATCATTTCAATATCGTTATTATCTTTCAATTCATTAGAATTTAATAATTGATCAATTTTTTCCGAGTTTGATTCTAAAGTTTGAAGCTCTTCATCAGAAGTGACTTTTTCTTCAATATCAATTGCTGAGTCTTCTTCAGTCATAACAATTTAGATATATATATGTATATATATATATAAATATACTTAGTTACTTATTTATTTATTTGATTGCTTGACCAATAGAATTTTAGAAAAAGAAACAGTTATTGGGAAAATATTGTTAGTAAAAATATATTTAAAAACTTGAACTTACAAAATATTAAAACTGTTTTATAAGTTTAATTGACTTTCAAAAATAATATTAAATTAAAGCTTTGGATATATTGGCTATTTTTTTAATTAATTGAAGAGAATTTGCTTGGAGACTTATTTTTAAGAGTATTCTCTGTCTTTTAATTTAAAGAAAGTTTATTTTTTGAGAAAGAAAAGGATAATCGCACGTGATTGAACTTAAATAAGTTTTGAGTGTTAAATAATTTTTAAGTGCTTGTGTTATTAAAGTAATTGAAAACTGCTTTGAATTGAGATATTTCATTATTTACACATGAATATCAGAACTGTTTGTATTATTCTACAAAATTATAAAAGAATAAGACTATATAGATATTTGGTCATGAATAATAAATTATGTATATAATGGTAAAGCTTCATTTGCAGTTCTTATTGTTACTCCTTTAATTCTTTTCAAAGAAAGACCTTCTTTCTTGAATAAAAAACTTATTACAGCTTCAATATTTTCTAAAATATTTTGGACAGAAAATATTGGGTAGCCAACTTTAATTGATAAGGTATTACCATTCTCCTTTGGGATATAATAAGTATTTCTTATAATTGATCTAATTTGCTTTAATACATAATCGCTTTCACAACTTTCAATTTTTAATTTTTGGCCTTTTTGATAAGAATTATGAGTTAGAGTTTTATCAGGTTTTGCCATTTGTATCATAAAAGGAACTTTTTTGTTTTTAACATAAAATATTTCACCTAATAGATTTGGTAATAAATGGGTGACTCTATGATCAGACATTATAATGTCATGATCTTTAAATAAATTTATCTTTTTTTTTGTACTTGTTGAGATTGATTTTATTTTTTTAATTGAATAAATAGATTTAAAACAATTTTCAGTTGGGCATCCTTTGGCAGTTAATGCAGTTCTATATGGAGTTGAAGGATCTTTTGTTATTAAAAGTATTGATTTGGATGAGGATTTTGCTAATTTATGAGGAATATTTATTATTCTGGGAAGATAATCATTTTTCTGTATTAGTTTCCCAATTATTGTTATTGATAGAAAAATTGGCTCTGCTGGATTCTTATCTTTACCAGTCTTCAATATTTGAGTTAATGATTCTATAGATTTTTTTGCTTTTTCCTCTCTTGCAGTTCCTATTATGAGAGACATATTTGTCTAGGATGCTATTCTTTTATAATCTGTTTATTCAACTAGTTAAAGTTGGTTTTTCTTATTTATCAAAAAGTCTATTTTATCTGATGTTCTATCGTCACTAAATAACTAAAATATGAAAGTATTTGTGAATTATCTCTGAAATATTTTCAAACTTTGAAATAAATTTATTTTGAAAGCGAAAAACAAAAATTAGTAGAGCTGTGAGACCAATTATATGGATGCTATTGGTACATAGAAGCGCATTCACTTAGGGTAAATTTTATTTCCAGCAAACTGGGTGCATTAAAACTCACAAGCCACCAAATTTGCCACAAGCTGTTTGCGTTGCCATAAACCAGCCTCTTGTCTTAGGTCTTCGCGCTTGTATCACATCACGTCTGGAATACTTTCCTTAGCTATTTATAACAAACCTTGCAATCAGCCATCTGCTAACGCTGATGCCAGTAATAAAATCCAGTACAGCAAGTAAATATAGATTTCTACAGGACTTCCGGTAGCAAAATTAAATAAAGATCAATAGCCTTCCTTACTGAGCTTTATCCATAGAGTTATAATATTAAGTTACTTTATTAAAAGCTCGAGGATTTCAAATAAATCATTAAAAATAATCAATCAAAAAAAAAAAATATAAATCATTCTAATAAATAAATATAATAATAATTTTTGTTATTTTCCTTTGGTTAAATATATTGATATCAAAAAACTTTTAAGAACCTTGTTTAGAATCATAATTTGCTGTTGTATTCTCAATTTCGTTGGCCTGTTTATGAAATTAGTTTTATTATCTAAGCTACTAACTAAACTTCACCTTTCTAACATTTAATCTTCAGACTTATCATACCTGCTGGCTTAACAAACTTCATTTGACTATTTCTAAAACCTTTTTTTATTGTCATTCAAAATATTTTCATAACCTTTTAACTCACTCAACTTTACTTTCTTCTTTATCAAAAATATAAAAACTACATCTCCTAGTATCGTTATCAATAATATTAGTACAGCACAGTAACTAACTTTGATATTCGGTTTCAAATAAAAGAACAAAATATTCATCATATTTTAATAATTTAAGAGGACTTATGGTTTTTGTTTAATTCAATATCGTTATAAAAATTTACAAAATTCATTAAATTTCGAGAAGAAATATATTATAAATATAAAATATAATAATTCAAATTTATCTATAAAAATAACCAAAATTTCTTTTATCTAATCTCATAATACCTTATTCTCATTTCAAATTCAATAAGGATACTTTAATTAATATCAAATTCATTCTTCATAACTTTTTCTTGTTAAAGAAATGCATGTATTAAAATATATAACTGGTTGGTTGGCAGTTCCTCAAGATTTTGATGAACAACCAATTCCTCAAATTAATGAATATAAAATTGGTAATAAAATACTAAATAATAATTTAAATAATAAACTAAATAGCAATAATAATAATTTAAATAAATTAAATACTCATATAAAAGATCCTTTAGAATCAATAGAAAAAATAAATTCAATAAATAATATAAATATAAATATTAATGATATAGAGATTGAAAATATAAATGATATAAATGATATTAAAAATATCAAATCAACTAATAATAAACATAGTCATGATAATATCAATAGCGATAATGATAATGATATTAATGATGAAAATAATAATAATCCTTTAAAACCTTTGATAATATGGCATGGAATGGGTGATAGTTATGATAGTTCAAGTATGGATAAAGTAGTCCAAGATTTAAGACAAGTTCATCCAGATTTATTTATTCATTCAATATATATGGATGAAAATTCTTCAAAAGATCAGCAAGCTTCTTTATTAGGAAATGTTAATGAACAATTACAAAAAGCTTGTGATCAAATTCATGAAATTCCTGAATTAAATACAAATTTAGGTATGAATGCAATTGGTTTCAGTCAAGGTGGATTATTTATAAGAAGTTTAATTGAAAGTTGTGAAAATTTAAAAGTTAATAATTTAATAACTTTTGGTTCTCCACATACTGGTGTATCTGATTTACCTGCCTGTAAAGATACTGATTGGATTTGCAAAAAAAGAAACTCATTTTTAAAAAAACAAATTTATAGAGAAAATATTCAATCAACTTTTGTATCCGCTCAATATTTTAGAGATCCATATGATTATGAAAATTATTTACATAATAATAAATTTATTGTTTATTATAATAATGAGTTACCTGGTCATGGTAATTCAACTTATGCTAAAAAATTATCTTCAATATCTGGAAAATTTGTAATGGTTATGTTTACAGAAGATACAATCTTAGTACCAAAGGAAAGTGCTTGGTTTCAAGATGAAGATATAAATTCTGGTGACATGATTGATTTAATTAATACTGATCTTTATAATGAAGATTGGATTGGTATGAAAATTCTTGATCAAAATAATCAGCTAGAATTTTTAACTATTGAAGATGAACATATGACTATTTCTGATTCTTTTTTAACTGATATTGCTGTAAATTATCTTGGTTAATCTTCAACTCAAATCGCTAAACAATAATACACTCTTATACCAATGATAATAAGGATAATAGTAATATGAAGGATTTCATACATTATATCATTTCCTTTTGCTTTTTATAAACTAACAAATTTCTTAAACATGTCTATTTTTATACCTCTTTTTTAACAACTACATTCATTCGAAGGCTAGAATCATAAAACCTAAATAATAATTTTATAATAATTTTAATATAATATATTGAATCTCTTAGAGAAAATATATTATATGGCGTAATATACAAAGGAACATTTAATATATATTTGAAAAAATAAGTAAGAATTAATTAGAAATTTACAGAAACATCTGATCCTAAAAAAGCTAGTAATTCGTTATCTTCCTCATTCTTCTGATCTTTTGAATTATTTTCCGCTTCTAAAGATTCTTTAGGTGCTGGAGGTGTACTTCGAATATTTATATTTATAACAGAATCAACGTAGTCATCCAAAACAACAATATTAGAGGCATTAGATATATCCAATACATTAGAATTATCACTGTTGCTAGTTTGAGTGACTTTTAGTTTTTTTTTAGATGGTGAGTATTCTGGCAAATCGGAAAATTGCAAGATGCTATCAGATAGAGCTTGAGAATTCATACGTTTAACATCGTTTATTTCTTTTTTCTTTACTTTATTTTCCCCTAACGGTATAATTTTCTTAACATTATTTAAAGGTTCTTCATAATCATTAGTGATATCCTTTTCACTAGACATGTATAAATCATCAATTAAAGAGTTAAAAATATCTCGACGTTCATTTTCTATTTCAATTCTATTCTTCTTTGGTTTATCTGATTTTGTAGACTTGACTATCTTATAGCTAGCGTTTGATTCTGACATCCCTTTGTTCATTTTTTTCTTTTTTGCCTTTGGCTGTATGTCTATTTCTTCTGTTATCTTTTTATTTTTTTCAAATATTGGCTTTAAAATACTTCCTGTATGGGCGTTGAAATCTTCTCCATCGGATGAATTAACTGCAATAGTAAACAATGAATTTTTCTTTACTTTGACTTCACTTCTCCTTTTATTGTCACTTATTTCTTTTTTTTGATGGGATAAAATGGAAGTCTCATTAGAAAGAAAAGTTACTGGAAAATCGTCATCAAACATTGGTAATTCATTTTCCGAATCCGATATTATATCATTTAATAAAGACTTAGCTGGAGGCTTAAGCTTTCTTCTTTTTCTCTTTTTTTGTTTACTAATTGAGTTTTTAGTCAAATAAGAAGGTTTTTCAACAACTGAATCGTCTTTATTTTGCCGTTGTAATTTAGAGATTTGCACTTTCATCTTAGACTTATCCGCATTCAGAGAATTTGAATCACTTTGAATTTTTTCTTTTAGTGATCTATCATTTGGCTTTTCCAAGTTTGATTGAAACACATTGCTGGATGATTTCAAAATACTTTGTTTTGAGTTTTTCAATTTAAGTCTTTCTTGGTTTTTTTCCGAAACATTCAATGGTGACTCTTCTTGAATTCTATCCAATTCATCAGCAAAAATTTTTTTAGGTGGTTGCTTGAAAGCTGGATTTAATGGCAGAATTGATTCTATATCAGGCTCAGAGTCTATATCAGGTACTAAATTGGAATTGAGAGAATTTTTTCTATTGACTATTTTTTCAGCATTTTTGTCATCCTTTTTAGTAGGTCTTGCTGTACAATTTGGCATGAGACATATTTCCTCTATTTTTCCATTTCTTGGAAGAGTGACTAATCCTTCTTTACAACATAGATGTCGACAGCTGATTTATCAATGAATAATAAAGTTAGTAACTGAATATTTGCTTTAAATCAAAGTAGCATGGGGTAGACTTACCTTGATTTATTTTTGCAAAAGTGTTTGCACTCAAATTTTCCATCTGGCCTTAATTTGTACGAACTTGTTCTTTCCACTTCTTTTTGATTAGAGAGTGCAGAGTGAGCTATATTATTAGCGTTCGGAACTCTACTAGAAGCTTCAATCAGCATTTTGTTGAACTCTTCGTCATCTTCACTGAAGTCATCAGATTCGTCTATAAGATTGTTAATAATTGATTTTCAAAAAACAGAAAATTAAATTTTGAAGAATAAAAAAAGAAAACTTACTACCCGAAGATACAAAAAGGGGTTCTTCTTTAATTTCCTTTGGAAAATATTGATCAATAGTACTATTACCAGGAACAGAATCATTACCATTTATCTTTTTATCCCGAATGTTGTTGACTATTGGAGGATCCTTTAGTAAAGAGAATTTATATGAAGGAATATCCTCCAGAGAAACATTACTGGCAACAGAAGTTCCGGCTTTATTAGCAAATGGTTAGTATAAGAACATGATTTTAAATTGTTGATTAGGGTTAGACTCACCAATTTCTTCACAAAAAGCATGGATCCTAATTTTTAAAGACTTTTGAGTCAATTGGGTTTTAAGTTCGAAAGATTTTGGAGATGTTAATTTAGATGCATGAATTCTTCTGAAGTCAATTAAAAATCCATTCGACAACTCGGTAACTACAACTATATTTAGTTGTTTTTTATGCCAGGAAAAACTAGTAGATGGATCTTTAGAAAAAATAGTAACAGAAAATGTAACACCAATTGAGTAATTTGATTCAGTCATTCTATAAGAAATATAATCTCCTTTCAATGTTAACTTAGGAATTGCTTTCATGTCTTTCAATATTTTGTTCCCTGCTCCTGGCTTCATTCCAATGTAATATTCAATTTTGCCACTGTCAAGACTTAGCAACTTCTCAAATGATCTCACATTATTGTTAACCAATTTTCTCACATAGGCTAGACCAATACCTTCGAGCTGCCTCAACACCATAGGACTATCCTCCCAACATTTTCCTGAAATACATCTAAATAATTCAAGACTATTGAGAAGTGACTTTGAATCTTTTTTTTCAACAAAAGAATCCACCATGCACCGAAGAATTCTTGGAGCTTGTTTCAAAACATTCATTTTATCATACGAAAAAGTTTGATATAGCTTTGTCGATCCGTTATATGATGGATATTCAAGTCCGCCTAATTCGTATTGAAAAAGTAAAAAAACTTTATCAGCACTAGTAGGTTGACTTTCGGATATTTTCAAAGGAAATTTTATAAGAGGAGAAGAGTTAATAGTCTTAATTAATTTACCTTCGGACCTTCGATAAATTACATCTTTAAATTCTGAAGAGCTCGAAACAAGAAATAAAACTTCTTTAAGCAAAAGACCGTTGGGAGAATTGATTATTTTTTTCATTGTATCAAAAAAGATATAATGTTTGGTCATGGCTTCTCCAAATGGCGTTGGTTTATACCTTTCTCCTTCAAACTTTATGATGTTATTATCCTCTAGCTCTTTCAGTTGTGTTTCACAAAAACTTTCTAATTGATCATCTAAATTTCCATGAGTTATAGATCTGAAAAGTTGCAATTCCTTGTATGCAGAAGGATTGGCAATATATCTTGTATAGAAAAAAGTATTGCGTAACCAGTTTACTGAAGTTTGAACAGAAACAATTGTTCCAAGGCATACTTCAGCTGCTAAGTTTTCCAAAAAATTCAAATGAAGACAACTTTCTATTTTTTCCGTACCTCGAACTAGCTTTTCATATCTAATTTTATCCTTGGATGTTGTCATAATAACTGCATTTGCTTCTTTTTCAAATTGAGGTCTTCCTGCTCTACCGATCATTTGTAAAATATCTAACTCGGAATAATCTATGAATCCTCCATTAACCCAACTTTTGGTACCTTTTATAACTACCAAAAATGCTGGAAGATTCACACCAACTGCAAGAGTTGAAGTACAGCATAAAACTTTAATTGAACCATTTAAGAAATTTTTCTGTACAGATACTCGATCTTCAAAAGATAAACCAGCGTGATGATAACCTATTCCATTTTTGGCTAATTGAGAAAGTTCTCTGTCTTTTATAGCAAAAGAGGAACCTGCAGAAATGGAAAATGTATTCATACAATTTTCTGCAACATATTTAGCAGTAGTGAAACAAATTTTTCTTGTTGGACAAAAAATTAAAACTTGCTTTCCAAAACTATGCTTTCTCAATACCTCAACAAGCTTATTATTAAGAATTGTATCAAAACCAAAATCATTTCCTGAATTATGATAACCATAAATAAATCTATTAAGTTTTGTTGGTCTATAATCATCACCAAATACAAGAGTAATTGCAGGTCTCATTTGAGAAAAAGAGCAATCAAGTTTGATCCAGCTTGAAATGTCTTCAATATTAGGAATAGTTGCAGACAAAGCGACGATTCTTAGGGTTGGACATAAAGATTTCATTCTTGTTACAACTACTTCCAAAGTTGAGCCTCTCTTATCTCTTAAAATATGAATTTCATCAATTAATAATAATTTTACAAGATCAAATAGTTTATTATAATCAAACCATCTTCTGGTTAACAAATCCCATTTTTCGGGAGTAGTTATGATTATATTTGATTTTTTAACTCTATCTGATTCAACTCTTGACGTATCACTTGTTAATAGACCAACTGTTATATTTAAAGAAGAAAATTTCTTGTTCCAATCATCATATCTTTCAACACATAAAGCTTTTGTAGGAGCAATATATAATACTTTAATATTTTGAGTATATGCTTTATCATTATTATAAAGAAGCTTTAAAATAGTTAATTCAAATAAAACAGTTTTTCCAGAACCCGTTGGAGAACTTATCACACAATTATTATTAGTTTCATGAACCATATGAAAAGATTTTGATTGCATAGGATTAAAATAATCAAAATTGAAAACTCCTCTAATTCTATCAGGCAATTTATAAACACTTATATGATTCGGCTCATTGGTTGTGTTATAATGCGATGAATTTATATTTTGAGAATGAAAACGACTGGAATTTGAAAATGAATTAAATTTTTTGGTTTCAATATTGGGATTTCTTTGAGCATAAGTAAAGTTTAAATTTGAGTTGGGGATTGGAGTATTATTGGGATTAGATTTTTCAGTCTGATAATGATTATTCATGAAAGTAGGATTGTAATTTTCTTTGAAATTATAACTTTCTTTTGAATTATCATTTACATTTGTTTTAATTTGGCGATGATTATTACTGATATTATTGCTAACATTGGTAATGGAAGTAGCGGTACCTGCATCAGTAGTAGTAGCAAAAAAGTTTGAAGGAACAGACTGAGAAGAATGAAATGACTGAAATGACTGAAAGGAATTTACTTTATTGATTGGTCTTTGAGTTAAGTTAATAGAATTATTTTTTAGATAATTAGGCGTATAATTAGAATTATGACACTGGGAATTATTATTCCTAAATGGTAAATTTGGATATTTATTTGAAATAATTGGAGAATTAAAAGATTCATTAACTGAATCTCTTCCATTTGAGTTAATTGGACTAAATGAACTACTGATCATTCTTTTCCTAATATTAAATTGATTATTATTCAAATTGTTATTTAAACTATTATTATTATAATATATTTTATCAATTTCTTGAATTTTACTCAAACCTCGACGATTCAGAATAGGTGGAACCTGATCAATTTCACAAATATCATCAAGATCTTGAAAATCTTCAATAGATTCAATTTCATTATTATTTTTGTCATAAGAAAATTGAGCTCTGAATTGGCTTGAACCAGGTTTTGGACCTATACTCGAAGGGTGATAGGAAGAATGTTCATCAGGTGTATTATTTTGAAAGTTGTCATGTAACCGATTTGGTAAACTATTATTCCAGATATTATCGGATGGTAAATGAAATGGAACACTCGATTTTGAAGTTGGCAAATCTGGAGCTATTTTTTTAAGCAAAATATTTTATTGGTTAGATTAGGAAAATTAATTGGAGATCAAAATTAAAATTAATATTAAAAGGTTTTAAATACCATAAAGCTCATCTAGTTCTTCATCTTCAATATATTTTGCAAATTTATCTAAAAAAGAACCCATTTATTTTAGCAGATTTGAAGTGATTCGAATTATTGAACTGAATTTATTGATTTACGAAAATGAAAATAAGCGCTGATTGATACTTGTTTTGCAGGCAATTAAACTGAAGTTTGAGAAAAATATGATCTCTTGTTAGTGTTTTGAAATAATTTTAATATAAGGAAAGTCTTGCGCTGATTAAAAATATAAGTTGAATTAATAAAACAGTAAGGAATTCTGTGTGATATTCCATTAAATGTAAAGGCTGACTTGAATATATTTGATTGAAATATACCTTTATTTGAGTCTGAATTCAAAATCCGAATTAGGACGAACAATGGGAAGAAAATAAAAGGAGGCCAGGAATGGAGAATTCCTTGTCACGTGTATTACCTTCAAAGTTTTTAAAGTTTTTAATAAAGTTAGAGTAACTAACGTTGACGTTACTTGTATTGTCACCAACAGCAAAATATCGTATCAGATATTTGAATCTGAATCAGCTTGAGATTAGGATGTGGATAGATTAAGTGAGTTCAAAAATATTTAACTAATATATTGATTAAAAATAAATATTTTTATTTAATATATTTGTAATTCATAGACTATCAATTCAATCAATTAATTGTTAATTGATATATTACATTAATATCAATAAGGATATAATAATAATATCAATGTCATTGCCATTTGAAGATGAAGACAACAATCCTTTCTCAGAAGGAATTTCTACTGCGGATATAAATTCTCTACCAACTTATAAACAGTTAAATGATTATGAAGGGATGACAGAAAATAATAATATTAATACTAATATAAATAACACTAATTATAGTAATAACAAGAATTATATTCATAATAATGATAAAAAAAAATCAAATCTTCATATAACTACTAATAGTAGTAAAGATAAATCTAAATTAAATGAAAATGATAATGATATGGAAAGTGATCAATTTGTGGATTTACCACTTTCTCCTGATGATCTGACTGTAAATGCCGGCAGTAGTAACAAAATCAATCAAAAAGATAATAAATTTAAGGACTTAACATTAATTGAGCAAATAAACAAGAAATATAAATCTGAAGAACAAAATCAAAATTCAAAACAAAGTAATTCTAATAGTAGAAATGAAAATGAAAATGAAGATGAGAATAATAATAATTATGAATTTTCTAGTAGAATTGAACAAAATTTAAGAAATTGTAAAAACTTATCAATAAATATAATTGATGCATCAAAAAGTAATGAAGAACATTCAAGAGGATATATAGTTTATACAATTCAATTAAAAAATTTAAAATTAAAAAATCAATTTATTGTTAAAAGAAGATATTCAGAATTTGAAAGTTTAAGAAATTTATTAATTAGATTATTTCCATATTTAATAATTCCACCAATACCAGAAAAAGAGTCAGTATCCCATTATGTTTCAACATCAACAATTAAATCAACAATTAAATCTAATACAAATTCCATATCAAATTCTATAAGTAATAATAATTCAATAGATTATAATAATAGTACTAATAATGGAAATAATATTAATAATAATTCTGGTAATAGTAATAATATTGTGAATGATAATATAAATTTAAATATTGGAGGTATTGGAATGAGTTTAAATATGAATTCAAGTGAATTGATTGAACATCGTAAAAGAATGTTAACAAATTTTTTAAAAAGATGTATATTAATTGATAAAATTAAAGAATCAATATTATTTAATAAATTTTTAGATTCTAATTTTAATTGGAATGATATTTATAATATTAAACCAATAATTGATATACCAAAGAATTATTTAAAAACAAATCCAATAAATCCAGAAAATTCAACAAATTTACATAGTTATTTACCAGTACCTTCAGCATTAGATAAAATTAATCCAACAAGTTCAAATAATTCAAAGATTTCAACATCAAATATTATTCCACAAGATTATGAAGAAGAAGAAGAAGAGGGTGATAATGAAGATGATATACAACGGCCAAATAATAATGAAAATGATAATGATAATGAGAATGAGAATGAGAATGAGATAAGTTATGATTATAATAATTATAAGAAAATAAATGGAAATTTTGGAGAACAATTAAATTTTGATAGAATTGAGAATAATAGTAATGAATATGAGAATTTAATAACAAATGGAATTGAAAAAACTAATAAAAGAATTTTAAGAAATTTTCAAGAAGTTTCAATATTATTAACAGATTTATCAACATTATTTAACTCATTTTCATTAATAAATGAAAATAAATTATTTTTAATAGATAAGAAAAATGAAGATAATGAAAATAATAATGATAATAATGATAATAAAAGAATTAAAGAAATTTTTTTAAAAAATAATGATATTGAAATTAATTTAAATTTAATAATTGAAAAAATTTCATCAATTTATGATTTAAATTATTTAAATATGAAAAATAATTTAATTAATAAATTATATTTAAATATTCAAGAACCATTAGAAGAAATTTTACAATTTAGTAATATTGTAAAGAAATTAATTAAATTTAGGTATAAGAAATATTATCAAATTAATATAATCAAAAGTAATTTAGAAAATAAAAAAAGTCAATTAATTAATTTAAAATATTCAGAAAGAACAAATTTGAATATATTTAATGAAAGTCAAAGTGATGATAATGGAAATGGGAATGGAAATAATAAATCAAAAATGGATTTGAAAAAGTATAGTAAAAGTGTACCACCACATAATAATATAAGTAATAATAATATTACTAGTAGTAATAGTGGTAATGGTAGTGGAAGTTATTTAAGATTTGGAACTGGAATTAGTAATAGCTTTCGAATTGGAGGAGCAATAAAGAATCTTACAACAGTTTTTAAAGAAAAAGTTTATGATTCAAATCCCGAAAAAACTCGAATTAAAAATTTAGTTAAATTAAAATTTGAGATTGAAAATTTAGAAAATTTGATAAAACTATCAAATGTTGAATTTAATGAATTAAATGAAAAAATTTCAATTGAATTAATTAATTATGAAAAAAATTTTAAAAAAATTGAATTAAAAAAAATATTATTAAATTTCACAAAAATTATCTTAGATTGGTTAAGAAGTGATTTGGAATCATGGGAAGAATTTAAAAATGAATTTAATAAATAATTTATGAAAATAATTTATAAAAGTTGCTTTGTTATAATTGTATTTTTGTATTTTTGTGTTGTTGTTGTTGTTGTTGTTGTATTGTTTTTTTTTTTTTTTGCTTTGTTGTTTTTATTATTAACTTTGACTTTGATTTTCAAGTTATCTGTTTTTTTATATATGATGTAAACTGTTTCAATACAATGCTAATCTAATTTGCTTAATTCATAATTTATATTTTATAATCTAAGTTCAATTAATATTTATTCTTTATTGATTATAATCAATTAAGAGTTAAAGAAATAGGTAAATGAAGAAATACAGTGAAGTAAAGTTAGGATAGATTATATCCGACGGAAGTAAGGGCGAACTAACAGAAAACCCACAGTGGTGGTATAGTGAGACTAAAGGATTAAGAGAATAAAAAGAAAAGGAGAACCAGCGATAATTAGCAGTAACAACCGTAACAAGAATAACAACCATAGCCAGCGCTTATTCGGCAACGTGACTTATACGAGAGAACAAGAACAAGAACCAGCAAGGAATGGCCAGCGGTATGAGTAGCAGTAAAAGTAGTCCCGTAGAACTGGAAACAGTGTTACTGATGGCAGTGTTACTGGAAACAGAGCCAGTGCCTGCGACATTCTCCTCCCACGCTCGCGGTTCGACTCCGTAGCCATGCCTGCTTTCTCTTGTTTTTCTTCTCTTCGCTTGTTCTGCCACTCTCGAGGGACGATAATTACTAGCAGATTACTAGCAGATTACTGCATTATTTAGTCCTGAGAGTGCGTTACTACCAGCACTCTGAAGACCACCACAACCACCACCACTCCAACCTCTGCTATCCTTTCCCATTACTATTTATTACCACTGTTAATCACTGTTAATATTACTGTACTGTAGACCTAAAAAAGTATAATATCCACATAACTACTGTACTACAGTAGTAATATATTTCTATTATCATATTATCATATTAAATACTCTTAAATCACAATTCAATTCATCTTAACAATTTCCATTGTTTGAAATTTCTAAATTGATTCTTTATCTATTAAAATTTCACTCTTCTCTTCTTTTCTCTTTTCTTCTCTTCAATCTTTAATTTCATCATAGATTATAAAATATCAATTATCAATTATCAATTATCAATTATTAATTATCAATTATTAATTATCAATCATAAAATATTAACCTCTTCAATTCGCTTTAGATCAATAATACTCACTTAAATAAATAAATCGCCTTAATTTTGATTGAATTTTAGTCTTATCAAAATATCTAAAAGTAATAATCTATCTAATCTTAATCAGAAATACAATATATATATCATATATAAAGAAATTAAAGTCAAATTTATAAATAATCAACTAGGAATTATATAACTATATTTCAATATTTGCTAATTTAATTAATTAATTTATCTTGCTATTCATATATTATTCCAATTATTTCATTTTGTTTCAATTTATTCCAATATATTCCAATTATTTTAATTTTATCAATTCATTTAAATTTATTTAACCCCCTTTACATATTTCCTTAAAATTTAAGAAAATTCTTTTATTTAATTCATTTATCTAATTTATCTATGTAATTTATTCAATTAAATTATAGTATATTACTTTCAACTTATTACATTCAATATATTTAATCAATTTATATTCAATTAATATATAAATTATTATATATAAATTATATAATAAATCTTTATATAAACTACTTTTACTCTTTCATTCACAATTCATTTACTCTTCATTTACTCTTAAGTTACCATTGAATTATTAATATTAATAAATTTATTCAAAAAATGTCATATTCTCATTATTATTCTGGAAAATTACAGTATCAATTTCAACATCCTTCAAATGATGATATTAATAACTTAAATAATAATAATAATAATAATAATAATAATAATAATAATAATAATAATAATAATAATAATAATAATAATAATAATAATAATARTAATAATAATAATAACAATAACAATACAAATAATAACAATACAAATATTAATATAAATAGCAATATAAATAACAGTTCAAGTAATATTTCGAATAATATTTCAAATAATATTCCAAGTAATAGTACAAACAATATCACAAATAACAACAACAGCAACAGTAATATAAATATAAATTCAATAACAAAAAATAATTTAAATTCAAATAATACTTTTAATTTTTTACAAAATTCTCCTTTAAACTTAAATGAAAGTAGACCTGCTTCTTCTATAAAAACTTCAAGTTCTTCTCAATCTAATTTCTTCAATCCACCACCTTTAATAACAAATAGAAACTCAAATTCAAATTTACAAAATCAAAATCAAAATCAAAATCAAAATCAATTCATCTTTCAAAATTCTTTTAATTCTCCATTTATAACTCCAAAATCTTCTTTAAATAATATTAATCAATCTACAAATAATACTAACAATTTAACTTCAATGAATTCTTTATCTTCTTTAAATAATAGAAATAGTAAAAGTAGTTTAAATAATTTACAACAGCCACCTTCAAATAAATCTTCAAATAATGATTTATCCTTTATTATAAATAATCCAAATAATCAAACTAATAATAATAACTTTAATAGTCCAACGCTTGAATTTCCTGTTGATTTACCTCAAATTTCAAATATTCAAAATCAAATTCCTCCTCATTTTTATCATTCTCATACTCAATCCTTATCTCAATCTCAATCTCAATCTCAATCTCAATCTCAATCAAATCAAAATAATAATCATAATCAAAATAATATCCATAATCCAAATTCAATTTTGAATTCAACCTCAACCTCAACTTCAATATCTCATTCTCATTCAAACTCAAATTTAAATTCAAATACTATACCAAATAATCAACCAAACAATCAACCAAATAATCAATTACTATTTCAACAAATTCAGCAACTTCAACCACTTCAGCGCTCTCCAATTAAATCAAAACCTCCAATCTCAACAAGTAATCCAACTTCAAATCGTTCAAGTTTCTTAAAAGGTTCTCAATTATCAACAACTTATGAGAATGATTCAATTCAAATCAATGCTTTTAATAACTTAAATAATAATATAAATAATAACATAAATAACAATATTAATCGTCAATTAATTATTCCTCCTTCTAGAGCTCATGCTCCATTACCTTATTATTCAGATTCAAATATTCCATTATTATCAAGTGAAAGAAGAAGACAATCAGTTGCAATTGCTTCTTCCTCTAATATCAATAATAATAATCTTAATAATAATCTTAATAATATGAATCAATTATCTTCAAATTCAAGATTATTTAATTCAAATATACCTTCAATATCTGGTATTTCAAATAATTTTCCAAATTTTCAAAAATCTAATCAATTTAATCCTTCTAATAATTCAAATGAATTTTATCTAAATAATAATAATAATAACATAAATAATCAAACCTCTACATCTTCAAACTCAACTTTAATTAATGTTAATATGTCTAATATACCTTATCAATTTCCATATTATAATAAATATAATAATCAAAATTTATCTGAATATTCAACAACTAATAATCAAAATATTTCAATTCCTCAATTAATTCAAAATATTCCTGCTCCAAAAGTTAAACAAATTAATGATATATCCGATTTACATCCAATTATTAATAGAAATCCAAAATATAGAAGAGCTTCAATTGGTTCAGCTCATATATCACCTTTAAATGCTTTAACTCAATCTTTATTAGCAACCTATTCTTTATGTAGACCAGAATTTAATTATCAATCTTCAAAAAATCCAAAAAGAGTTTTAACAAAACCTTCAAAACCAATATTTGAAAATGGTTGTGATAATGAGAATAATGATTATATTTTATATGTTAATGATATTTTAGGTTCTCAAGAAAGTAAAAAATATATGGTTTTAGATGTTTTAGGTCAAGGTACTTTTGGTCAAGTTGTTAAGTGTCAAAATTTAAAAAATAAAGAAATTGTTGCTGTTAAAGTAATAAAATCAAAACAGGCTTATTATAATCAATCTTTAACAGAAATTGATATTTTAGAAACACTTAATAATAAAATTGATCCATATGATAAATTCAATTTTTTAAGATTAAAAGATAAATTTTTTCATAAAAATCATTTATGTATTGTTTTTGAACTTTTATCTTCAAATTTATATGAATTAATCAAATTAAATTCTTATAATGGTTTAAGAATGGATTTAATAAAATCTTTCTCTCAACAATTATTACACTCCCTAATAATTTTAAAAAATCATAAAATTATTCATTGTGATCTAAAACCAGAAAATATTTTATTGGTAGGTGGTGATCAACCAAGAATTAAAGTAATTGATTTCGGTTCTGCTTGCTTTGAAAGACAAACTGTATTTACTTATATTCAATCAAGATTTTATCGTTCTCCTGAAGTAATTTTAGGTTTACCATATACAACTGCAATTGATATGTGGTCTTTTGGTTGTATTGTTGCAGAATTATTTTTAGGTTTACCTATATTTCCAGGAACTAGTGAATTTAATCAAATAACTAGAATTATCGAAATGTTAGGCTTTCCACCTCCATGGATGATTGACATGGGGAAAAACTCTTCTAATTTTATTGAAAAATCTAGGTTACCTGCTTCTGCTTTAAATCAATTTGATCAAACTTTATTTAAATATAAATTAAAACCAATGGAAAAATATATGGAAGAATTCAATAAAAAAGAACAACCATCTAAAAATTATTTTAATTCAAATAATCTATTCGATATAATCAAGAATTATCAACCAAGAACTTTAAAGGGACACAGTGATAATTCATTTTCAATGAAAGATAAAGGACCATTAAGTTTAAGTCCAGAAGAATTAAATGATCGTTTGAATTTGTTTCATTTTCTTAAAGGTGTATTAAATATAAATCCAATAAGTAGATGGACTCCTCAACAAGCAATACAACATCCATTCTTAACAAATCAACCATATAATGAATATTGGGTTCCACCTGGTTCATCTTCATCTCATAATCCTATTACTTCTCCTCATTTAAATTCTCCTTTAAAGGCATCTCCAGCTAACAAATTCAGTACAGTTAATTCTCCATATAACGCAAAATCAAGTCTACTATATAATGATAATTCCATTACATTTGGGAATACACTTCAAAATCAGACTGGTGCAAGTGGAAATCAATTTGGTTCACCAAAAGTTACTTATGGAAATAGAATAAATAATGTCCCTCTTATTGCTAATGCATCAAATCCAGCATATGGATCTAATATGGTAAATTCACATTTCAATCTTCCTCTGTACCCCGATAACCCACAATATTCATCAAATGTTTCTAATTCTAACTCAGAGGCATATAATAATCAAAATCATAATAATTCACGATATCAAAATGGGGTGAATCCAACCCAAGACCAGCAGCATTTACCTGTTAATACCCAAAGTCAAAGCTCAAGCACTACAAATTCTAGGCATAGGTCGTATACATTTGGTCTATGAGATTGATATAACAAAAAGCGAATTATAATATTTATTTAACATTAATATATATAAACTTTTATATGAACCCCTTTTACTCTTTTAATTTTAAGTCTTTTCAAATTTTTTTTTTAATAATGCCTTTGGAACATGAGCCACATCTCAGAAATATTTTGGTAACTAAAGATAATTGCATTTTTTTAGCATTGGGAGTTTTTTATTCTTAAGTCCATTTATCACTCTCTGATCTAATATATGAGGAATTTTCAGTGAATTTTTATCAAATTTTCTAAATTTAAAAATAAAAAAAAGATTATTAATTATATTTTTTAGTTATGAAAGAATCTTAATGATTTATTCGATTACATTTGGATTTGATATAGCAGGAGCAATTTTATCTGCTGCATCAATTATTGGATTTGCAACTTTATTCACTATTGGATTTGCAAAATTATTTATATTATTAGCATTATTCAATGAAGATTTTTCAATTGATGAAGCTGCTTCATTTATTCCAGCATTTGCTAAGGATATTATTGTACCTGAAGTTTCAGGACTATGTAAAATATAAAGCAACATAGACATTACTAAACAATGAAGACCAAAACAATAACAAATAAATATCAATCTACTTGTTTTATTTGCTAATATACTATTGGCCAAAGATAAAAACATTCTTTCCCAAGCAGGTAATTTTCCTTTAAATCTTTCAGATTCTCTAATTCTAAAATTAGCTAATGGATGTAAACTATTTTCATAATCATTTTTATAAGTATTTAAATTTTCTATATCATTATCCATAATATTTGAACCAGAAGCACCATTTGGAAAAGATGAAGAATTATTTCCTCTATTTCTATTTTGATTATATTGTTGATAAGATTGTAAATATCTAATTTTCTCATACAATTCATTATTATCATTTTTTATAGATTGATTAGAACGTTTTAAATCATTAATAATTTTTGAATTTTTTTTAATAGTTATTTCTAATTGTTGATTTTTAGCTCTAAATCTATCTCTTTGTTGAGTTACAACTGCTAATAAAGAAGGATCAGAACCTAATTGATTTTGATTATTTAAAGCAATATTTTCTCTGATATTATTATCATAACCATAACCACCAGCAATTGAAGCAGCAGGAGATATTCTTCCACTTCTATTTTTATTATTATTTGAAGGTAATATAGATTTTGGAGCTCTTGAAATTCCAGAAATAAAACTCATAGTATCCCAACCACCATTATTTGAAGAAGATTTTGAATTAATATTTAATAAATCATTTTCTAAAGATTCATTTAAAGATTTAAGTTCATTTATTTTCCTTTCTTGATCTTGAATAGTGATATTAAGTTGATTTAATTGAATTGATAAATTTTCATTATCATTTCTAAAAGAAACAATTTCATTTGTTAATTTACGATTTCTAGCTAATAAAATTGCATCCATACTTTTATCTTTATTATTACTATCTTCTTCTTTTTTAGAATTATTATTTTCATTATTATCATCATTATTATTATTATTATCATCATCATCATCATCACCAGTCCCAAATTCTATAGCTCTAAGCATAATTAATTCATTTTTAATTTCATCATAATCATTTAATTTATTTAAATTTTTTTTTAAAATTTCAATTTTTGATTTTAATTGATTATTTTCTCTATTTAAATTATTAATTTTTTTATCAAATTCATTAATTTTTAAATCTTTTTGATTTAAAAGTAAATTATTTCTTGAAATTAATATAGAATATTCAGATTCAAGATCTTTATAATTTTTTTTTAAATTAATTAATTCAGAATTTGAATTAATTTTTAAATTTAAAGAAATTAAATCTTTTCTTAAATTTTCATTTCTTTTTTCTAATTCAATATTTCTTAATTTTGAAGAATCAAAATCTCTTGAGAGTAAATCTAATTGTAATTTTAAAGAATTTAAAGAAGATAATTGATTATTATTATTATCAATTGAATTATCTAGATTATTATTATTATTATTATTATTATCAGAAATTTCATTTGAATCATTATTAATTAATAAATTTTGATTTTTTAATCTTTGATTTGCAATTTGATTTAAAGTTTGTAATTCATTAATTTTAGAATTTAAAATTTTAATTTTATCATTATATTGATTTTCAATTAATTTAAAATTTAAATTTTTTTCATCAATTAAAGCTTCAAATTGATCATTTTTTTCATTTAATTTAAATTTTAAAGTTTCTTCACTTGATTTTTCTAATCTTTTTAAATTTAATTTTAAATTATCATAATCTGAAAAATTTATTAATTTATTTTTTAAATTTAAATTTTCAATTTTTAAAGATTCAAATTCTTTTGAAATTAAAAATGAATCAAGAGAAGCTTCTAATAAAGGTTTTGGATCAGGAGCATTATTAAAATTTTTATAAATATTAAAAAATAAATTTTCTATAGATTTATTTTGTTTTGTTAATTTATCAATTTGTTTTTGATAAGATTTTAATAATGGATTTATTGAAATTAATTTTTCATCATTATTTAATTTTTTAAAATATTTTGTTGAATTTGCTAATTCTTTTCTTGATAATAATAAAAGTTTTTGATTTTCTTTAATTTCAATTGCATTATTATCCCATTGTTTTTGTAAATCAGGTAAAGATATTTGATCCCAAAGATGTAAAGCTTTTTCAAAAGATGTACCTAATGAAGAAAGTTTAATATCAGAATCATTTTTTGAATTTGAATTTGAATTTGAATTTAAATCTTTGATTGAATTATCATTTGTTGAAATTGATTTAGAATGATTAATAGTAAAATCGGGAGAAGTTGGATTATCAATTTCTTTATCAGATTTTGTTGATATCAGATTTGTTATCTCATGATTTATATTTGAATTACTTTGAATGTCTGGTGTATTTGGAGCATTTGGTGTAATTGGAGTATTTGGTTGACTTAAAGTATCCAAATCATTTGGATTTGATTTTAAGGGTGAACCAGGAGGACTAGTTGACATAATTGGAATCTTTCAAAGGAATATACTTCTTGAATTAATAATTAATATTCAATTCAAATGATCTTTAATATAAAAATGAATTGAGATAAATAAAATATTAGATGCATTAAAATTATTGCCAACTTCAACTCAACACTGTTTATGAATCCTTTGTCTTTTGGAGATGGTGTCACTTCATCACTTTGGCTATTAATTATGAGTAGACTTGGTTTACCCTTTATTTAGTATAGTGTTCACTAGCCACATCATGGAGGCTTCTCTGATTACGGATATAAAAAGTGGCACTTGCACACATGACCACTTCTTTGTCTTCTTCTTCTCACCGCGTTGCTGCGGTGTGTTTTTGTTGTCTGTTCTTTGTTTCGTGCTGAGCAAGCGCTGAGCTTGGGCTGGTTTCTGGGTTTGTTTCTGGCTGATTCAGCGGCAGCAAAGTGGTTTGCTGAAGGAGAAGAAGAAGAAGAAGAAGAAAGAGTATTGCAAAGACTATTTAAATTAAAATACTAACATAAACATATATCATAGACTTATTCCTCTGATAGCACTTCATACTTCAACAACTAGTATCATATCTATATAAAATAACAACAAATTATCAACAGTATCCTTATCTAATACAAATTCAACAATAAAATAGAATAAAATAAACTAGTAGTCAATAAATAAATAATCAAAAGTTAAAATGAATAAACTAGCTCTAGAATATCAAACTCTTTTTGAAAAACTTAAACAATGTGGAAAGAGAATTTCTGAATTAACTAAAGAAGATTCTGAAAAAAATAAACCTCATATTTTAAAACTTCAACAACTTTGTGATAAGATTAAAAAACGTATTCTTGAAATAAGAACTATGCAAAGACAAGTTCAACTACAATTAAATAATTCTATCTCTCAACAATCAAATCAAAATCAGAACTCAAACCCAAACCAAAATGAAGGACAAAATCAAAATCAATCAACTTTAATCAATCAACAAGGATCTCAATTATCTAATAATCAAAATCAAAATTCAAATCCATCAAATAAAATAGTAAATTCAAATACTAATGCACCTTCAAATACAAATACAAATTCAAATTCAAATTCAAATTCGAATTCAAAATCAATTGATCCAAAAAGTTTACAAGAAAATATAATACTTTTAAGAAAAAGTTTAACAGTTTTAAAAATGAGAATTACTGAAGAAAATAAAATTAAAAATGATCCAAGTACTTCAGTTGAAAGAAGAAATAAAGCTATTTCTAATTTATCTGTAGATTCTGAAAAATTTAAAAATTATAATAATTTCTTAATTAAACTTACTGATCATGTTGAAAGAAGTAAAAATCAAAATAATTTAAATAAATCTATACAACAAAATCAAAATATATCTAAAGTTCCTCAAGTTAATCAACCTACTCAAAATTCTCAACCTGTTCAATCTTCCCAATCATCACAACCCATTCAGGCTACTCAAACTACTCAAGTATCTCAACCACCTCAAGCTACTCAAAAAGATGTACAAGCTTCTATTCCAACTTCTTCTATCCCTAAATCTATTCAAATTCCAAGAACTATTTTAAAACAAAATAATCAAAATCAACAACAAAATTTACAACAACAACAACAAAATCAACAAGCAATTCAACAAAAATTAATACAACAACGTTTAATTCAACAAAAATTACTTCAACAAAAAGAAATTCAACAAAATGAAATTCAAAAAAATCTTTTATTAAAAAATCAATCTATTATTCCAGTAAAAACTCCAATTGTAAGCATTAATAATAATTTACCAAATAAATTAAATAATTCAAATAATACTCCAGTTGTTCCAAATATTATTCCAATTCTTCCTGTTCCTTCTACATCTAATATTAATAACAATAACAATAACAATAACAATAACAATATTTCTAAAATCAATCCTAATAATACCAACATTAATAATAATAACAATAATGTTAAAATTAATACTGCCACTATTACTAATACTAATACTAATATCAATAATAATAATCTAACTAATAATAATAATGTTATTACTAATACTAATAATAATACTAATACCAATATTAATAAAGTTAGTACTAATGTTAATAATACCAATATTAATAATGCTAATGTAAATACTGCAAATTCTAATATTAATAAAACAAACATTAATAATAATAATAACAATAATAATAATAGTAATAATAATAATAGTAATAATAATAATAATAATAACAATAATGCCAGTGGGCAACCTGGTATAACTAATAATAATCCCAAAGTTCCACCCTCGACTATTATAAACCAACAACAAAGAAATAATTCAAGACAAGGAAATAATACTTCTAATGTGAATAATAATAACAATAACAATAACAATAACARTAATAATAATAATAATAATAATAATAATAATAATAATAATAATAATAATAATAATAATAATAATAATAACAATCAACAGGCTAAAAACCTGTTAAATCAACATTCAACAAATGCCATTACAACTAATAGAAATATTGCTCAATCTAAAAAAGTTATTGATTTAAATAAAGTTATGAAAGATTCATTACCAAGTTTACCTATATCAAAAGAAATTGAAGAAAAACCTATAGTTTCTGTACCTTTTAAACCTTCAAGACCAACAATTACTGGTGGTAATGTAATTCCACCAATTTTATCAACTCCATCTTTAGTTAAAATGCCACCTTTAGAATTTCAAAGTGAAAGAATTTTATCAAAAAGAAAATTAAGTGAATTAGTTAGAAGTGTTGGAAGTGATGAAGGTGATGGAGAAACAACAATTGATGGTGATGTTGAAGAATTATTACTTGATTTAACAGATAATTTTATTTCTGATGTAACAAATTTTGCTTGTAGATTAGCAAAACATAGAAAAGTTGATTCAATTGATCTTAAAGATATACAATTAACCCTTGAAAAAAATTGGGGTATAAGAATTCCTGGATATGCTTCTGATGAAATTAGAAGTGTAAGAAAATGGACACCAACTACAGCCTATAATCAAAAAGTAAGTGGTGTAAGTATTTCACGATCCGTTGATGGTCAATTATGAAAAAAATATTTAATAAAAATTCAAAAGTATTGAAAAATTCAAGAAAATTCAAGATTATTTATGAACTATATATGAGCAAAATTAATTTATTTTTTTCTGAAATAAATATATTATAATTTCAAATTCTTGCAACAACCTTTAAAAGAGAAAAGCCTAATCTGTTTTTTTTTCTCCTTCAAAAGAAAAACAATATAAAAAGAAAAACAGATTAGCCAATCGTAGAAAAAAAGAAAAAAAAAAAATAAATAATTTAATATACATAAGAATAAAAGGATGAAAAAAGAAAATAGAAATAAATCATTCTTCTTCAGAACTTTCAGAAGAAGCATCATCATCAGAAGAATCTTCACCTTGAACATCAATAGTATTATTTATAATATTTGAACTATTATTATTAGAATCAGAGAAATTACCACTATTATCCATAAAACTAGACGCTTCATCTCTTTTCTTTTTTAAATCTACAACTTGTTTCTCAACAACTTGTTTTGTTCTTCTTCTAGCTTTAGAACCCAGAGCAGAACCTCTTCCGCCTCTACTGCCCCTTCCTCCTCTAGAAGAATTTGGAAATGATCTTTTATTATCTCCTACAACATATTTATATAATTTTTTAAGAGTTGGATCATCTAAAGAATCCATATCTAATTCAACTTCTTCACCGCCATTTGTTTGGACATTTAAAGATTCTTGTATAATTTGTAAAGCTTGAGGAACTTTTTTTTCAGGTAAAGTATTCATTCTTTCACTTAAAAGTTTTTTCATTTCATAAGACATTTGAAAATCATCTTCATTATCATTATTGAATTTTTCACGATTATTTGTATTTGAAGAAGCTAAAGGTTTTCTACCTCTACCTCCTCTTGTTGAATTTCTCGCATGAGCCTTTTTTTTAGCTTTTTGGGCATATAGTTTAGTTAATTTTTCTCTTTCTATATTTTTTATTTCTTCTAATTGAGTTTTCATTTTTTCAATACTTGATATTAAAACTTGAACAGCAGGATTATTATTCACTTCAGATTCTATATCAATTTCAGGTTCCAAATCATCATCAGATATATCAATTTGTTGATTTTGTTGCAGGAGTTGTTGATTTTTTTTATTTGATTGAAATTCAGGAGGTGGAGTTGGTGGAGTTTTTGGTTTTTCTTTCCATTTTTTATCAAAAATTTTTTCTAATTGATGACCCATTGTATTTACAGGAGTACCATTAGAATTAAATAAATAGCAATTATTGAACATCAATCTTATATCTTTTTCAAATTCATCAGCATTTTCATATTCATTATTTGATAATTTTAATTTAATAGTACTTAAATCCATTGGATTTTTAACAATATCAAAATAATTTGGACATTGGGATTCAATTGGATCAACAGGTAATAAAAATGGAAATGAAAAAGAATTATGTTTTTTTGAAAGTAATTCTCTTAGAATTAAGCCACAAAATTTTAATTCAGCAATAAATTTTTTATTTCTTGGTTTATTCTCATAAGTTATATCTTTTGGTTTTGGAGGATGTATTTCTCTTTTTGGTCTACCACCACCATCATGAGTACTTTCTCTTCTTATAATTGGTATACCATTTTGATTTAAAGCCATTGCAGCACTTGGTTTTTGAAATTTAGAGTCTTGAATATTTACATGATTTTTTAGACTTTGATTATTATTATGATTCATTGAAGATTTTCTTCTTCTTTTACTATGAGTATTATTAATGCTATTATGACTATTATTAAGGTTATGATTATTATTATCATTATTATAACTAGAAGAATCATTGGAATTATTGATTACTTCACGCTGAGGCATATTTATCATATATTTATTGAAACTTGATTTTATATTTCTAGCCATTCTTGAAATTTGAGAATCTACGCCATTAAATCTTTCACAATTTGAAACTATTAAATTAAAATCATTTATAAATTCTTTTATATCAGGATATGCATTTAAAGATAATTTTTTATCAATTGTTGATAAATCCATTGGTCTTTTGATATAATTAAAATAAAAAGGAATTTTGAGAGAAATTGTATCAACAGGATTTAAAAATGGAATTGCGTCTTTTAATCTTTTGACATTTTTTATTACATTTACAGCATATTTTTGTTGATATTTTGGTATTGGATCACTTGGTAAATTATTTAGATCAGGCTCACTTGGAGGTTTTGGGGCAGGTTCTATAGGTATAATTGTTGAAGATGAATCAGTTGTTTTTTTATCTTCTATAATATCATTAGACTTTATATTAGAGGGCGAAGAAGTAGGTAATTGATTTTTAGATATAGAAGCATCAGATTTGATTTTTTTTATTGGAGATTGACCTTCCAAATTATCCTCATCATGATTGTGTTTTAAATCATCTTGATCGATTATAATCTCATCATTATCATTTTCTATTTCAATTTCTTTTTCATCTTTGATTTCTTTGATGTCATCATTTTCATTGTCATTATCATTAGTTACATCGATTTCTATATTTTTTTTGTTATCACTAATAATATCTTGATTAGAAATGTTTGGTGAAGAAGGAGATGGAGGAGAAGGAGGAATATTTTTATCCTTATTTGAAACATTATCATTATTGGTTGAGATATTGACATCAATTTTGTTATTATTGTTGGATTGCATAGCTTTATAAATACTATTATTATTATTGTTATTATCACTTTCTGGAGTTGCAGGTATAGTAGAGTCCATAATATTTTAAAAAACTCTAATATGAAAAAATCAAAATAAAATAAAATTGATAAACAGTGAATTATATAATTGATTGAACTTGATAGTTAATTGATGGATTATTTATATAAATCTTTAGTAATATTTGTTTTGCTTTTGGAAACTGAGAAACGGAAATGTTAGTAAGATTATCATCTTTAAAGATATAACAAGAAGTAGATATTATAAATCATTCTCAACCCAAATATGAATAAGAATAGAATGAATTGATTGATTGATTGATAGATGGATGATTATTGATTGAAAATAAATGAATTATAATATATAGATACAATTGATTAATTACTTATAATATATGGGAGGAATAAAATAAATATATTAGAAATAGATATATAAAATACATACATAAAGTAGATATAAAGTAGATAAAGAGGACAAGCACGCAGGGTAAGCTGTGAGAGGAAAGTTTTGAGCAGAAGTAAATGTGGAAGTGGAAATGGGAGAAAGAAAGAAAAGAAGAAAGAAAGAAGAAAAAGAGAAAAGAAGAAGAAAGAGAAAAAATCCAAAGGCACCGCAGCAAATTCAATATTTATAAATCTTTCTTGCGGCGTTTACTCACTTTATATATCTCTCTACTCCAAGACCCGAAGTCCCACTCGCTGCTTTTTAGCTACTTTTTCACTGCTTTTTCCTTACGCTCGGGGCTGCTGAGTCTCTGATGCTGGCCCATCACGGATGCCAATACTGAGATATACGCAACAACAAGGGCGCCGTCACCGTCTCATCCTAACACGCGCACCACTCTCAAATAACACAAATGGGATTCCATAAACGTTATTTATTTTAGAAATGCGTGACCTCTCACTGACTTTGTGGCAGAAAATAAATGACCAACCTGTGAAACCTGCACTTCCCTTTTTGCATCCACAAGTGCGTTCAGATTTCTAGATTTCAAAAAGGAGGCCGTTCTGACAAATACCTTGCACTTCCAGCAATCCCGCATATTCAGCGTTTAACGTTTCGTGTTTGTTGTTGTTTATCCTATTTAAAGTCAGATTTATAATTATTGACGACGTGTTCTTTATTAATAATATTTATTCCAAAATTACATTTGACACCAAAAATGCTCTAAACTGTTATTTTACGTGGTACCGTGTCCTGGTGTCTTCTAGAATCTAATTGGCTGAACTTTCCTTCTTTCTTTCATTCAAGTAACGTTTCCTGAATTTGGGAAATCGGAAGTGTCCCGTTATTGATTAAACGCGTAATAATTAATTTCAAATATCTTACCCGGTACTCTATTGAATGACTCATAGCATTGGCAATTTGTTTATTTATCGAATCTCAAACACGTAAATTTATTTAATTATCCCTTTATTTACATTATTTGTTACGCGTATTGTTTACCTATTGAAAAATGATTAAATAAATATATTAATTCATGTAAACCAAAAAAAACCTTTTTCGAGATGATATCATTTAATAATTGAATTATAAAAATACTTTCAATTCAATTTTGAAAAACAATCCAAAAAATAACAATATTTCAAAAAAATTGATATATTTTCTTTGAGCTTACGTTATTTAATAAAAAAAAATGCATTTAATTCGTTAATAGTTTTATACAAAAGGAAACAAATATTGACAAAAATGAAAAATAATTTATATATCTTTATCTTTCATTAATTGCATTAACAATTTTGTTTAAATCCCATCTTTTGTTAATATCCTTGGTTAAACATCCTTTGACAATTTTATTTAAATCAGGATCATAAAAACATGCTTTTTTTAAAATTTTTTCATCAATTTCTTCATTTTTTATTTTTTCTCGAAGTTTTGGTTCAAAATTTACATTAAATGGTAATTCTCCAACAATCATTGTATATAGTAAAACTCCAAATGCCCAAATATCAGCTGTTGGTCCTAATGGAGGTGGATCATCCATTAAAATCTCCGGTGATGCATATGGCATTGATCCGATATGTGAATGTGGTAATGTACCTTTACTATCATTAAATTCATTTAAAACTTCTCCAAAATTATTGAATTTTATCGGTTCTAAAAATTTATTTGCACTATTTATACCAAATTCTTCATAATCTTTCTTATTTTTTTCTGAAAAATTTGAATTATTTTCTTCTTCATTTTCTAAATTTGAATTTATTTCATATGTTGTTGAAGTAATTGATGGACCAAAATTTCTTGACATTAGAATTGGTGAATCATCATGAACAAATTTTCTATTATAGATAATTCTAAACAATCTACTATTTCTACGATCAATTCCTACCAAATTTTCTGTTGATGATGATCTTGGAATATTTATTTTATCTGATGCTTTAACTGAAAAATATAAAGCATCATCATCATTATTATTATCATTTCTTTTATTGAATTCTCTACCATATGAATTTTTCCAACTTTGGTTATCATCATCATAATCCTCCGCAGAAAAAAAACTTCTAACTGAGGATATTGAACTTTGTTTAACTTTTGGTTTTAAATAAAATCTACTCATTCCAAAATCTGTAATTAAAATATGGTTTTCTTTAATTCCATTTTCATTTTCTGTTTCATCAATTAAACAATTTTCTAATTTTAAATCTCCATGAACAATCCCATTATAATGCATATATGATAATCCATCAAGTAATTCAAAACAAAATAATCTAATAATTTTTAATCTTTTTGTCATCGGAAATGATGGATTATATGAGTCATATGCTCCCCATGTTGCAACAAGATCATATAATGTTCCACCATAAATTCTTGGTGATATACAAAATATTGCGTGATCTGTTTCATGAACATAAAATAATGGTAAAATTCTTTTATGATTTAATCTTGACCAAATTCTAATTTCTCTTTTAAATCTACGTTTAACACTTGGATAAAGAGTACTTATGATTTTAACAGCTCTCTTAACATTTGCATCTTTAACAAGATGACATTCTCTAACAACTCCCCATGATCCATATCCAATTATTTTATCTAATTGATGTGCAAGTACTATTGAACCTTTAGAGTCAACATTATCCTTTGGAGATGAATCATCATTCTTAGATTTCAAACTATTACTATTATTATTATTATTATTATTTTTTAATTTTGAATTTAATTTTTGTAATTTTTCTGGATTTTTAACACCAATTGATGAATTAATACTAGATAAAAATGCTGAAGCATCTGATTTTCTTTTTCTTAATTCTGGAAATTTTTTCCTAGCATATGGTAAAAGTGTTTTATAATCACCATCTGGTGATATTTTTGATAATAATTTATTTCTTTGAACAAAATTTAAAGAAGAAAAATTTTTTGGTAATTTATCTAATGATTTCTCATAATCTAAATCCGATATACTTTCTGATAAATTACTAGATAAATTGGCTGATAAATTACTTGAAAAATTAGCTGAGGAACTATTATCATTGAAAAAGGATACTGGGGAATTTGTTTCTATACTATTTGAGGTTGAAGAGTTTGAACCTTTAACAACTTTAGGTAATAAAACAGTTTCTGAAATTGATGATGATCTATGTGGTTCACCTATAGGTAAAAATTTATTAACATTAACTAATTCTGGTGATATTAGATTTAAAGAGGATGGTAAACTTGTCGGATGCATAAAAGGATGATTATCAGAATGAAGTTTTTTTCTTTCTCTATCTGGATTTACATCTCTTGTTATAATTGTTCCATGATATTGAGTCGGTTTTAAAATTTTATTGGAAGTTCCTTCTAAAATTTTTTTAGTTAACCCAATTTTTTTATGACCACCATGAAAATTATCATAATTTTTCTCATTTTCCAAAACATTATCAAAATTTGAGATATCCTTATTATAATTTTTAAGATTTTCATTAAAAAAATTTGAATTAAAATAATGAAGATCAGTGAAATCATCAATTTTACTTACATTTTTATTTTCATTTCCATTTTTATTGTCATTTTTGGGTTTTATTTTTGTTTTTATTTTTGAATTTGTTTTATTCTCAATTTTTAAATCATTTGAAGAATTAAATAAAAGACTTAATTTTTCAGGACTTTTATTAGAAATTGGAATATTATTTGGCAAAATTTCATCATCAATTACTGGATAATTATTTCTATTTCGTGATTCATCTGTACTTTTAAAAATAGATTTTTTTGGTGAAGAATTTTTTGGGAAAAAACTTTTTTTTGTAGAAGACTTTTTTAGTAATTTGATTTTTTTAAGATTGAAATTTTGTAATTGACCGAATTTTTCTAACTCATCTTCAGTTTTGAACCAATTAAATAAAGAATTTTTAAAATCTACACCAGGAATATATTCATCTTCTAAACCAATTAATTCCTCAAAATTATGATAAATTGAAACAGTTGGATGTAAAATTGTATTTTTTATAAAACCATTTAAATCAGATGACTTTTGATTATTTAATAAAGATAATAAAGTTGCATCAGGTACATGAGCTCTTGTTAAACCAAGTTTTTTAGTTTTTGAATTTTTTGTTTTATAATTTGGAGTAAAATCTTTTGAAGGTATAATTGCACCACCATATTTTGAAAGAGTAGAATTTTCATTATATGAATCATCAATATTGGTATTTGAAGTATTATTAATAGAATTTTTTTCAATGTTATAATTATCATAATTATCATAATTATTTAAAGATCGATGAGAAAAACTTAAAGAGAGATAAGCTTCTTGTTTTAAATAGGGACTTTTCTTATCAATGTCATTGTTATCATTATGTCGCTGTAGATCTGAAGTTGAGTTTATGATATTATCATTTAAATTATTTGAATTATTTGAATTTAAATTTAAATAATCATTATCAGATATTATATGATATTCACCATTATGATCTTTTTGTAATAAAGAAAAAGCAGCCATTTCTACAGGGAAATCTCTTTCTAAAAGCGTTGAACATTTTGGAAAAGTCTGGCTTGTTCTAAGAGTTTGAGAAAAAGAAGGAGAAGATGAAGATGAATTTAAACTAAGATCAAAATTTTCTGAGTTTTTATTATTGTTATTGTTATTGTCATTATTACTAATGATATCTATATTTTTATTGTTCTTATTTTTAATATTTGTTTTGGAATTATTTATTGTATTTAATCTTTTATTAATTAATAGCTTTTGATTATTTTTTTCGGAAAAATTAATCAGATTCCACAGTTTATTTGATTTTGAAAATTTGGGTGGAAAATTTTTTGAATTTTTTGAATATTTTGAATCATTTTTTATTATATCATTGTCACTATCTTTTTCATTATCATTTATATTAGTATTAAGATCATTATTGTTAGACTTAACTTTTTTTTCATTTAGATATTTAGATAAATTAGATAAAGAAATTTTTGATTTTGGTTTTATATTTGAATGTGGATTCGGATTAGATAACTTATCAATATTATCATTTGAATTAATTTCGAAATTTAAAGTTTGACTTCTTTTAATTTTATTATTTGAATTGGATAATGAATTTGAAATTGAATTTGAGATTAAATTATTTTGAGAAATTAAAGAATTAGATAAAGCAGGAGAATTTAAAAAATTATTATCAAATGAATAACCATTATCATTTATATTATCATTTAATTGACGAGAATTATTATATAAATCAATTGAAGAATTAGAATTATTTGTCATGGAATGTATAAGACTTGAATCTATTAAAGAATTTGTAATTAAAGAATTATTTATATTCAATTTTGAAGCAATTGAAGGTTTTGAGGATTTTGAATCCCTCTTTTTTTCGATTAAATCATTTTGATCATTTGAAGAATTATTTATGGATTGCCTGTTTTGAATAGGATTTGAAGTAGATATAGGCCTTGAACGAAAAAATTGTGGTTGAGAATATATAGATAATAAGGAAGGATAAGAAGTACTTGAATTATATTGAAATTGATTAGTTAAGTTACTTCTACTACTACTGTTATTACTTTTATTACTATTTATGTCAGGATTTATTTTTTTATCATGATTAGAATTAGATGAGTTTAAACCATCCATTGAATATATAGATAAATAAGTATGTGATTTGATTGAATTATAAATTTTATTTATTGAAGATTAGATAATTTTAGTAATTTTAATAATTTTGTATATGTATTTGTGATTAAATTTAAATTTATATTTAAACTTATTAAAAACATACGTCACAAAATAATAATGAATAATCGAATACCTTTTAATTTTTTTTTTTAATGATTTTTTTTTTTATTGATTTTTTTTCTGATTTGTAATTTGATTTGTAATTTTCAATTTCCTAATTGATCAAAAGAGGAATGATTTTTTATACTATTTATTACAATTGTATTAGATGATTTGATTTGAATGAATTTATAGTAATGCTAAAAAGAATTGAAATGAGTTGAATTGATTAAGAATATTTATGAATGAATGGTATGTATTATTTGAATGATATGACTGATATGAATTGAGATGAGAAAGCAATATGCAGTAAGGATAGCAAGATATTGAAAAAAAGAGATAGAAAAGTAGCAGAAGATCAATTCAAAAGAGTAATGAGAAATGGTTTTATGTATATTGAATTGAATCTTGAGAGAAGATGATTAAAATGATGAAGACAATGGAGACAATTAAACGCTAAGATAGTTTTGGTGATGGAGATGAAAGAGCAAATGAATGAAGAAATTACTCAAATGCATTATCCTCAGACTGCTCTTCTGCAGACTGTTTCTGAGATCTCAGGTGGTTCTGGTCTGTTTGCAGTTGCCTTTGCAGTATGATATCACACCGCCCTTGGAGCTTCCCCTGTGCCAAGCGCGAGATGTGCTTATTGTTCCTCTTTTCTCCGACACCGGACTACAAGAAACAGGCAACACACCAGCCACACTAATATATTCAATACGCCTGAAACCAGCTCCAATATTATCATACTACTTCCACATTTCCGGCGTCACTTATCAACGTGACTAGCCGGTCTTTCTTTTTCGCTTTTCCCAGTGGACTTGCCACCATCAGTCTGTTTTTATCTTTTATGGTGTCTGAGAAGATAGCGATGAAGAGTTTGAATCTGAACCTGAATCTGAACCTGAATCAAACCAGAATATAACAAAATACTTTTCATCTTATCATATTCAATACACTTATTATATATTCCTTGGTTTAATTCAATTCATTTCAATTCAATTCTATTTAATCAAATACATTCTCAATCATGAATGCTATAATTAATAAATTAAATAATCAATCTCACTCAGATCATGATTTTGATTCAAATATACAAGATTTTAATAAACTTTCATTAAATTCAAATATTGCACCATCAATTTCTTTACCACCAATTACTCAACCTACTAAATTTCTTAGAGCAAATACTGATGATAGTATTAATCCAGATGCAAAAATTAAAATTGCTCATGGTACTACAACTTTAGCATTTAGATTTAAACATGGTATAATTGTAGCTGTAGATTCAAGAGCAAGTGCAGGCTCTTGGATTGCATCTCAAACTGTTAAAAAAGTTATAGAAATTAATCCATTTTTATTAGGTACAATGGCAGGTGGTGCTGCAGATTGTCAATTTTGGGAAACTTGGTTAGGTTCTCAATGTAGATTACATGAATTAAGAAATAAAGAAAGAATTTCAATTGCTGCTGCTTCCAAAATCTTATCAAATTTAGTTTATCAATATAAAGGTATGGGTTTATCAATGGGTACAATGATTTGTGGTTATACAAAAAAAGAAGGTCCTTCAATTTATTATGTAGATTCTGACGGTACAAGATTAAAAGGTGAAATATTTTGTGTTGGTTCTGGTCAAACTTTTGCTTATGGTGTACTTGATTCAAATTATAAATGGGATTTATCTGTTGATGAAGCTTTAAAATTAGGTAAAAGATCAATTTTAGCCGCAACTCATAGAGATGCTTATTCTGGTGGTTCAATTAATCTTTATCATGTAACTGAAAAAGGTTGGAAATATTATGGTAATCATGATGTTAATAAAACTTTTTGGGAAATTAAAGAAGCTGAAGGTTCTTTTAATAATGTAATAACTTCTTAGTTTCTCTTTTTAACCATAATTTAAACTATTAAATATAATTTAACTATGTATCCATTTGAATTAAATCTTTGAAACCAATTCATCGGTACTCCTGTGATCGCATTCTTCCGTAAATCTCAACGTTTTTTCAATTTTTATCGTATAAATCGAGTTTTAATTTCGACTTATCAAAATTTATATAAAAACCCTGTTTTTTACCTAAATTATTACTCATATTTAATTCAATATTGATTAATAAACACTAATTAATCCTCCATTAAGCATTTATACATTATTCAATAAGAATTGAATAAGACTTCAATAGTAATCATTACTTTTTTTATCTCTTTGTCTTTATTTTAATTAGTATCTGGTTTCTTTTAAAATGACTGCAGAAAAAATTGATGGTAAAGCAATTGCTTCAATTATTCGTTCAAATATCGAAAAAGAAATAACTTCATTACAATGTAAAAATTCAAATTTTTTACCATCTTTTACAATTATTCAAGTTGGTGAAAGAAAAGATTCTTCAACTTATGTAAAAATGAAAATTAAAGCTGCAAAAGAAAGTAAAATAATTTGTCATTTATTAAAATTACCAACTTCAATTACAAATGATGAATTAATTGAAAAAATTGAAATTTTAAATAATGATTCTAAAATTCATGGAATCATTGTTCAACTACCTTTACCATCTCATTTAAATGAAAAAATTATAACAAATTCAGTTTCACCAAAAAAAGATGTTGATGGTTTTAACTCAAATAATATTGGTGAATTATTTAAAAAAAATGGTAATCCTTTTTTTAAACCAGCTACTCCAAAAGGTATTATGAAATTATTAGAATTTGAAAAAATTAATTTAGATGGTACAAACTCTGTTGTTTTAGGTAGATCTGATATTGTTGGTTCTCCAGTTGCAAACTTATTAAAAGATCAGAATTCAACTGTTACAATTTTACACTCAAAATCAAAAAATATTGATTATTATTTGAAAAATGCTGATATTATAGTTTCTGCAATTGGTAAACCAAACTTTTTAAATAAAGATAATTTAAAAAAAAATGTTATTGTAATTGATGTTGGTACAAATTTTATCCCAGACTCCTCAAAAAAATCAGGTGCAAGAATGGTTGGTGATGTTGATTTTGATTCGGTTTCTCAAATTGCTTCAAAAATAACTCCTGTTCCTGGTGGAGTTGGCCCAATGACTGTTGCAATGTTACTTGACAATGTTTTAATCTCTGCAAAAAGATTTTATTCTTTAGGTTCTTCTTTTACAAAAGAAAATTTTATTCCATTACCTTTAAATTTATTAAAACCAGTTCCTTCAGATTATGAAATTTCAAGAGATCAAAAACCAAAAGAAATTACAAAAATTGCAAAAGAATCTGGAATTTTGTCTTCTGAATTAGAACCTTATGGTTCAACAAAAGCAAAAGTTAAATTATCAATTTTAAATAGATTGAAAGATAAAAAAAATGGTAAATATATTCTTGTTACTGGTATAACCCCAACTCCGTTAGGTGAAGGAAAATCAACTACAACTGTTGGTTTAGCTCAAGCTTTAGGTGCTCATTTGAAAAAAACTGTTTTTGCAAATGTCCGTCAACCATCAATGGGCCCAACTTTTGGTATTAAAGGTGGTGCTGCAGGTGGTGGTTATTCTCAAGTTATTCCAATGGATGAATTTAATATGCATTTAACTGGTGATATTCATGCTATTTCAATGGCGAATAATTTATTAGCTGCTGCAATTGATACTAGAATTTTTCATGAAAATACTCAAAAAGATGGTCCTTTATATAGAAGATTAGTTTCAACTAAAAAAGGTATTAGAAAGTTCACTCCTTCAATGTTAAAAAGATTAGAAAAATTAGAAATAAATAAAACTGATCCAAATGATTTAACTCCAGAAGAAGTTACTAAATTTGCAAGATTAGATATTGATCCAGAATCAATCACTTGGAAAAGAGTTGTTGATTGTAATGATAGATTCCTTAGAGGTATTACCATAGGCGAAGCTCCAACTGAAAGAGGAATGACAAGAAAAACTGGTTTTGATATTTCTGTTGCGTCTGAATGTATGGCAATTTTAGCTCTAGCTAACTCTTTACCGGATTTAAGAGAAAGATTAGGAAAAATTGTTATTGCCTCTTCTAAAGCCGGTGTACCAATTACATGTGAAGATATTGGAGCTGCTGGTGCTTTAACAGCTCTTTTGGTTGATGCCATAAAGCCTACTATTATGCAAACATTAGAGGGAACTCCAGTTTTCATTCATGCTGGTCCTTTTGCTAATATTTCTATTGGTGCTAATTCAATCCTTTCTGATAAAATTGCTTTAAAACTTGCAGGTGTTGATCAAAATTTATCTGAAAAACAAACCAAAGAAGAAGAAGGATATGTTATTACTGAAGCTGGTTTTGATTTTACAATGGGAGGTGAAAGATTCATTAATATCAAATGTAGATCATCTGGATTAGTTCCTGATGTAGTTGTCATTGTTGCAACCGTCAGGGCATTGAAAGTTCATGGTGGAGGACCTGAAGTTAAAGCAGGTACTGCCTTAGCTCCAGAATATACTCAAGAAAATATTGAATTATTATCAAAAGGTTGTGCTAATTTAGCAAAACATATTTCAAATGCAAAACAATATGGTTTACCTGTTGTAGTTGCCATAAATAAAATGACTTCTGATACTGAAAAAGAACATGAAATTATTCGTGAGGCTTCACTCAAAGCTGGTGCAGTTGATGCTATTGTTTCTAACCACTGGGAAGAAGGTGGGAAAGGTGCAGTAGATCTTGCAAAAGGTGTTATTGAAGCTTCAAGCTTACCAAAAGACTTTAAATTTTTATATCCAACTAATGATTCAGTTGAAAATAAAATCTCCACTATTGCTAAAGTTATGTATGGTGCTGGAAAAGTTGAATTTTTACCGGAAGCTCAAAAAAAGATTGACTTATACACTAAACAAGGATTTGGCAATTTACCAATTTGTATTGCAAAAACTCAATATTCTTTATCCCACGATGCTTCTTTGAAAGGTGTTCCTACTGGTTTTACATTTCCTATTAGAGATGTTAGAGCTAGTATTGGGGCTGGATATCTTTATGCTTTAGCGGCTGAAATCCAAACAATTCCTGGCTTACCAACTCATTGCGGCTTCATGGATGTTGAAGTAAACGATGATGGAGAAATCGATGGATTATTTTAATAAGCCTTTAGTTTATTTTAGTTTTATGTGTGCAACACTTTTTTTTTTAACGAAATTACTTGAATTCAACAGTTAAGTTAATTTCAAGTCTTAGATATGATGGCATTTATTTTTTTATTAATTTTCAATGATAGTTTTTTTTCTTACTTTTATAAACTATCTAGCAATTTTTTTTGCACTTTTTTTCACTTCTTGATGATTCTTCAACATGTACTTTAATATATATTCATATATGCATCCTTCAAAAAAATCAAAAACAAAAATTTATATTAGGAAATTAGTTAAAAAATCTATCATTACTATACAAGAAAATATTAAGAATTTATATTTATAAGCAGACTTGATATATGTCCAAAAGGTAGCAATTAATTTATTGAATTATTTTATTGATTAAGCATGTTTCTCATTAACACCTAATTTTTCTTGCATTTGAGCCTTTAATTTCTTAACTCTAGATTCATCTTCTTTCAACATTTGTTCTTCAAGATCCAAATTTTCTTGAATATTCCATAATTCGGAATATAAAGAATCCTTTGATTGCAATAATTGATAATGATTACCTTCTTCCTTTACTTTACCTTTTTTAAGAACGATAATTTTATCACTATCAGCAATTGTTCTTAATCTATGTGCAATTGAAACTTGAGTACTATTATTTTTATCAAAAATTGATCTAATTTCCTTAAGTAAAGCTTGCTCAGTTTGAGTATCTAAGGCAGAAGTTGCTTCATCAAAAAAAGTGATTGGAGCTTTCTTTAAAAGTAATCGAGCAATTGCTAATCTTTGTTTTTCACCACCAGATATCATCATACCTCTTTCCCCAACAATTGTATTAACACCATCAGGTAAATCTTTTATTAATCCTGATAATTTAGCTTCTTGAATAGCCGTATTAACTTCATCATCAGTTGCATTCAAATTACCATATCTTATATTTTCAATAATGGATTCATTAAATAAAGGAGTATCTTGAGGAACTACTCCAATTGCTTTTCTTAAAGTTTCTAAAGAGACGTCTCTAATATCTTGACCATCAATCAAAATCTTTCCACTATCAACATCATAAAATCTAAAAATTAATTTCAAAATTGTAGATTTTCCAGAACCTGAAGGACCAACTAATGCGACTTTTTGACCAGCAGGAATTACGAAAGAAATATCTTTAAGAATTTTTCTATCAGGATGATAACCAAAAGTGACATTAACAAACTCAATTTTACCACCAGTTAAAACTAAAGGTTTTGCATTTGGAGAATCTTTAATCTTAATTGGAACTAAATTAACCTTGAATAAAGATTCCATGTCGAGTAAAGATTGTTTAAGATCTCTATAGACAGAACCCAAAAAATTTAAAGGAACGGATAATTGAAATACTAATTGATTAATAAGAACCAAATCTCCTACAGTTAATGAACCTGTTGAAACACCATGACAAGCAAGATACATCATTGAAGTTAAAGCGGAAGTAAAAATAAAATTTTGACCAGAATTTAAGAAAGCTAAAGAAGTTGCCACTTTAACTTTTGCATCATTATATTTTCTTAAAGCTTTATCATATTTCGAAACTTGAAATGCTTCATTATTAAAATATTTAACAGCTTCATAATTTATTAAAGAATCTAAAGCAATACTTGCAGCTTGATTATCAGCTTTATTTGTCTGTCTTCTAAAAGCGGTCCTCCAAGTTGTAGTTCTGATTGTAAAAATTGAGTATGCTAGCATTGTTGCAAAAGTAATAGCAGCAAATTGCATACCATAATTATAAGTCAAAATAGAACAAACCATTGTAATTTCAAAAGAAATTGGTAATATATGAAAGACCATTGCAGTTAAAACATATGAAATACCTTTTGTACCTCTATCTATAGCTCTAGTTAAACCACCAGTTTGTTTAGCTAAATGAAAACCAAGATCTAAATTTAATAAATGAACAAAAGTATCATGAGCTACTTTATTTATAGCATTTTGAGCAACTCTTGCAAATACAGCATTTCTTAATTCACCAAATAATACAGCACCAAATCTTGCAGTACCATATGCCAAAATTGTTCCACCAATTAATGTTGTTACAGTTCCCGCTTCAGTAAGCCAGTCTATATTCATGCCATCAATAATTGATTTGAAAAAAAAAGGAACTTGAACATTCAATAATTTTGCAGAAATTAATAATGAAAGTGCAATTACTACTCTTGATTTAGCCCATGGATTATTTTTAGGCCATAACTTTGTAAGTAATTCTTTCAAGATATCTCTTTCTGAAATTTTAGTATTATCAAAAATTTCTGTTGAAAGAGCTTTTTTAGGCTTTGAACTTGATGTTAATTTATCAGATGATTTAACAGAATTTTCAGAATTGTTAGAATTAACAGATTTAGGAGAATTAATTAACGAATTTGTATGAAAAAAAGCTTTTTTTAAAATAAATTTGGGATCAATTCTCTTATTTAAAGTGAAAAACAATTGATGGGATAAAAAATTACCATTAGGTTTGAAAAAATATGATTTATTATCACTAGCTAAATTCGATAAAGCTTTTCCACTATTGGAGGTGCAATTAAAAGAATTGAATTCTCTTATCAGAAAAACAAAGGGTCTAACTGGAGACCTTATAATCATTTCTATACCAATTTAGAAACCTCTAACCAACAGAGTTATCAGAAAAATAAATGATTTGGTTAAAATGATTCAATTTATTTGAAATGTTTCAGAAGAAGAATATCAACATTATCAATTGTCTTTATATCTATTGAGTCAAGCTGATGCAAATCAAAATTCAAGGATAGAATCCAATAAATTCAAGCTTTACCGGCTACTGTAACTACAATCGGAGTGAATTTAACTTTATGATTAAACATATATTCACGTGATGCGGGTTTAACTCTTAAAACTTACTTTCACCAATCAAAAGCGGAAATAATTTTGTTTTCTTCAACCAGCGGATATTAAACAATAAACTCTCAGTAACGACGTAACGTTTAGGCTATCGTTATTGGTAAATAAACAGTAACTTAAGTTCGTTCATATTTTTTAACCGTTATTTTTCGACTTTCGCGTTAAAAGATACAAAGTGAAAAAGAGAGAGATTGTGATCACATGGTGCTTTTGCACAAAGGCTCGAAGTTTAAAATAATGGAACAAAAGAAGAGTAGAATTAAGATTAAATTGAATAAAGAGGAAAGATAAATAAAGCAAAGAAGGAAGAGATGGAATATTAATAAGGAAGAGGAAATATTTGATTAATAATTGTTAAATCTCATTGTATTCATGGTTTTTATTTTTAATGTTATGTGAGAAAGTTTATTAGGAAAGCTTCGTAAATATGGCAAGGAAAAAATTTGTGTCACTTGAACAAATTAAAGAAAAGGAACAAAGATATCAATTGGCAATTAAAGAATATATCAATCGAGGATCTTTTGAAAGGAAAAGAAAAGTAACAGATATTTGTAAAGACTACGCCATTGATAGATCCGGTTTTTATAAAAAATTAAGAAAAACAAGTGGCTCTATGGAAGATAAAATCGAAAAACAAAAATTGATTAGTGATGAGGAAAAAGAAGGTTTTTTGAAGTTATTGAGAACTTATGAAAATCATGAAAATTATTTGTCTTTTGATTATGTTAATGATTTATTTAAAAAAGTAGTTAAGCCTAATAATCCAGAAAAGCCAATTAGTTCAAGATATATTAGACGAATGATTAATCGCGCTGGTATCAAGGTTATTAGACCTCCAAATCAGAAAATGGGAACATTAAGTGAAAAAAGCAATATTTTATCAAAAAATAGTCAAGAAAATGGAAAAGAATCAAATAACCAAAAACATTTCAAAAAATCAAATCTATCACAAAAGTCAAAGCAGGTAGAACAAGTGGGGCAGTCAAATCTATTAAATAAATCAAATACCGCTTCAAATAATAAACAGAATCAAATGTGTAATAAATTAAATCAATCTGAAAATCAAAATAAAAATCAAAATGAAAATAGTATGGACCGTGAAATTACTCAAACCTCGAAAATGAATAAGCAGCAAATAATACAAATACTTCAAAAAAAAAATTTGAAAATTAAAGAATTAGAGAATCAAATCCAAGTCTTAACTTCATCTTTAAATATTATGAATAATAATCTTAATTCCCGGACTCTAAATTCTATACATTCTATAAGTTATTCTAATTCAAATAACAATATGAATAATATAAATCTCCTGAATAGTTTAAGCAATTTGAATAATTTAAGTAACATTGATACTCATCAACCAAATGGTAGTCAAGAGTCTTTTCAAATTAATCAAATGTCATGCTCAAATGAAATTTCGACTTTCAGTAATCTGATGAATTTGAATTAAACTAAAGATAAAATTTCTATTTATTTATTGCCTAATCTCTTTGGAACTTCTCTTTTAATTTTTTTTTATTTCACTAATTTACATATGTATAAAATAATTTTTGTAAAAATGTAGATTGCTAGTATTCTCAAAACTAATGCTGTTAAACTTTACATACTTTGCTTCACTTTTTTTTTCTGGCATTTTTCCAATTAATCTCAAAAGAACTGAAAAGATTCTATTTAAAATTTTTTAATTCCCTTTTTGTTAATTTGCTTTAAATTAGGAAATTGGTTTGTTGAACTATTTGAAATTCTTACTTATAAGCTATAATATAGTACTTGGCCTGCAATTTTCAATAATTGTATAACTGCAGAAACTTGTAAATATGAAAAACCATTTTCTAAGATTGTTAAAATAACGTTTATGATCAAGTATCATATGCTTTATAATGCATCAAGCTGAACTTTATTTTTGACTGGAGTTTTTGATTTTGCGTTCCATACTATGTTGAAAATTCTAAAATATACAGCAAAACTGAATGAAAATCACAATAAGAAACTCTGAATAGGAAGTGGTAAATTGTTGCTTAATATTATATGTTACTTGAAGTTCAAGTAGCAACAATTTTTTTCAACAATGATTAAAAAAATATCAGTGTTATCTGTGTTTGTATATTATCGAACAGCATATATCAAAGTAGAAACCATATTTGTGGTACAGACCATGGTATAAAGAATAGAATCTTCCGTATAACACTACTTTTTGGTCCATTTTTTTAAATATTAAAAGTACAATATTATGATATAATGGAATCAGATAACATAGATTAATTCAAATAAAATAAAGTTTATAAGTTATGATATTTCTATAATAAATTGGAATCAAACACGACTAAATATCTGAATTATCATATCTAATTCCTTAAATGTCTAAAATGTTATCTAATGAAAGCAAAATCAAACATGTAAATAATTGTAATTTGCTATTCATCTAAAATATAATCAATCTTTGAAGATGAATTATACTGAATAAATTGAATATATAAACAGAATATATTCTCTCTGCTAAATGGAGAGTCTATATTTTTTCTTCTTTTTTGCTCTTTACATTTTAATCTTTATTTTCTATTATTAAGGTTAATATACTATTTTAATACTAGTAATAAAAATATAAAAATATAAAAATAAAAGAAAATCAATCATAATATTAATAACTACAGTAAATAATTAAGTAATTAAATTGAATTTCAAAATGAGATTATCATCTAAATTTTTTTGAACTAATCTTATAATCTTGTTAACTGTTCAATCAATTCCAGTTCCATTACCATCTCAACCTCCAACTTTAGGTTCATCTTTCAATTTATTTTTCAACTCAACCACCACTTCAAATGATGAGCAATCAGTCAATCCCGATATCACTACTACTATTGTAAATAATAGTATTGTCAAAAGTACCGAAAGCGCTGCAATCGATATTAATAACTTCAATTATGCATAATTTAAAAAAAATCAAAAAAATTTAACTGATAATGGACTTACACCCGCTAGAACTACTTTAATTGCAGGTGAAATGTGATCTGCTATGGAAAATTTTGTTGGTCTTGCTTTTAATGTTGCAAAAATGTCCATTTCTTGTAGTGGTGTTTTTATTCATGCTGGTAATTGTGCTGAATGGAAAATTGCACCAGGAAAAGCATTTGAATGTAGTGCTCATTCAATTGGAACCACTTTGACTGCTTCTAGCACTTTATTAATTACTTCTGCTTTGATTTTAACTGTAGGTACTACTCTTGTTACAATTGATCATAATCAAATAAAAATGTTTCTGATTTTAATTCTGATTTCAATTGTAAGAAGAAATTTAAATTTAGTCATTTTGCTTTTGCTAAGGAAGTTGTAAATAATAGATTTATGAAACATGATAAAAAAGGTTATAAACTTTGATCATCAGAAATTATTGGTTACGATTCAAATAATAAAATTGTTTTTACTAAGTATTCTCAATTAGGAAACTAAAAATAGTAAAACAAAAGTTAAAAAATGGGAATTTTCTATATTTATGGGAAATATTGAATTAGAAGTTGGATTATTTGAAAATGGAAGTCAATGTATTATTAGAGCTTATACTCCTGAAACTAGTGCAATTTATCAATATTACAATAAAAAACAAAACTCAGCTGAAAAAGATGATAAAATTTATGTCAAAGGCAAAGATGTCCAACAATTTTCTTCCATTGTTAAAAGAAATGATAATACTGATTCTTCTAATCTTTATAATATGTCAAGTACATCATCAGATTCTGATTTTGCTGATGCTTTATCCTGATCACATTCTGTTGGATTCAACGTTTTTTATTGTAGAAAAGAAAGATTTGCTGATGAATATACCAAAGAAAAGCTTGTAGACTGGACCAAATAATTCATCAAACATATTGTAGATAAGTTCTTTGGAGATATATTTAAAATATTTTACCATCTTTTCAATGAACCTCATCATACCTCAATTCATGGAATGATGCTTTTAACAGTTGAAAGTAATCCTACTATTGATAATAAATTTCCTGGTGGTATTTTCTAATAAAAAGAAAAAGAATAACTAAATAAACATATCCAAAAAACTCCTAATAAATTCCCAAAATCATAAAACCCCAAAAAAAAATTCATAAAATACAAAAAAATATATGAAAAAACTTATAACTCTTTTTCTTTTTTACTAAAAACTTTTTTACTTTTTTTATATTTACTTTTGTTTCTTATCTATTAACTTTTTCTATTCACTTATAATAAAAAACTCTTTTTTGGAATCATTTTCTGTATTTTGTAATAGAATGTAGCCTGTGGTTAATTGATTTTTCATTTTTTAACGAAAAACATAGTAGATTATTATTTTTTCTTTATTTAAACTTCCTCTAAAATCCTTTTTTAATTCTTTCAACCGTATTCTTTATTTGTTCACAGACCCCGGGGAAAGCTAAATTGAAATACCAATCAATAAACACCAACATTGAATTACATTCATAATATTCAGATAAATAATAATAAAATTACTGCAAATAATAATAATAAAAATAATAATAATAATCAATTTAGAATATCAAATCAAACTCTTTTGTTTTTACTTTAGAATATGTTCGGAACTTACTGGAACTGTCTGAAAATATCTTGCTGATTGGCTATTATCTTATTTATCATAGTTAGTAGCTTTTCATTTTTTTATGGAGCCAAAATTATTTAGAATAATTCATCTTTTCGAAAATGCTCAAAAATAATCAAGTAAAATATAAATATGCTTCAAAATGATTTGATTTAAAATTCTTATTAATTTCACTTTAATTCCAAATCTAATTTCAATATAGAACCGAATTTAAAAATCTAACCAAAAAAACTATTAATAAAAATGCCATTTGAAACCAAAAAACTAATTTTAGTTCGTCATGGACAAAGTGAATGGAATGAAAAAAATTTATTTACAGGTTGGGTTGATGTTAAGTTAACTGAAAAGGGTAAAAAAGAAGCAAGAAATGGAGGAATTCTATTAAAAGAATCTGGATTAAAACCAGATATTTTATTTACTTCGAAATTATCAAGAGCCATTCAAACCGCAAATATTTTATTAGAAGCTTCAGATAGATTATTTCTAGATGTTAAAAGATCTTGGAGATTAAATGAAAGGCATTATGGAGATTTACAAGGTAAAGATAAATCTGAAGCATTGAAAAAATTTGGCGCTGATTTATTTAAAACATATAGAAGATCCTATAATATTCCACCACCTCCAATTTCGGATGATAATGAATTTAGTCAATCTAATGATGAAAGATATTTTGGTATTGATCCTCAAATTATACCAAAAACTGAATCTTTGAAATTAGTTATTAAAAGAATGCTACCATATTGGCAAGACGAAATTTCAAAAGAATTGCTATTAAATAAAACTGTATTAGTGGTAGCTCATGGAAACTCTTTGCGAGGTTTATATAAACATTTAACAGGAATATCTTCTGAAGAGATTTCTGAAATCAATATTCCAACTGGAATTCCTTTGGTGTTTGAGCTTGATGATAACTTGAAACCAGTAAAGGCTCCTTACTATTTAGATCCTGAAGCAGCAGCCGCTGGTGCTGCTGCAGTTGCTGCACAAGGTCAGAAAAAATAAAAACCTCAAATCACAGATGTTAAAAAAAATTATATATATGGCTTTAAATTTAAGGACTTTTAATTTACATAATAGTCAAGAATTGTTATCTTTGGTGTAAAAAAATACTTAAGAAACCAAATCTTTAATATTATCCCAATGTAGAAGCCAATGTAGAAGCGTAGCAAAAAGTTTTATCGCGGTAACGTTAACTTACCTTTGACGAAATATTTTTCAAATTTAGTTAAATCTTGACTTCTTACTCGACGAGAAAACATATTTTCATGAATTGATCTAATATTATATTTTAATTTATAATGATTTAGTAGAATCTGATATAATCTATAATTTATAATTTAAGTATATTTAAAATACTTGAATTATTTTAATTTGTAAAAAAGATTATTGAAATAGAAAATGTATTCTGGCTTAGTTTTTGATTCAATTTATACAAGCATTTATCAAATAAAACCCAAAGTAACTCCATTAGATTCAAATAATCCATTATTAGTTTTCATCCCAGGAAATCCAGGTTTAATTGAATTTTATGAAGATTATTTAAATGAGATTTCTGAAAAATTATTAAATTTTGAAATCTTAGGTATTTCTCAAGCTGGTTTTAGTAATATTGAAGATTGTAAAAAAAGAAAAAATTATGAAGACATAAATATCAATGAGAGTATTAATCATGAGTATCAGTATTTTGATCTAGATTATCAAATTAAACATAAAATTGATATAATAAATGAGATATTCAAAGAAGAAAACAAAAACAAAAAAAAATCTAAAAATAAGAATAAAAATAAAAGAGGTTTATATATTTTAGGTCATTCAGTTGGTGCATATATCATTCAAAGAATGATTTCAGAATTAAAATCAAGTTATTCAATAAAATTTGTTGGTTTAATAACTCCAACAATCATAGATATTTCAAAATCAGAAAATGGTTCAAAATTATCAACAATTTTATCTTTCTTACCAAATTTTCCAACTTATATCTCAAGCCTAAGTTCTTTTATAAGTAATCTGATACCAATTTGGATAATAAAATTGATTTTGCAATTTACATCAGTTAAAACTTCTGCATCTTTTAAAACAAATTCAATCAATCTAATTACAAATCCATTTTATGTTAAAGAAGCATTAGAATTAGCTAAAGAAGAAATGAATGAAATAAAATTTGATAAAGAATTCAATGATGATTTTTTTGAAGATTTGGATATTAAAAAAATATGGCTTTTTTTCGCTAAAAAAGATCATTGGGTCTCAAATGAGACAAGAGATTTAATTCTTTCAAGATATTATGATACTAAAAAAAATAGTGAGGATATTAAAAATAGTAATAATATTTACATTGATATATCAAAGGACGAATCAATTAAACATAGTTTTGTATCTACATGTAAATCTACAAAAGAATTTGCAAGGATAACAAGCAACGCGATCTCTAGAAACTTCTCATAAATTTATTCTTAGTTTATTATCTAAAATATCTAAAATATCTAAAATAATAAAATAATCGTGATGCGTCAAAAAGCTGTCTATAAAGCTAAAGAGAGAATATATATAAATTCTATAGAAATTTCAATCAAAAGAAAGCACAAGCTCATTTGAATTTTTCTTTTTATCTTTAGTTTCAGTTTTGTCCAAATCCTTTTTTGGAAGTTTGTCTCCTATTAATATATCCATATCCAATTCAAGGCTATGGTTATTTATTTGATTTTTCTGTTTGAATTCAGTTTCAGTTTTAATTGAATCTTTTATCAAATCCTTTGGAGGCTCCTCTCCCATCAATATATCCATATCCAATTCAAGGCTATGGATATTTATTTGATTTTTCTGTTTATATTCAGTTTCAGGTTTATTCGAATCGTCTGTCAAGTCTTTTAGAATTTCATCTCCCATCAATATATCCATATCCAATTCAACAATATGATTACTTATTTGATTTTTGTGTTTATTTTTAGTTTCAGTTTTATTCAAATCCTTTATCAAATCTTTTGAAGGTTCGTTTCCCATCAATATATTCATATCCAATTCAAGGCTGCCATTATTTATTTTATCATTCGAATTTTGATTATCATATTTCTTCCCTTTTATATTTTGATTTGAATTTTCTTTATCTTTCCAACTTTTATTTTTGTTATTTTTATTGTTATTGTTATTGTTATTTTTATTTTTATTTTTTATTTTGTTTTTATTTTGACTCTTATTTGAGTCTTTATTTATCTTTTTGTTTTTATTAATTACGACTCCATTTATAACAGGAAACACTATATCTTCTCTTTCAGTGAAAAGCTTATAAGATCTATTTTTTCCAATTGGATATCTCTTTTCGCCATTTTGACAAATACATTTAACAGTTAATATATCATTATTTGGAGTTTTCAATTTACTATTATTGACAAGCCTAATTTTACATGTCTTTCCAGGTATTTGTGCTCTAAAACACTTTTTACAAATCGTTCGTTTAATTGAAGGAGAAATTTTTATAAGTGACTTTTTAACAATCCATTGTAAGTTATTGTTATAACATCTTGACAATACTGCATTAAATGAATCATCAGATACTGCTTTTTTGTCAAAGTCAGCTGTAGGATCTGAATTCAAAAGCAAATTTGAAGCTTGATATAAATAATTCGCTCTATTTCTTGGATCTAAATGCCCAACTGTTTCTGGAGGATCTGCCTCAATTATCTCAAATTTGGGAGATGCTTTTGCATCATTACTTGTAGGTTTTTGACCTATATTACCCACTTTTATCTGCGCCTCCTGGGTATTCTTTTCTGCAATTATATTGTCCATTTCTATTTTTTTTTGATTTGTTGAGTATTCTTTAAAACATGTGTTGGAGTTCTGAAAAATTAATATCGTTAAAGTTATAATGTTTGATATATTTGATATTTGATATTTGATATGTTTGAGTGGGATCCGTTACCCGTCGCTCTCTCAGTACTGTTGAATCTCAATCGCTTTGATAAAGAAATATCAGTAATGCTTATTTACAGATTCTAAGAAATAGTTAAACTCCACTTCGCTTTCGGTAATTGAATATTAATATTTTTACAATTCAATTGAATTTATATTACAGTTTAATTTATTTATTATTTAGAATAAAAGAATAGCAATGAGTGGTTACGATCGTGCTTTATCAATTTTCAGGTATGTTTTTTTCAGTTCTTAATTCATTTTTTTTCAAATTGCTTCTGTTCCATCGCCACCGTTCAAGATAATTGATCAGAAATTGTATCAGACCTGGTGAAGATCAAAAGAAGATATAGCAAAGCAATTTAATCTACTTCAATTCAATTCAATTTACTAACAGTTATATATAATTAGTCCTGATGGTCATGTTTTTCGTATGTTCCAATTGATAATTTCAATAAACAGAAATAATAGAACTCAATTGTTAACTTTTTGATTTAATTTACTAACTTTTATTTTTATTAATTTAAAGAGGTTGAATATGCTTCAGAAGCTGTCAAAAGAGGAACCTGTGCAGTTGGTGTCAAAGGAAGTTCCGTCGTTGTTTTAGGTTGTGAAAGAAGAAGTACTTTAAAATTACAAGATCCTCGTACAACTCCAAGTAAAATTAATAAGATTGATAATCATGTTTTATTGACTTATGCTGGTTTAAATGCGGATTCAAGAATTTTAATCGATAAAGCAAGAGTCGAAGCTCAATCACATAAATTAAATTTAGAGGATCCTGTTACAATTGAATATTTGACTAAATATGTTGCTGGTGTTCAACAAAGATATACTCAATCCGGTGGTGTTAGACCATTTGGTATTGCCACCTTAATTGCAGGTTTTGATAGTAATGATAAAACTCCAAGATTATATGAAACTGAACCTTCTGGAATATATTCAGCTTGGAAAGCTAATGCTATAGGTAGAAGTAGTAAAACTGTTCGTGAATTTCTAGAAAAAAATCACAAAGCTGATATGGATGAAGAAGCAACTGTTTCTTTAGCAATTAGAAGTCTTTTAGAAGTTGTACAAACAGGTGCTAAAAACATTGAGATTGCTGTGATGAGACCTGATAAATATGAAAGATTAGATAATGCTACTGTTGCAGCTTACGTTAACAAAATTGAAGAAGAAAAGAAAATAGAAGCGGAAAAAAAGAAACCTAGAAGTCGTGGTGATGATTGATTGAGTTAAGAATATAATCTCTCAAATTTTATAGTTTATATCTTTGAATCGACTCAATTCGAAACATTGTTTTTAAATTTTATGTAATTTTATGTTTTGAAATAACTAAAAGAGATAAAATACATGTTAGAAATTAATTTAACGATAAAAATACATAAGCTTTTCAAATTTTTCATCAAAAAAAATTATTTTGAAAAGTAATAAATAATAAATGATTATTCAAAACCAAATTATTTACCCTCTAAATGCGCCAGCAGATAGACATAAGTTTCGTCTAGTAAATTTAACTTTATAAACTGGGGTGTTTTTGGTAAAAAAAGGAGCCATATGATCAAAGGTTGTTACTACTTCTTTACGACGTTTTTCAGTAGCCTCATTTTTGTTTCCCATAATAGAGTCCTTTTTCGATGTGAGATTTAGTTTATTTCCTAATCCGCCAATTTTATCTAATGATTGAGTAGCTGTTGTGAAGTCACCCTTAAGATGAAATTTCTCAGGTTCAGAATTTGATTCTGCAGTTCCCATTTTAACATCCCATACTCTCACTGAATTATCATTTCCACCACTAACAAGAACATTTCCTTCTCTTGAGAAAGATAATGAGTTAATGGATGTTGAGGTTCCATGTCCTCTCATAACCTTTATTCTTTTTCCGGTACCAATATCCCAAAGAATTATTAGAGAATCATATCCAGCAGTTGCTAACCATCTTCCATCTGGAGATGGAGCCATACAGCTTATACCCGCACTATGGCCTAAAAAGACTCTTACACAATTACCCGACGCCACATCCCAAGCTCTTACAGATTTATCACTTGAACCAGTGAATATGTAAGTAGAATTTGGATGAAATTCAACACAATCAACATCATCTAAATGTCCTGCAAAAATTCTTAATGGATAAATATGATCACAACTCCATAATGCTGCAGTTTGATCGTGAGAAGCTGTTGCAAAATAATGCCCAAATGGACTAAATTTAACATCCCATATAGGTTCAAGATGGCCTTTATATGAAACTAATGAAGTATATGTATCTAAAGACCATAATCTTGTAGTTTTATCACTTGAAGCTGATAAGAGATATCTATTATCTGGACTAAAAGATAATCCATAAACAGTATCACTATGACCAACCAATTTTCTTGAGTAATCTTCGTTATATTTATCGTTTTTAACAACTGATTTTAAGTAGGACCCATCTAATGACCACAATTGAATATAACTATCTTCAAATCCACCTGCAATCAAATTACAATTTTCATTAAATTCTAAGCATGTTAATGAATCATTAGTATTATGAAAAGTATACATACAAACACTAGGTGCAGAAGCTTGTTGAGCCCCTAAGTGAATTCTGGTTCTTGCATCTTGAACTTTTAGTAATTCTCTTTTAAGATCAAAAAACGATTTTTGTGGTAATGGTAAAGTATTTTTTGCAGGAGAAATTAACGGTACATTTGTAGGAGAAGAAGGTGTATGCATTTTTGATATATCAGGTTTAGAAGAAGTTGGAATATTGTTTGTATTGGTATTCAAATTATTTGGTGCGTTATTATTTATATTATCATTATTATTATTACTATTATTATTATTAGCATTACTAGTAATATTATTAGTACTAGTATTATTGTTATTATTATTTGTATTTTTGGTCGTTTTTTCACCATCTTTTTTAGGAGCATCAAGAACAGTGATTACATTTTCTTTTTTCATTTTTTGAAATTGTTCAAATAAAGTAATTCTGGTTGAAGCTTTATTATTTTGAGCTAATTTATTAGCTTCTTTTTCATCTTGATCTTTCAAATCAGCTTCAATTTCTTGAGCAAAATCATTTTCCATAGGATAATTACCTAATTTAACCTCTTGTTGATTAAATTTATTTAACTCATTAATTGTTGAATAGCCTGGTAAGCCTTCTTTTGGATTTAAATGTGATTGTAAATTTAAATTTTCAGTTAAAGAAGAATCTAATTTATTATTCGAGAAATCAGATAGATTTAAATTAATATTTGATAGAAAAGAATTATTATTTGAGGAAAATTCTAAATATTGATTTATTAATCTAATTAATAAACCACCACCAACAGATTCATTTTCATGTAAGAAATATAATAATAAATATAAAGAATTTTTAGATAAAGATAATTTATATTTCAAATTTTTAAAAGCTTTTGCTAATGGATTATTATTTAAATGTTCAATCAAATAAATAGGATTTAATTTTAATATTTCAGATTTATGTAAAATTAAATGATCATTTTTGAAATTATTAAAAAAAAGTTTTGCATTATCACTTTCATTTTTTTCAATTAAATCTAAAAAACAATGAATGAATAAAGGATATAAAATTTTATTTAATTCAGGTCTATAAATATCAAGAGAAGTTTCTACCCAATTTTTTAATAATCTATAAGCTCTATCATATAAATATGGATCAACTTTATCTATATTAAATTTGTCTAATAATGAATTGGGATCTTTTTTTTGAATATTCTGAGTATTTTGAATATTTCGATTATTTGAAGAATTAAGCATATTTGATTGGTTTGAAATCGGACGTTGATTTACATTATTTGTATTATTATTTATATTAGTTGTATTGTTTGAATTATTTACATTATTTGAGTTATTTGTATTAGTTGTAGAGCTATCGGTATTAATTTTATTAACGTTATTATTAGAAATGGAAGTATTGTTTGGAATATTTGAAGATATTGTTGAATTTGGATTAGCATTTCCATTAATATTTCCATTTATATTTGTATTTGTACTTCCATTCGTATTTATATTTGCAGTTGGAGTTGGAGTTGAAGTATTAGTTGTAGGTGTTGGTGTATTTGTATTTGAAGGTGTAGATTTATTTATAATTCCATTACCATTAGTATTATTATTATTTTGATTTGAATTTGAATTTGAATTTATATTATTATTATTAGTATTATTATTTATGGTAGTTGAAGATTTTTGAGCTTGAATTGGAATAGATGGATTTGGAGGATGATTTTGAATTGGAGTTGTATTTGGATTAACAGGATTTGGAATTGAAGTATACAGTCTTTGAGATTCAAGTCTTAACATTGATTCAGTTTTTCTATAACCTTTTTTATTTAAATATTCTAAAACAATTTTATTTAAATCAGAAGGAGAAAATTGAGAACCTCTCTGATTTCTATTTGAATTTGAATTATTTGCAGTATTTGGACCATTTTTATTATTATTGTTATTATTATTGTTGTTATTGCTATTGTTGTTAATATTATTATTATTATTATTATTATTATTATTATTATTATTATTATTATTGTTATTATTGTTATTATTATTATTATTAATATTGGATTGTTGATTACCTGATGGATTGATAGATTTCTGATTTTTTTGATTTGACATTTTGAATTACTTAATAATGGTTTTGGAAAATTATTTATATATTTATTTTAGTTACTATATCAAATGATTAATAAATTGATTAATATCTATTTACTTATTTATTTATGTAATTAATATATTTGACATTTAATATATTTCGTATTTTATATATTTAATACAGTGAGTGTATTAAGTTTGTATTTAGTATTTAATATATAATGTAGGGTTACCCTATAATAAAATTGGATTTGCAGGATCCCAAGGACCTTGAAGTTCATTTTTATATTTTTGTAAGAAAAGGAAATAAATTGGAGAAATAAATAAGATTATGAAATTAATGAATAACCAAAGAAAAGCAAGATTAAAATTTAAATTTAAATAAATTGAAATTGAAATTGAATTGAAATAAATTATATTAAAAATTTTATTTAAAAATTTAAAATTAATGAATAACCAAGATTGAAAAATTGGTAAGATTGTAAAAATTTGAAAAGAAATGAAAATAAATGAAAATACAGAAATATTTGAATTTAATCTTGAAGCTAAGATTATTGAGATTGATAAAAGAATATTAATATTTAAATTTTTAAAAGATTTAATTGATAATAATAAATTTAAAATTGATAAAGTAAAAGATAAAGCCCAAATTGAATCATTTGAAGTTGAGATTGATAAAGATTTTAAAACTGGAGATAAAGATAATAAAGTGAATAAGATTATTAAACTTGAATTAAAATTTTCAACAATATTATTTTTGTTATTATTATTATTGTTATAAGAAATATAGAAGATATAAATTGAAAGAGTGAATAAAGATATAATTAAAGTTATAATAATTTCTAAATAATCATTATAATAATTAAAATTATTAATAGATTGAAATTTATTTGAATAAAAGATATAAAAAATTAAATAAACAAGAGATAAATTAGATAAATTGATTGTAATTTTAGTAAAATCATTTAATAAATTCCAATAAGAGTATTTTAAAACTGTTGAATTTCTTTTTAATTGAGATAAAAATGAATTATTTGTATAATTATCAGGATAATTTTGTTTTAAATATAATAATTTTTTCCATTCTGGTTTTTTTTTAAATTTATGATCTTTAAATTTTGAATTATCTTTTAGTTTTGAATTTGAATTTGAATTTGAATTGGAGATTGAGAATTTTCTTTGAATTGATTTATATTCTAAAGAGAATGAATTTTTTCTATTTCTTGATTTAAAGTTTATATTATGATTAATATTATGATTGAAGTTATGATTTATATGATTAATATGATTACTATTCGAATTTTTATTCAAAAAACTTGTTTTTGATCTTGTTCTATTTGTTATTGAAGTATTTATTATTGAAGTATTTTTAATTGAATTATTTTTTACTGAAGTATTCTTTATGAGAGTATTTTTAACTGGATTACTTTTAACTAAGTTAACTGGTAATTGAATTTGAATTGAGTCTGAAGGAGATATTATTAAATCATTTGAATTATTGTTTAAGTTAGTTATATCATTTAAGTTACTCTTTGAACTATTCTTTGAGTTATTGTTTAAGTCAAAACTTAAATTATTACTCAAATCATTACTTAAATCATCATTTGAATCATTAAAAGATGGTAAAGTTGGAGTTAATAAAAAATTTGTGAAATCAGATTCAGTGAAATTATCATTAATACTTTTTAATTTTGAATTTAATTGTAAATTATTTTTATTTTTATTTTGATTTGAATTGAAATTTAAATGTGAAGGAATTTTAAGACTATTTGAATTTGAATTTGGATTTAAATTTCTTTGTTCTTGATCTTGATTTTTACCTTCTTTATACTGTCGTAGTTCTTGTGGTTTCTGTATTATTATAGATTCTATGGAATTGATGGATTCTATAGACTCTTTATGCTCTATAGCTTTATCTTCTCTGGAGTGTTTAATGTCATTGGCGTCGTTAGAAAGTGAGCTAGCCATGTCGATATAACAGGAGTACCAGATTAGAAGAGGTAAGGAGCATAAACTGAAGAAATAACAGTATTTTAAAAGAAGAGCTGGAAGCACCGGCAGCAGAAACAGCTGGAAAAGAGAAGCGAGCAGCGTCACCATCGTCTGGAGAGGAATGCACTGCCTCCTCTGTCTGTTTCTCTGTCTGTGTGTTCTTTCTGGTGGATCAGCACGTGCGAGATCTGCCACTGGGCCTGAAGCTGCCGAAAAGCTCCGGGAAGAAACACTGCACGTGTATTTAGCTGGTAAGGCCAGTCTGCTGGGTGCTCTCTCTCTGCTGTCTCTTGCTCCTGTCTCTTGTCTTTGTCTGCTTGCTCGTCCACTGACACCACCCGCTGCAACAATGCCACTCTCATTATTCTGCTACTATTTGATGAACTACCTACTAAATAATGTTATGCTTCCGACACTTTTGCTCATCAGGATATGGATCTCATCAATGATACTCCACTAACCACTACAACATATTGCTGTCAATTATCTCTTTTACAATATAAAAATAATCAATTTCCCCATTTATTTTATATTATTCTTGTATCTTTTTTAATTCTTCATTTCTTTATTTCCCTATCTAATTTGCTATATACTCAATTATATCCATCAATTATTCTCCATCAATCAATCAATTAAATTAATCAATTAATCAATTAATCAATTAATCAATCAATTATGTCATATTCAGATTTTAAATTAACTTCAGATTTACCATCTTATAAACTATTACAAAATTATTATAATTTAAAAGGTAAAAATCTTTCAATCAAAGATGAATTTGAAAATGATCCAAATAGATTAGAAAATTTCACTAGAATTTTTGAAAATAATTCTTATTTAAATGAAAAATTCAATAAAGATGAATTAATTGATTCAAATTCAACCGATAATGATGATGATGATTTAAATGAAAAAATTAATATTAAAATTTTATTTGATTTTTCAAAAAATTTAATTAATGAAGAAGTTTTAAATTTATTAAAAAATTTATCAATTGAAGCAAATATTGATAATTTAAAAAAAAATTTATTCAAAGGTTATCCAATTAATTCAACTGAAAATAGATCCGTTTATCATATTGCTTTAAGAAATTTATCTGAAAAACCATTAAATATTAATAATGATCAAAAATTAAGTACAATTAAAAATCTTAATAAAGAATTAAATCATATGAAAGTTTTTTCAAATTCAATTAGAAATGGTACTAAAAAAGGTTATACAAATAAAAAATTTACTGATATTGTAAATATTGGTATTGGTGGTTCTGATTTAGGTCCAGTAATGGTAACTGAATCTCTTAAATTTTATTCAAAAAAAGATTTAAATATTCATTTTGTTTCAAATATTGATGGTACTCATTTAACTGAAATTTTAAAAAATTTAAATCATGAATCAACTTTATTTTTAGTTGCTTCAAAAACTTTCACAACTGCAGAAACTTGTACAAATGCAAATTCTGCTAAAAATTGGTTTTTAAAACATTCAAATAATAATTTTAATGCAATTAAAGATCATTTTATTGCTTTATCAACAAATTCAAAAGAAGTTGAAAAATTTGGTATTGATACTAAAAATATGTTCGGTTTTGAAAATTGGGTTGGTGGTAGATATTCTGTTTGGTCAACTATTGGTTTATCAATTTGTATTTATATTGGTTTTAATAATTTTAAAAAATTTTTAAAAGGTGCTGAAGTTATGGATAATCATTTTTTTAATAATGATTTACCAACTGATGAAAATGAAAATAAAAAAATTTCAAATATACCTGTAATTGGTGCTTTATTATCTATTTGGTATAATAATTTTTTCAATGCTCAAACTCATTTAATTGCTCCTTTTGATCAATATTTACATAGATTTCCTGCTTATTTACAACAATTATCAATGGAAAGTAATGGTAAATCTGTTACAAGATCAAATAATTTTACAAATTATCAAACTGGTACAATTATATTTGGTGAACCTGCAACTAATTCTCAACATTCTTTTTTTCAATTAATTCATCAAGGTACAAAATTAATACCAAGTGATTTTATTTTATCTTCAAAATCTCATAATCCAATTGAAAAAAATTTACATCAAAAAATGTTAGCTTCTAATTTTTTTGCTCAATCTGAAGCTTTAATGTTAGGTAAAAATAAAGATCAATTAATTAATGAAAATACTCCAGAAAATTTATTACCACATAAAATCTTTAAAGGTAATAAACCAACAACTTCAATTCTTTGTCAAGAAATTAATCCAGAAACTTTAGGTGCTTTAATTTCTTATTATGAACATGTAACTTTTGTTGAAGGTGCAATTTGGAATATTAATTCTTTTGATCAATGGGGTGTAGAATTAGGTAAAATTTTAGCTAAAAAAATTGGTAAAGAATTAAATGATTCCTCAGATATTAATCAACATGATCCTTCAACAAATAATTTAATTAATACTTTTAAAAGTTGGTCTGATATTTATAATGATAATGAAAATAATTATGAAATTTAATGAAATTTATAATAAAAAACTAATACACTAATACACTAATATACTTATATTGATATATAAATACAACTAATAATAATATATATTTACTTAATTTTTAAATAACTCATTTATTTATTTAAAATAAAACTATTCACAAGATAATTATTCATTAAAAAAAAAATGTAAAAAAAAAGAAATTACAAGATTATTACATACTGTATAATTGACAAAAGAAAAAATGATTAAGTTTTGATAAAAAATAAAATGTAAAAAGATAATAGAAATAAAGAAACATAATAGGTATAATTTATATATGTACAAAAACTTACCTGGAGAAAAAGAAATGAAAAATCATTCTCAAATTTGGTTTTGAGAATAATAATAATACAATATATATATATGTTTTTTTTTTGTTTTTTTGATCTTTAAATAATTGATTAAAGATTTGTTTGAAGATTTGATTAAAGATTTGATAGAAGTTTGATTAAAATTTCCCATGTACCAAACATTATAATACTATTTGGTACTGTTCTTAATAAATGTGGTGTTAAACCTCCATACATACTTGCAAAACCTTCTTCTTTAACAATTAATCTAAAAGATTGTACAATTCCATTATATTTTAATTTTCCATTATTTAATGGTGCTTGTCTTAATCTCGTTCTAATAACTTCATGTGGATATGTAATAATTGAAGCAATAAATTTTGCTAAACCTGCACTTCCTGATCTTTGTGCCCATTCAACAAATGAATCCATATTACTTCTAATATAATTTGGATTTTCAAATTTATTTTTATTACTTTTTTGTTTTATAATCATTTTCATTTGTTCATATAAAACCCATTGTAAAACTCCTTCAACTGATCCTAAATAGGATGCTGATAATCCTTTATAAAGACCTTTAATACCTTCATTTTTAAAAACTTTTAATGTACAATCAAATGAATTTTTATATTTTCTTTCAATATTTGATTGTTTGGATGAATATTTATCTAATTGTAATCTTGTTTTAACTAACCATATAGGATTTGTTATTGTTGATGTCCATATACCTGCATTTGCAGCAGAAAGTAAATGAATCCATGTTGATTCTTGATTATTATTAAATCTACTTTTTAAAATATCTTTTGAAACTCCATATGTAAAAAAATTTATTGATCTTGCAGGTATTACTCCAACTAAATTTGGTCCTAAACCTTTAAATAATGATCTAAAACCTTCAATTTTATATAAATTTCCAATAATTTTAAATGTTTCTCCAAAATGTCTACCTGCGTTTATGATTGGATTTGAATTTACAGGAAATTTTGATGCATAAACTTGTCTATAAACATCAGATTGAAGTCTGGTTTTAACAACATCTAATGGACATGTAAATATAGCTCCAGCCATACCACCTATACCACCAGCTACAAAATGAACCCATGGTTTTACACTTTCTTTATTAATGGTTTGATTTATCTGTTGAGTTTTTTGTATTTGTATTTTTTTATTATCGATATATGGAATAAAACTTGTATTTTTCATTGTTGAAGATTTTTCATCCGAACTCAAAAAGGCAGATGATTCTTCTGCATCTTTTTCAATCTGAAAAAAACGTTCTTGATTAATTCTCGATGACATATTATTCCACTTATCTTTAAAATATTTTTAAATTTACCCTTGATGGCTTTGGTTATTTCTTGTATTTTTCACACTCCAGCACTCTTTTAACCATTTGTAACTTCGAAGCAAACAAGCAAAAACAATAGTAAAACATTTACCATATTAATCGATAAGCAAAATTTATACAGTAAATTTATGGAAACTGCGAATGTCAAGTCTAAATTTTTCAAATAAATTTTCCAGGACCGGATAACAAAAATATCACGTTTTAGGCTTCCGAATTGTGTTTTTGATAGTTACCGGATGCAGAATTCTTTGGTTGTTTCCGGCTCATGAAGCATAGTTAACGTCAATATTAAAGAAAGAATCCAAGAATTTAATGTTTTGAGATTGTGAGATTGGGAAAATGGATTTTGAAATTTCTTACTCGAAAACATGGAAAAACAAGTTTATATTTCAATGAAAACAACTGCCAAAAAAGTAATCAAATAATCACCAAAGACATGCAGTTTATATAATGAATTCAACAGAAATAAATAAAAGCGACGATATTGAAATCACTGGTGATGTTCATATAGTTCAAGATGTGGAGATAATAGATGTTAGTGAGGTTCCCAACAATACAGTTCCTAGTGATGATGTTCAGATGATCAAAATGGTAGATAATCAGGAAAATAGTTCACTTAACAAAGAAAATAACCTCAATGATATTCAAACATCAGCAATTGATAAAAAATCACAAGATGAATATAGAATATGGAAAAAAAATGCTCCTTTTCTATATGATTATCTTCAAACTTCATCTTTAATATGGCCTTCATTAACTATCCAATTTCTTCCTGATGTTCAAAAAGACGCAATTAAAAATACCTCGACATATAGACTAGCTTATGGGTCATTTACTTCTTCTTATGCGTCAGAATACTTGTATTTGGCAGACTTTTCAGTTTCTGAGTTAACTGGAGATTTAATTTCAATTGATAATTATGATTCTGAAAAACAAGAATTTTTGTCAAAAAAAGAATATTTAACTGAAGATTATTTTAAAAAAATATCTGTAAAACAAAAGATATTACATAATGGAGAAATAAATAAATTAAGATATATGCCTCAAAAACCTGATATATTTTCAACTATAAATAATTTTGGAAAAGTTTATATATTTGATAGAACAAAACATTCAAAAACCAATATAATATTAGAAAAAGAAAAATTTAAACCTCAGATAACATTAGATTTTCATAAACAGGAAGGTTATGGTTTATCTTTCAATTATAATAAAGAAGGTTTTCTACTTTCATCTTCATTAGATGGTAACGTTTGCCTTTGGGATTTAAAATCTTCTTTTATTTCTTTAAAAGATAATATCATTAAAACTCCTTCTACAATATTTAGCTCGATACATCAAGGTGGAGTAAATGATGTTAAATGGCTTTATAAACACGATTCAATATTCGGAACAGTGGGAGAAGACTCTTCATTAAAAATATTTGATATCAGAACTTCTAAAAAAAGTAATCCCATTAATAGTAATACTACTTCTCATAAAACTGGAATCAATTCTATTTCTTTCAATTTACAAAATATATTTTGCTGTGCAACTGCGGATTCTAATGCCAATATCATGATATGGGATTTAAGAGATTTATCAAATCCTATTTATACTATAGCTCACTCTCATAAAGGTCCAATTTCTTGTCTAGAGTGGAACAATAATCTTCCAACTATATTGGCTTCGGGAGGACAAGATGATCATAGAGTTAAACTATGGGATATTAGTCAAATCAAAGAAAATGAAGATTTATCAATTATAAAAGATTATGACCAAGGTCTTTCGGAAGAAGAAGCTTTAAAAGATTCTCAAAATAATTCAGAAAGGAAAGACAATGATATTTTGTTGTTTACTCATGGTGGTCATATGAGTGGTGTAAATGATATTTCTTGGAACCCTAACGATAAATGGATGATTTCAAGTATTTCAAATGATAACTCTTTACATGTTTGGAAGCCAGCAGCGGCTAAAGTTAAAGATAATCAGAATTTATGATCTTAATGTCTTATATAAAGTGCATATGTTCTACCTGTATTCCATAGTGGAAGTAAACGGAGATTTTTTTTTTTTTTTTTTTTATGAAGGCTTCATTATCTTTTGAATTCATTTAACTTCTTCCAAAAGTGTGTAATGGAAATTATCAGAATTATTTTAAGATATTCTGATTTTAGTAATTTTAAAACAAAATAAAATAAACCGTTTATTATACCCAACTAGAATTACAAAAAAAACAATAAAAAAATTGAACAAAAGTTTGAAAGAAAATAAAGAATTTAAGAAAAAAAATTTAACTATAATAGAAATTGAAGAAGAAAAAAAAATAAGCTGAGGCAAAAATTATACAAAAATGGTAAATTTATTGGTGTGAGATTAATTTGAATTTAAAAGTTCGAAAAGGTTATTTGCTTCTTTTGAATTTCGAGATTCTATCAAATAATTACAAAAGTTTTTATCTTCTTTAAAGATTGTAGTTTCTGACAGGTCTGAGAATAATCGCTCATTTTGAACTGTAATGCATATACCTGATCTTCCTATTCTAGAAATGCATTTTCCTCTGATAACTGTATTAATTTCAACGGTCCCAGTTTTAACATTAGATACAATAATTTTATATAGCCCAAAATGAGATAAGGCAAATAAGTTTAATAGACCCATAGAAACAGAATGCCAATTATCATTTTCGGAACTTCTATTGTGGAGCTTGATTTTAACAGATTTTATTAAATGCTCTTTTTCTCGAAGATTTTTAATTAAGATATCTTGAGACTTAAGTTGAGGTATAGAAGTTGTTGATTTATATGCTTCTTCATCAACTAAATTTTGCAATGTTTTTTGAATATCAATATTTCTTTGAACATTCGAATTGGTAAATCTAGAGGATGCAGGAGAAGGTGTAAAAAAGGACCATTTTGAAGTTACGGATGTCGAAGTTGTAGGAGTAGATGAATCATTCAAATGAGTTCCAAAAATTGATTTTAAAGGCTTAAACTTAAGTGAAATAGAGCTTTTATGTCTACTTGATTGTTGTGATCCAACCTCAGATCCAGATGAAAATGCAGAGCCACTTCCGTCACTTATTTGAGGGATATGCAAAGAACTGGAGGGAAATCCTAATAATACATCATCAGGAGTTGTTGCAGATAATACTTGTGATACTATAAGTGGATTACTGGTTTTTATCTTTTTTGCTTTATCAACATTCAACATAATTGGCTCAAGCAATTCAGTCGAACAATTAATTAGAATGGATATAGGATCTCTAAAATCAACACTTTTAGATGTAGTTATATGAAGTCCGATAGGTACTGTTTTTCGACAGGAAGTTGTCTCTAAAATTGGCAATACTAATAAGCATTCATTCAAGCTTGATTTCATTGGTTTGGGATCATTATTATAAAAGCTTAAAAATCCGTAATTAGAACTAAAAGAAATGGCTCCAAAGATTTTGTCGGGATATAATTGTGTCCATTTATTGTTATCCCATGTTGCAGCAGTACATGGAAATGAAATATGAATAGAAGATTCTGAGAATAGTGTGTCTAATGTCGCCTTCACTGGAGATATTACCGAAGAAGAAGCAGTGGAATTTGAACGAACACGAAATATACTGGAGCTTCTATTACTATGATAAGATTTTAAATTTGAAATTGATGTTCTGATTTTCAATCCCTTTCTATTTCTTGATTTAGATGTTTCATATGACCTCAAATCTGTTTGTGTATCCTCATGTTCTTCTTCGCTTTCCGTTTCAAAGGAGCTAGTACTATTCATATTTTCATTTGATTTCATACTTTTCATGAAAGAAGAATCACTATTTTCTAAGAGTAGCAGCATTGATTTAGCCTTTCTCATATTATGTGAATCAGCTTGAACATGAATTAAACTTTTGTTGCCATTGGTTGAATAATGATCAATTGTTTGAAGTTTTGAGTCATCTGTATTTGATGATTTATGATTACCAAGGGATCCCTTTATGTTATGATAGGACTTTTTATAGCCAACACTTAAAGTGTGGAGAATAGATCTTCTTTTCATTTTCTTTTTATCAGATGTAACAGAATGAAGACTTTTTTCTTTTACTTGAATTTCACTTTTGGACGAGTTTGATATTAAAACAACTTCTTCTTCGGTATCATTTTCGTCTTCTTCTTTAATCGTATTAACTTCTACATCATCATTGACCAATACACAATCCAGACGAGATGCTGAATCGTTTTTAGCTATAACTGTACAACTAGACATATTTTGATATTGAAACAGGGAACTCTTGGTAGGAGAATGTTGAGTTTCAGAATCATATGAAAAATGGCTTCCGTTTGTTATCGGTGAAGTCAGAGATTGAGGTGTAGACATAAGCATACCTGGACTACTATTATTTTTAATAGTAGAAAGGGAGTTTCTTGAATCATCTTTTAATATCCCAATGCCACTAACAGAAAGTAAAGTTAAGTTATTTTGATTAAGTAATGAAGTAGAACTGTTATTTTCAGGTGGGTTATTGTTTATTGAAGTGCTTGATTTTTCAAATGATTCAACTGGTTGTAAATCAATTTTTACTTCTGGTATAGTTCTTCCTCTTATATCCTTTGTTGAATCTTCGGAAATGTTCTCATCTTTTGGTTTCTCTTCTATTGAGTTTGGATTGATTCTCAAGTCTTTAAGTTTGAAATCCTTGAGCTTGAAGTCTTTAATTTCAAAATCCTTAAGATTCTGAATAATATTATCTTTGGAATCCCCCTGTTCTTGGGTATTAACTTTTGTCAAATTTTCGGTGCTTAAAGTTCTTTGAAAACATTCACTTTTTGATGCACTATGCTTGACAAGATGTAATTCAGTAGACTTTCTTGGCTGAATTGAAATTAATTTTACACTATTTGTTGATCTATGATTACTAGCAACAACCATGGTAGCTCTTCTTGAAAGATTACTACTAGAAAGATTTCCATTGGCAATATTAACAAATTGTATTTCATTTTGTGCTTCTTGTTCATTATCATGAATACTGACTAAAGACAAATTATCATCATCATCATCATCGTCTTCTCCTTCTTCATCTTCTTCGTTATCATTATAATAAAAAGAATCGTTGAAATCTTCTTTCATGTTATCCACAATAACATCAACGTTCTTGACATCATCATTGGCATCTTCAATATCATCATTTTCTTCTTCCAGACTTTTATCAGTTAAATGCAGTTCATTATCATTTGAACTATCTGACTCAGGCAGAGATATATATTTTTCATCAGCTTTTAAAGTTAAATCAGGAGTATGAGAATCAAAATCAATTGCTAAGCCAAAAAGAGGTGGATTACCATATTTTTTCTTACTATCAGTATAAGATAAATTTTTATTTTTTGGATCAATTAAACTACTTTGTTTTGAATTATCTGAGTTTTCCGGCTGTGGTAAAGGAGGGAATTTTTTAAAATCAAAACTTGGAGTTGATTTAGTTGATCTTAATTGATTTAATGATCTCACTGATAATGGTCTTCTCATAATAGGTCTATTATTAATTGAAGAATTTTTATTTTTATTTGATTGATTATCAATAAAAGGATCATAAGTTAAACCTAAACCATCTTGAAATAATAAATCTCGTTTAACTTGTTTATATTTCAGGAAAAAATTTCTTTCAAATTTAACTTTTTGTAACGATGTATGATAATCAAATAATTTAGTAAAAATCGGGATCCATAAATTAAATTGAACAGAATCTGGACAAGATAATTTAATTATAATATGATCAGTATTTAAATTATTTTGATTATTATTAGAATCATTTAAAAAATAATTATCTAAGGATTCAGGTACAGTTAAAACAACTTCATTTGTCAATGAATCTGAATTAATTGATAATAATTTTAATTCATTTTTTCTAAAAGAAGGAAATAATAAATTTCTACCAATATTTTCAACAGAACAAAGAGCTAAAGAATGAATATCATCTAATTTAAAATCGGAATCATTTAAATTTGATAAAGGAAATTTATTAACATCATTTGATAATAAAAAAATTTCAATTAATTTTTTATTTGTTGTATAATCTAATTTATGTATAAATTCAAATTCAAAATAATCTCTTTTCATTACTTGATTAAGATAAAAGCAACCAGAAGAATTTCTTAAAGTATAAAGATCTCTAACTTGATTAAAATTTATTGTTGATTGATCAATTTTAAATTTTTCATTTTGTAATTTGATTATTGAAGCCTTTAATTGTTTTGAAATATTAATTGAGGAAATTTGAAAATTTAAAGAAATTTTTTTAACTGAAATATTTAAATATTCTTGATAATCATGATTTTCATTTTCATTATCATTATCATCATTATCTTTATCTTTATCTTTATCGTTGTCGTTATCGTTATTGTTATCGTTATTGTTATCGTTATTGTTATTGTTATCGTTATTGTTATCGTTATTGTTATCATTGATGATATCATTTTCCTTTTCAATTTCGATTTCAGTTTGTATATCTTCTTCATTATCATTTAAGTCAGAAATATTATTTATAGAATTTTGATTGTTTTCTTTTATATTAGATTTATTATTTTCTTCATTTGAATTTCTTTTATTATTATCAATTTTATTATGAATATTATTATTTATTAAAAGATTAATATCAGTTAAATTATTTGAAAAATTAGGATAATTTATTGATAAAAAAATTTGATTAAATTGATTAATTAATTTTGATAAATATTTTAATCTTATAAATGGTCTTTTTTTAAGATATAATTCAGGTTCTGAATCTTGAATATTATATGAATAAAATTTAGTATAAGTATTATAAAAATTTGAAATTTTTTTTGACCAAATTGCGAAATTTAAAATTAATTTAATTAAATTTTTTAAATTTATATTTGAATTAAGGTTAAAATTTATTAATAATATTGAATTTAATTGATTATGTAAAAGTAATAAATTTTTAATTGAAGTTATGAAATCGAAATAATTATTTTTGTTAATATTTATATCATTATCATTTTTATTATTATTATCATTATTATTATCATTATTCTTGTTGGTAGATGAAGAAGAAGAAATTGGAATTTTATTTAATAGAATTAAATTTGAGTTTATAGAATTGATTGAATTTGAATGAGAATTTGAACATATTAATAATTTAGATAAATCATTTAAATAAACTTGTTCAGATTGTCTTAGATCAGTTATATAAGAAGATAAAGTATTTAAAGTTATTGAAGATTTTAAATTATTCATTTCTTTTTCAATTTGTATTTGATCATCATCATCTTGAATATTATCTTTATTATTATTTTTAATTAATTCATCAGAATTCGATATACTTGTATTTGTTGTATTTGTTGTAATGTTTGTATTATATATAATTTCATTAGTTTCATTTGTTTCACTGGTATTATTAGTTTCATTAGTTTTATTTGTCTCATTGGTTTCATTAGAAATATTAGATATATTACCGTTAGATGAATTTGAAATATTTGAAATATTTGAAATATCAGTTATATCAGAAATATTTATATTTGATAAAATTTTTGAATTTTTAATATTTGAATTAGGTTTTATATTATTTGAATTATTATTTAAAATTAAAGAATTTCTATTTGATAAATTTGAATTTGATAAATTTGATAAATTTAATAATTTTGACAGTGAAGATCTTAAAGTTGAATCTGAATTTTCAGAAAATGAAGATATATTATCAGCTTGAATTTGTAATTGAATATCATTTAAAACTTGTAAAGATAAATTTGATAATGACATTATTAAAATAAAAAATATAGTTATTGATACAGATTATAATTGATAATTGATAATTGATAATTGATAATAGATAATTGGTAAGAGATAAATGAATAAAAAAGGAATTGAAGAGAAATAAATCTAGTGAATGAAATCAATTGCAAAATTTCTTATGAATTGAATGATTTGAATTGATGATATAGGAAACAAAATCAAAAAAATAAAAAAAAATTAAAATGAAAGATGAAAAGAAGATAAAAAATAAAAAAGTAAAATATAGCAGAAATGAAAATGAATTAGCAATGTTTTAGCAAATAGTGAAAGTGAGACTAATAAAAAAGTGATAAACCTTCGACTTGTTTGAGTGGAGTTGTTTTTGATTATTCTTTTAAAGTATTTTAATCTTGATTAGCGTTCGCTACCTTCTTTTATTATTTATTATTTATCTTTTTTCTACTATCTTCTTCTTTGATAATCTTTAATTTTTCACACCTTTCTTTCTTCAGTTGGTTTTTTTGGACTGTTTTGATTACAGTTCAGTATGGCGGTATAAAGTTAGACACTTATAAATTTAAATTTATCCCACTGCTCGCTCACTGCGCTACGTATCAGAGGAAATTGTTCACTGCAACGGCTCACTGCTTGACAATATTAACTATTCCCAGTACTTTAATTATTTCCCTAATGATTTATATCTGCCACAACAAGAAAAGAAAGTGGACCCAAAAATGATAAAAAAACGCAAAATCAAAAACAAAAAACTGTAAGTTCCCAAACCGGAAACAAAAGTGGATTCTGAAATGGGAAATGAAATTAAATTAGATTAAATTAAATGAAATGAAATGAAATGAAATTGAAGGAACCAAAATTGACTTTAATTCGATTCAAATCACCACAATCACCAAAGTATGCGAAGTGGGTGAAGCAAGTGGACTTTGTCGAGATCAATCCCAGACATCGCTGCTTCTCATCCCAAACCACGAGCAGTCTCTGACTCTGAGAAGAACTCTGAGAAGGACTCTGAGCATGACTCTCGAACGAAGTTTCTGCTGCTCGATCTTTGACGCTGTCGAATCTGAATCAGTCTTGCGCCAAAGAGGTAAACTCATGGAATCCACACACACAAAACAAAAGAGAATCACAAGAGAATCACAGTTCTTCCTTGTCTCAATGGCTGGATTGAATATTCTCAAGCCCATCTCGACTCACAAACCGTGCAAACACCTGCTTGTGTTGCTTGTGTTGCTTGTGTTGCTTGTGTTGCTTGTGTTGCTTGTGATTCTCCTGTTTTTGTTTCTCCTTAACTTCCCTTACGATTGATCCCCTTGCAATTTCACTTCCTTTTTGATTTTTTCGTGTTTGTGTCATTTCACCAAAATTTGTTTTTTTTCTCACAATTTAACTCAAATCAGCTTAAGCCAGCTCGGCAAAAAATTGAATGTTGATCTGACAAATTTAATCTGCTTGAAAAAAACGCGTTTTTTCTGCAATTAGTCGTACCAAGGCGTTTTATTACATATCTTTATTTTGTGGCTAATATAAAATCAATTTGAACCGTGACAATGGTTTTTATATAATTTTTTTTTGAACAATTATTTCAATCAGATATTAACTAAATTCAATTTAACTTCTAACGTTAATGGTTAATATTAAAAATAAAACATGTGCATTATCGTCGCCGAATTTGTGGGTACCCAATGTAAAAATATAAAATACAGTAGAAATAATAAAAGATTATATTCAAAATATTGTATTAAAATTATTTATCAATCATGATTATTTTCAAGTTTTTTCATTACTTTGATTATTTTATTTAAATCATTTTCTATATCATTTATAGAACTAGAAACTTTATTAAAATAATCATCATTGTATAATAATTTCAATTTTTTGATTTCTTTAGGATCTAGTTCATTCCCATTTCCATTTCCATTTCCATTACCATTTACACTATTGTTATTATTATTATTATTATTATTATTACTATAATTATCTTGATAACCATATTCATTCCATAATTTTTCATTATGTTCAACATAATTTAATTCAATTTCTTTATTTAAATCATTTATAGTATTGATTAATTTAAATTGATTAGATTTTAAAGCTTTTAAATTCTTAACATCCTCTTCTTCTTCTTCTTCCACTTCCTCTTCATTAGAATTATTACAAGTATTATTATTAAATGAATTTTTCAGTATAATATTCTTACTCATTTCTTTAACATCTTCAATAATATCAATTTTATTCCATTCATAATCTAAATTATTTATTAATGGTTTAAATGATGGTATTTGATCATTTATTGGTAATTTATTTTTGTTTATATTATTCAAATTATTATTTCTTTTAATATTCCTGTTATTATAATTATTATAATTTGCAATTTGTCCCATTGGTGTAACTGGTGTTTTAGGTGTTATTGGACTCACCGGTATTATATTATTCTTATAATTATCAGTATTTTCTATAATATTATCAAAATTACTATTATTATTATTATTTCTAGACTTTATTGTACTTATTGGAGTTTTTAATTTAAATGGAAATTTATTTTCATTCCCATTAAATGTAAAACTTCTCAGATTATTAAATCTTAAATTTTTATTATTATCTTCATTAATAATACTACTATTATTTTCAAAATTATTACTACTTATAATCTCAGAATTATCTCCTGTACTATTTCTTTTTTTGTTTTTAAATTTATTTATGCTTGTATTTGTATTTGTATTTGTATTTGTATTTGTATTTGTATTTTTACTAGAATTTGTAAATTTACTTTGAATTTCATTATTTATTTCATTACTCAGTTGTGGATTAATAATTGATTGCGAAAATGTTCTACTCATTGATTCTTGAATTCCATTAAATACATTCCCAATACTAAAACTTCTTTTATTATTACCCAGAAATTGTTTATTTGAATTTTTAAGATTTTTTCTTATTACTGTATCATCACTTTCATTATCATTATCATTATCTTTGTCATTATCTCTATCATTATCGGACTCATATTCGTTATCATTATCATTATCATTAACTTGTAATTTATTGTTAATAAGATCATTAGTTGAAAATTCTTTTTTTCGATTTAAATTACTTCTAATGTAAACATCTGAATGTAACTCAGGAAGTGTATTTCTCTTAATAAATGGCATTCTTTTTAATTTGATATATTAAAATTAGTATTTGTAATAAAAATTACTCTTAGAATACCTACTTAATACTCATATTCTATTTTAATCTATCCTTATTGGTTGTTATAAGTTACTAAACGTGTTTCTAAATTTTTTCTTTAAAAAACTTTATATCAACTTATTTAATTCCAATCAATTTCATTAAATTCAAAACTAAAAATTTAATCTTCAGTCTAAATTCAATTTCAAATTCAATTTCAAAACTACAGTAAATATCAAAATAACAAACTTTAGCAACAAGGTCCTGTAAATCCATCCATATTTTTGGTTTCAATAATACTTCACCGAAAAGAAAGCACGTGTCTCTTTCAATAATAATAATATAAAAACTAAACTAAATAACAGTTAAAGAGTACATACAATTATTATCAAAATTATCATATTTATAGTAAAGTTAATAGAATATATTAATAAGAGAAGTATTTGAACAGTCTCAATTTATTTTTGATATTGCCCATCCATTTTCATAAAAAAATGTCTTTATTGCAACAGTATATCAGTAGACAAAACTCTAGTAATCAAAATAATAATCCAAATATTATTAATAATAATAATAATAATAATAATAATAATAATAATAATAATAATATTCAAAATAATAAAATAATTGAAAATGGAAATAAAAATAAAGATGAATATGATTTTACTGCAATACCTACAGAACAATTAGAAAAATTAAGAAATAATTTAATTTTATTATCAACATCATTAGTTAAATTAAAAAATGATATTTTAAGATCAAAAAAATTACCAGATTGGCCTTCAATTCAAAATCAATATAATATAATAATAACACAATTAGTTACAATTTCAAAAACTTTATCAAAAAATTCAAATATCTTAATTAATTCAAATGTTTATCCATTACCTAAATTTCCAAGTACTCAATATGAAAGTTTATTAAATTCTTTATTAAGAAAAAAACCATTACCTGAAGTTGAAGAATGGATTGAAAATTCAGAATTATTAATTGATAAATTAAATAATCATATCAATGATAATCAAAATAATCAAAATAATCAAAACAACCAAAATAATGATTCAAATCATAATAATAATAACATAATTAATAATAATTATGACGATGATAAATTAATATATTGGTGCTTCGATCAAGCTAAAAATGAAGTCACAGACCATAAATTCTTCGGTGATTTCACTCAAAAGGAAATTGAATCTGGAAAGAAAGAAGAAATTGAAAATGAATTATTCAATGGTAACATCAATTCCATAGATGAAACCGAAGATGAAAACAATAATGAAAATAACTTTTATTCTGCTCAATTACAGAATGCTGAGATAAACAAAATAGTCAAATTCATGTATACTGGTTCATAATGTGGTTAAATTACCACTGCAACGTTACTTCAGGGTAACTGCATTTTTCATAACGATGTGTACGATCGTTTAAGCTCCACGTTAGATGCGAGCCTAACACTAAAATTATGCTAAATTTATACTACTTTTACACAAGAAATGATAAATAGCTATCGATATCCAATATCGAGTCGAATATTCGCTTCCTTTCAATTCTGAAAACATTTATAAAGAAATATATTTATTTATTCACTTATATACTGTATATCTCAAAATAATTAACATAATTCTTTTTTCTTTTCTTAATTCATTATTCCTTTTGTAAATTATTATTAAAATCGTGAAGTATTTTTCAAAAAAAAATAAAAAAATGGATAAAGCTGCTTCAAGAACTAAATTTTTATCAATATTTCCAAAAATTGTTGAAGAAATTCAATCAATTTTAAATTCTTATAAAATTCCACAAGATGCAATTGATTGGTTAACAAATAATTTAAATTATAATACTCCAGGTGGTAAATTAAATAGAGGTTTATCTGTTGTTGATACTTATATAATTTTAAAAAATTATAATTCAATTAATGATTTATCTGAAAAAGAATATGAAAAAGTTGCAATTTTAGGTTGGTGTATTGAATTATTACAAGCTTATTTCTTAGTTGCTGATGATATGATGGATAAATCAATTACAAGAAGAGGTCAACCATGTTGGTATAAAGTAGAAAATGTTAATGAAATTGCAATTAATGATTCTTTTATTTTAGAAGCTGTAATTTATATTCTTTTGAGAAATCATTTCAGAAATGATTCTTATTATATTAATTTAATTGAATTATTTCATGATGTAACTTTTAAAACTGAATTAGGTCAATTATTAGATTTAATAACAGCTCCTGAAGATCATGTTGATTTATCAAAATTTAATTTACAAAAACATTCATTTATTGTTATTTATAAAACTGCTTATTATTCATTTTATTTACCTGTTGCTTTAGCTATGTTTATGTGTGGAATTTCAAATGATTTAGATTTAAAACAAGCTGAAGATGTTTTAATTCCATTAGGTGAATATTTTCAAATTCAAGATGATTTCTTAGATTGTTTTGGTAAACCTGAACAAATTGGTAAAATTGGTACTGATATATTAGATAATAAATGTTCTTGGGTTATTAATACTGCTTTAAAATTAGCAAATGAAGATCAAAGAAAATTATTAGATGATAATTATGGTAGAAAAAATTCTGAAATGGAATTAGTTTGTAAAAAAATTTTTAATGAGTTAAATATTGAAAAAATGTTTTATGATTATGAAGAAAAAATTACGAATGATTTAAGATTAAAAATTAGTAAAATTGATGAATCAAGAGGTTTTAAAGGTGAAGTTCTTACTGCATTTTTAAATAAAATTTACAAACGTAAGAAATAATCTTGTAATCAATTCTGTTTTCTATTCAATATTCTCCTTTTATAAAGTTTCAATATATATATATATATATATATATAATTAGCTAAGTAACTATACAAATTAAATGATTATTAACTTTGAAAGAAAATATGAAAAAAACTTATATTGTTTGTTAAAAAAAAAAAAGTTACATATTTGATAAAAGATTGACAAAAATTATCAATCTCAAACTAAAGTAAATTCTACATTATAAAATTTAGAAAAATAATATTATATATGATACTAATAATAACAGTTTATTCAAACAATAGCAAAAGAATCACTAGCAGTAATTGCAAATACATCATATGGTAAACTTTCTTCTTCATTATCAATACTAACAACATCTTGAACCATAACTTTTCCTAGTGTAACAGTTGGATTTTCAATTGAAAATTTAACTTCCATTGGGAATAATACATCTTCTTCATTTGCTTCTGCAGAAAATTCAATAGTACCGGTAGAATCACCCGACGATAATTCTTTTATAAAAACAGCTCCTGTATCTTCATCAAATTCAAATGTTAATGAATTATCTGTCTCTGAATCACCTCTTAAGAAAACATCTGAAAATGTTGGAACATTAATATAAAATTTTTCAAAAGGTTCACTAGAATAATTTGGTGTTAATTCATATTCAATAGTTACATCAAAAAATCCAGGTTTAACTGTTGAAGCTGTTAACCAAATTGTAAATAATATTGGAAGAAATTTCTCATCATCATTTTTACCAACACCTCTCCATCTCAAAACACCTAAAGATTGATCATTAGATGGAAAAGATTTACTCGAATCTTTTAATGTAATTAAATTTTGCTTATTGAATAAATTCCTATCAACATTTGGATGTGTTTTATATTGAATTCCATCTGCTTTTCCTTGAGTATTAACAAAAATTTTCGAATGAGCTAAATCTGCATCATTTATACGTAATTGTAAATCACCTTTTACTTCCGATGATAAAATTGAACCATCTCTATTAATTTGTGCAGAAACTTTTTCATTCACAATAATTAGTATACCATTATTTTCAATATGTGGAGGCTGAGGTTCATGAAATACTTGATTTTGAGTTTGATTTTGTGATTCTGGTTCAAAAGTATTTGTATTATCTTGATATAATTCTGGTTCTGGAGCATATGATTCCAGATTAAGTAAAGGTTCCATAATTTGAGATTGATTTTGTGCAGATTTTTTACCAAGTTGTAAACCTTTACCTCTTGGTGCAATCCTAGCTTTTGATACAGTATTTGTTGGTACAATTGGAGAATCTGGAACACTAGTAGTGGTGGTGGTATAAACATGTTGTTGAGGTTGAGGAATAGAAGAAGAACCAAAAGAATTGTTTGAATTTGGAAAAAATTCCATATCACGACGAGCCATTTCTTTTCTTTGAATTTCTTTAGCACGACGTTTACGTTCTTCAGTAGCTTCTAATTCTTTATTTCTCTCAATAATTTCTTGAATTTTTTCTTCATGAGAATCCATTTCTAAAAATGATAAAACTTGAGAACTTGTTACGTTTTCTTTGAATCCAAGAGAAACTATTTCATCAAAGGCACTTAAAATTTCAAAAGCATTCTCAAAAATTTCTCTTTGATCAATAGTTCTGAGTAATGAAGTAATTGTTTCAGCAAATATATGTAAAGTATCAATATCTTGTATAATATTTGAATGCTTGTTTGTGATTAAAACAATATATAAATCTTCTAAAGGTTGATAAACATATCTAACCATCCCATCTTCAACAGTTGTATGTTGAGAATTTGATTCATTTAAAAGGGCTGGAAAAGCAGCTAATAAAGCAGTAACACGATCTTTAGTTAAATCTCTGAATTGACGAGAAATAAGAGGCTTTCCTGCTCTTGAACAAATTGAAGCCGATAAAACAACCATCTTTATATTTATAATTTCAACTTATTATAAAATGCTTTGAATTATTTTTTTTGAATATATCAAATACACACCTCAAAAGATTATTCTTCAATTGAAACTATTTCAGTATTTTGATACTTGGTGTCTTTTCAATTGACAAGTTTCAACTTTCTGAGTTTTTACTTATAAGCGATTATGTCATATTCCATATTTAATTACATAATCTGATTTTAGTTATTTTAATGTTTTAATGCTTTAGCCCTAACGGTAACGTTCTGTCTGCAATTACTGCAGTTTAAGGATGTGAGGATTTAAAAACAAAGTTACCAACAGTTAAAGCAAAACTAGTAATAAATTTTGAATTATTGACAAGAATAAAAGAGATTGATTCAAGTAATTTACGTTTCTTGACTTTCAAAATACATAAAGACCAAATATTGAGATATAAATTCATGTTCTTTTATCTATTTAATTTCAATTTATTTATATACAAGTTTTTAACGAGAAAATTTGAAAAGTTAAAGATTAAGAAGGATTAAAGGCAATTAAAGAAGCAGAACTTAAATTTCTTCTTATATCAACTTTGTCAACATCATGAGTATCTTCTACTTCTCCCCATCTATTAGTTTGATGTATGACTTCCAAAGTGCAAGCTCTTGCAATTTTTTCAACATCATAAACAACACTATTCTTTAATGGTTTTTTAACACCTGCTAAAGAACTTTCTGCATTCATCAATCTTACAACTGCAACTCCACATAAAAATGATTTGGATGCTAATACAGCTTTTTCTAAGGCAACAAATTCCCATATTGAAAGAGAATTCAAATATTCTAGAACTGCTTTCTTTGTTTCTATACTCTGATTATTTCCTCTAATTCCATCAGTCTCTGAATCTAAATAGTTTAGTATTATAGGAGTTTCAGAGTATTGAGAAAATAATTCCTCTGCTCCTTTGATTAAAGGTCTATATAACTCTTCTTGTTCTTTTCTTAAAGCTCCTTCGAATTCATGATAAGGAGAAAAAACTAATAAAGTATCGGTATCCAAATATCTTAACAAATCTAGAGCTATATCTTCTCTTGTTCCAAGTTTTGCAGTAAGTTCTTCATCTTCACTCAATTCAGCAGTTAATAAATCTACACCTCTTGAAACAACACTTGTTAAAGGTAATTGAAATGGCTTTATATTTAAATTTGGCAATCTTTTCCATTCATTTACTATTAAATGAGCCAATAATTTTTTGTATATTGGAACGAATAAATGATTACCCATAGGAGTTCTAATAGGCTTATTATCTAATTGAATTAAAATAATTTTAGAATTAGTTCTGGAATCTAATTCTTCTTTTATAGAAACTTTCTCCCAAAATTTTGTTGCAGTCTTTTCAAGACGATTTGTTTCTGTTACTTTGTTGGTTTCAACTTGTTTGGGTTGATTTTGTACGGAATAACATCTTCTATTTTGACCTCCAGAATATACTAAAATTCTAGTAGCATATGGTGAAACCTTGGCCAAACTTGTAAGAGCTAATGGTGTTTTGGTCAAATATCTCTGCATTTCTAAAGATGTTTATTAGTTAATCAACACAAATCCAGCAAACTAATTGTGTTTATGAAATCGAATATTTCGAAAGCTTGAAATCTTGAAGTACAGAACTAAAATTCTGAAGTTTTTCAAATAACAAAATTAATACCAATAATTAAAAGAATGAAAAATGCCGGTAACGTAAAAACAAGAAAGGTAATGTAAAAAAAACAAAATATTATATAACTACACGTGCCTAAGGCATAAAAATATATTTTGATTCAAATTTACAAGTAAATTTACTCTCAATCAGCATAGTTCACATTCAACTTCAATATCAATTTCATTATCAGTTTCATCGAAAAGAGATTCCACTCAACATTTCAATTCAAATAATAATGATTTAAATAATCTAGATCATTTTTTAATATTTTAAGACCTACAAAAATACGACAACAGAAAAATTATTAACAAAAAATGAATCTTTTTTTTCTAAATTTAATCAAGACAAATAATAATCAAGACAATAGTTTAAAAAAAAATAAAAGATTTAATAATCAATGATACAGAAATTTTTTTCTAATAATTTAATTTCAATCAATAAAAATCCAATTTTGTCTCATGATGATTATTATTTCCTAATTTTTAGTAATACTAAATAGTCCAAATTTCATAAAAAAAGAATTAAAAATGGGTATGATATTCATTATTCTGATAAAAAATATATAAGGATGTTTCATTTTTTAAATTCAATCATTTTTTCTTTAAACTTAGTTTTAATTAAGTTAACAATTAAAAATTTTTTAAGTTATGAGTTATATTTTATCTTTAGAAGATATTATAATGACAAACAAATAGTACTTAGATTTAATACTTTCTTGAATAATCCTAACTTTAATCCCCAAAACAATAAAATTAATTTAATTCATATGACATAATCAAACTATTAACAATTATCGGAATTTTTAATAATGATCTATTGACTGATTTATCTAATTTTAAAACTCCTTTAAAGTTTTCTAAATATTTTCATTAATTCAATGAGCCTTAGAAATCTAAATCACAGCATGATTTTTCAGATAATAATGATTCATTAAATGTTCCTTTAATATTTAATAAGTTTTATTTATTTCAATTTAGAACAATCATATTATATGTATCAAAGTTTGAATTTAATTCAATCATTTATATGTTTTTATTAAAAACTTTATTTCTTAGACCTTTAGATTTTTAAATATTAATAACTTAGAACTTAATTATAGCTTTATAAATTCTTTAATAAATAATTCAATTCAATGGAAATTTAATTTTTATTATTCAAAAAATTTCTGATTTTTATTTAAACCTGAATTGTTTCATTTATCTACAAATCTATTAAATTTAAATAACTTACATTTATTCAAAAGTTTCTTAAAAATTATCTCTTTATATTCAAATTTAATAAATCAAGAGACTTCTCTATTCTTCCAATTTAAATCTTGGCTTTTTTATTCCATTCTAACTTCAACTACAACTCGTATAAGTCATGCACATTTTTATCATTTTATCCCTTTAGTTAAACATAAATATTCCAGAAAAATCTAAAAAATCTACCTTGGCTAATAAAAAGTGACTGAAAACACGTAATAAAGAATTAAAACAATTATCTACAGAAAGAAAGAAAGTTAATATTATAATGCCAAATAATAAAAAGTATAACTCAAATTGAAAAAAAGCCAAACTAAATCAGAAAAATTGTTTAATTCGAAAAATAGATATTCTTTTAATGAAAGGAATGTCAAAGAAAAGAACCATGAATGTAAGAAAAAATCTACCAAAATATTTATGCAGAAGAAATGACAAAGAAAATTTTACAAATTTGAAAACGAAACAAAGTGAAAAACTGAGTACAAATACTTCTAAAACACTTGAAAAACCTGAATTTGAGTATAGTAATAACCGCCAGAATATTATTTAAATGATTTAAATTATTTATAGTATCTTAATTGATATTTATCTTATTACTTGCCATTACTTTTAATATTGTTATCTTTTAAGAATATTGAATAAAATAGAAGTGAGATTGAATCGGCGGTTAATGAATGAAAGAAATTTGAGTGAGAGTGTTTAGAAGGAAAGCAAAAAAAAAAACAAGCTTGAAGTTTTAAGTGTATTTGAGATGAGCTCAGGAGAAGCAAAAGATGCAAGATAATCGAAAGAAGTAGAAATTGGTGCTTTTGAATTTAAATTTGAATTTGAATTTGTTCTTCTTCCTCGACTGTTAGATTCATAACATTTTGGTTCTTTTTTTAAGTGTAAATTTCTTTTTAATCTTCATACCAATCACTGTTTTCGAAATTTCTTGTTTTGGTTTATTAGGAAATGATTTTGGGATAGTGTTTGAGAAGGAATTATTCATCGTAGAACCATTTTTTGAAATCGATTTAGTTTTAAAATCTTCAAATTTCCCAAAATCAATTTTTTTTTTCTCAAACATTTTTTTTGTATATAAATCATCAAATTTATCTAAATTCTTTAAGTTTTCTTCTTTTTTTTCTTTTAAGTCCAAATTCACTTTATTTAAATTAATGTTATCCTCTCTTTTCTTATTTTCTTGTAAAATATCATTTAAATCATTTTGATTTTTTTCTATTTCTTCATTTAATTTTAATTTTTCTTGAAGTTTTTCAACTGCTTTATTTTTATTGATACTTACACCGTTTATTCCTTTTTCTTTCAATTCTTTTTTTCTTTCTTCTTCTTCTTTCTCTTCTTTTTCTAATCTCTCTAAAGTTTCTTCCATTGTTTCACTTTTGAAAACTTCACTAGTATTATTAGTTGGAATGTAATTTCTTTCTGCACCAGATTCCATTATGTAAAAAGCACTTTTAGGGTCTGTTCTATATCGTATTTCATTATTACATACTGGACATCTTATTTGTAATTGAATTATTTTTATATTAAGATATGTTTTATCAGTTGAAATTTTTTTGGCATTAAATTTTTTACCTTTATGTATAAATTCTTTACATTTTAAGCAACTCATAGTAAATGGAACCATTAATCTAACAGTTTGAACTTGAAATTTATTATCTTTATCTTTTTTTTGTTTTAGTTTTAATTTTTTACTCATTTTTCGAACATCTTGCGGATTAAAATCTGCAGGATAATATTTCTGTACACCTTTTCTTTCAGACATCTTTAAATATATTTAAATAATTACAAAGTCTATTAACTATTAAGCTATTACTATACTATAATTATTTTTGATATTATAGATTATTTTGATAATATTAATTGTTAAAAAAATAGTTATAATTGTTTAATACAGTATATTTAATTCAATGCCGCTACTGCTTAGTTTTAATATTTTTTAAATAATACTTTCTAAAAATATTTTCAGTAGAGTAAATGGTTACCCTGTTTAAATTTATTTCAATAAATGTTGGATGAATTTGCCATCAATCGATCTAAGAAGTCAATAATGCCTAGAAATTCTTATCCGCTAACCGGTAACTGTAACATCTTTAACTTACAATCATTTATAAAAAATACAGTTTTCTAGAAAAAAGTCTTTTATTCATGAATAAATAAAATATTAAAGGTACAAATAATAGAATATAATCCGAGTGTTGAATTCTTCAGCGAGAGAATTTAAGAAATTATTAAAAAAAGGTTAAAAAACAAAATTTTACAAAATATATTTACAACAAAACAAAATATGAGCTAATTAACTTTCCCTTGATTTATTTTCTTTTGAAATTTTTTTGTTTTTGGTATTCAACTTCATCCTGTGAGTTATGGGTTTGAAGTATATTTTTGATTATTGTTCATATTACAAGTGTGAATAGCTGACTGAAAATGAAAAACAGCTACTTCCTTAAACTCATTGTAATATTGGTTTAATTAGCTGAATATTATCATCATTTCTTTTCCTTTAAATTATTTGAAAAATTGTTATTTACCAAAGGTATATGTACATTAGATCCTGAACTAATGTAAACAAAGGATGATTCATTTCCTGTTTCAGAATCTGGTGACCCTATTTTATAGCCTAAATTATTTGATTTATTATTAAAATCAGTAAGAATATTGGTCTTTGAACTACTTTTCAGTATTTTTGAAGAATCATTGATTGATTTAGCTGATCTGTTTTTTAGTGAAGTTGAATTATCATCATTATTTGGTATTGGATTATCAAAATCACTATCTATACTTAATACACTTTCTATATCACTATCAAATTCATTTTCTAATTGAATACTTATAGGTGAAGAGGGTATTTCGGGTATAGTGGATAATGAAATATTTTGTAATGGTATATTATCTCTATGACTATCTGATACATTTTCATTTGTTTGTTCAAATGGATTTTCAATTCTATTTTCTATAGGAGCTTCAAATATGATTGAATCTTCTTCCGATGTATTATTACCAATATGATTGTATTCATTTGCAGTTTGATTAATTTCATTTTCTTTTAGTTCAATTAATGGACCATGAAAATGTTTTCTACCATAAAATAAATAAAGTAATGAAATTAACAATAAATTCGCTACAAAAAAGACACTTGAATAATTCATTGTTAATGGAGTAACTGGAATCTTTGGAGGACAGGAAAATACAAAAAGAAGTAATAATGACCAGCAAACTGAAATTATATTTACAATATATCCAAATGATCTTAATCTGAAAAAACTACCTTTAAGTTTTTTCCTTTTATTTAATACAGATGAAATTATTGGAATTATATTACAACTAGATAAACAAACAACTGCAGATCCAACAAATGCTCCAAATGCTGAAGGAGATATCAAGGATAAAAAACCTGCTAAAAACAAAACAACAGTTGTTAGATATATAGCATTATTAGGTATTGTATTTTTATCTTTATCTGGTGAAACTTTTGTCCATAATTCAGAAAAAGGTAATCCATTATCTCTTGATAATGAATAAACAGATCTTGAGGCAACTGTAAAAATACTTATACCACCAAATAAAATCGTTCCCGATAATAAAATTACAAGTAAAAAAGATATTATTAATGAATTGGAAGATATTTTGAACACTAATTCAATTGGTAAAATATTTGATTCATCATCTAAAAGTAAAGTTAATTCAGGTAATATGAAAATTATTGGAATTATAAATATTAAACCAGTTATACCTGCAACAATTACAGAGAAAATCATACCTTTTGTAACATTTTTTTCAGGTTCTTTTACTTCATCTGCCATTGTTGGAATTAAATTAAATCCTTGTAATGTAAAAGCACCTTGTTGAAGACCCACAATAAAAGCAATTGGAGCAGGCCATCCAGATCTTGTCGAATCGAATTCTGTAAAAACATATTTGAAATTATGAAAAGTTGGAGCAAAAAATAATAGCAAAATATCTATTATGAGAACAGTGTATATCGTCCAAAATATACAAACTCTATTGATTATATCCAAATACTTTGGGAATTTCAAATTTATTAAACCACATAATAATACTAAAATCCAAAATACTAATAAAGTGACATAACTATGAGGATGATAAGTCGTATCTGCAATTCCAAATATAGATAAGAGAAATTGGGATCCTGAAAAAAGAATTGATAATGACATTAACCAATTTCCAATTAATAGTAACCAACCACAAAAAAATGAGCATAATAAATTGTATTTCTCACTAGCAAAAATATAAGACCAATGATAAATTCCTCCAGCAGAAGGATACTTTCCGGACATTTCACCAAGTGACAAAGAAACAATAAAAGAAAAAAAAGTGCAAATTATCCAACCATATAATATTGTTACTGCACCCCCGTCAATTAAACCATTGTACATCTGAGTTGAAATTCCAAGAGGAACACTCATAACAGAAAATGCAAGACCCAAAAGAGAACTTAGAGTTAATTTTCGATCAAGATCTTGATGATAACGAAAATGTCCAACTTCAATTTCCTCACTATCATTATTTTGATTTGTGTTTAATGGGTTATAGGATGTATTAGCCATAATTGGTGATTATTGTACACCTTTCAATCCCCAGTTTTTCTAGCAAAAACCGAAAAAAAAAATTATTTTTAGCAAAGGAATAACCTTTTTTTTATTCTGTTCTTGAATGGATTGGATAGATTAAATTCTAGAGTTCATGAATATTTACCATTAAATTAAAATTATTAGCTTTGAACCAAATTTTCAAAACATAATTCTTTTCTTTATTTTTACTCAATTTACTTTACATTGATTAAAGCTTTAGTTAAACTAAATATTGAGCTCAAAATTCTAATAATTATCAAAAATGCCTTCAAAAAGTTAAATTTACAGAATATGTTAACAATTGGGACATTGATTACGTAACATGGCTGATGAAAAGAGCAGACAAGTTACCCTGCAAAAATAGGGAAGTTGCTTGTGAAAAGAATCCGTAATTTGAAATTTACTAAAATTCTGAAAGACAAAGGTGCTTTTTTCTTTTACATTTTATTTCATCATTAAAATTATTTTCATATATTTATGTGCAGTAATTAAAGAATAATTAGAGATTTTGAAGAAAACTCTGGGATTTAGAGATATACATCAAGAATTATGGTAGTTTTAAATATCTAGTAATATTCAAATCAAAACAAATCAAAAAAAGAACTTTACAATAATCTCAACAAACAATTTCAAAATATATTAAAACTCCACATCCAAAACCTCATTTATTATGAAGTTAAATCATTAAATAAAACCTTGGGGGATAATTTATCTTTCTTTTCTTAATATGGAACCATATATTATCCAACAAGTTGTTTATTCTAGATTAATAGCAAACATCAAACAAAGCAAAAGAAGTATTTTTCTTTGTGGTTTAGAAACAGGAAATGAAAAGCTTCGATATTTTTAAAGGTTCAAAAAGCTATTGCGGGAAAGCACCCTCCGCTGCATTACCGAAAAAATGAATATTGGTTCAAATAATATGATTACGTAATATACACCTCTAGGCTTGTTCCTTTGCGCGTTTTTGCTTATGGACGCGTGCCGCATAGTTTGCTGAGACTGCGGTTCCGCGCATTCGGCAGCAATGAGCCACCAAGCAGCAAAACATGAAAATTCGTGGAGACTGAAAATAGGAAAATATGGAAAATGTGGAAGTTGTTTGTAATTTCCATTCAGAACAACAAATGTTCAAAAGCTCAGAAATCAACTGTAAACTAAAATGTGAAATATTCCAAGGGACGTTGAAACGTCGAGTCCCAAAAGATGTCTGATATGTTTGGAAATAAAGGAAGCAGAGAGATAATCTAGGGATCAATTCATTCTTGAACTTTTCTTTGGTATGAGATAAGACCCAAGCCCATCAAGTTCACCAAATTTACCAAGTTTACCACAGCCAACGAGCACAGGACATCCAATTACCAATAACATTTCCTCATTCTATAATTTCTGGTTTGGAAGAATAATGAGAATTTTTCTTTTTTAAATTTAGATTCCATTAAAATAAAGATTCTTTTTTTTATTACCATCATAAGCATTAACTTAATTTTTATTTTCAGTTACAAAATTTAATTTTAAATTTGAGTCAATTATTTTATAAATATATTGAAAAAAAAATTATTACATCTTTGAAAAACTGAAGGAAACGTCAATAGTATCAATCATTTTTAAATTATTTTATTTTTTTCATTTTTCTCAAACTACAAACAGACTGAATTCAATTCAAAAATCTATCATAGACTTGGATATTATTCACATTTTTCATTAACTATTAAATCTTGAATTATCATATGTTCGCAATTGATTACAGAGTTATTATATCTTATCTTATATTTTCAAATTACTGAAATAATTGAAAAATATAATACTTCAATCAAATAAAATCATCTTTCTGTTCTTATTACTCAATTCAATCATTTCCAATTTCAATTTATTTTCATTCCTCTATATTTAGTTTTTGAAAATCATTATAGAAAGCTCAGATTTCCTTTAATTTTAGTTTTCTTTTATTTTTTCCTACTACAAATTGAAAAAAATATAATATTTATCAATCTATAATTAAGTCATAGCGCTTAATTATCAAACTCTATATTTATAACTTTTTTTTCTAATAATGTCTTTTGATCAATTCAATTCAAATGTTTCTTCAAGTTATATTTCAACTTTAGATCCAAAAAGAGGTTATATGCCTCCAATTAATTCTCCAACTATATCTTCAAAACACTCTAATTCAAATTCTAATCCAAGTTCTAATGCAAGTTTTAATTCTAGTATAAATCATGATATTTATAATCATTCAAATTCAAGTTCAAATTCAACAACAAACTTATCTTCTCCAATAGTAAATAAAAAACCCTCATATAATGATTTTAATCCTCCAATTAGACCTCCAGCTTTAAAAAATTTAAGAAGTGAATCTTCTTTATCAAGTAAATATAGTAATTCCACTCTTTCAACTTCAAATTATACAATTAGTGATTCTGATTCAACTGTAAATAATAATAGTCTCCATAATAAAAATAATAATAGTAATAATTCTTCAGATTTTACAAAAAAATTTGCAAATAATATATCTTCAAATAATTCAACTTTAAATAATAGTAATTTATCATTTAATGATCCTTTAACTATAACCCCAAAAGAAACTGGTGAAACAATTACTTTAAGTCCATTAAGTCGATCAATTATTCATCAAGGGTACATATATATTAAAGAAGATGGTTTATTATTTTCAAAATGGTCAAAAAAATTTTTAATTTTAACAAAAACTGATTTAATTTTTTATAAAATTACAAAATCAAATACTTCAAATATCAATCCTGCAATTCAAATTAAAAATCTTTCAAATCCAGATATAAATACAAATGATGGTACAATTGATGGTATAGATTATTTTAATAGTGATAATTTAATATTCATTGAATTAAAATTATCTTCAATTAAAGATGTTTTAAAAAATGGTTCAAGAAATGATTCTTTTCAAATAATTTTAAAATCAAATGAAAAATCTTTATTTATTTCAACTAAATCAAATTCTAATGATATAATTAAATGGATTGAAGAAATAAATAAAGCAATAAAAGCAAATATTGATAGAAAAAAAAATCAACTTAAAAATAATAATTCTAATGATAATAATAATTCAAATCAATTTAAAAAACCTTCAATTGGTGTTTCTGGTCCAACTAATTTTACTCATACTGTTCATGTTGGTTTTGATCCAAATTCAGGAAATTTAACAGGTTTACCAGATACTTGGAAAACTTTACTTAAATCTTCAAAAATTACTGATGATGATTGGTCTGAAGATCCAACCGCTGTTATAGAAGCTTTAGAATTTTTCACTGAAAGTAATAATGAAGATGATGATAAAGCTCCAGTTATGCCAAATTTATTAGATGGTGGAAAATCTCCAATTGATGGAAATAATTTCTTAAATGAAAAATTAACTGAATGGTCAAAACCTCCTTCCTCAAAATCAAGTAAAATTCCAAAGAGAGCTGATACTTTAGATGATTTTACTCCTGTTAGAAAAGCACCTATACCTCCTTCTAACCTAAGAAATCAAAATGTTTCTCGTCCTGTTAATAACACAAATAATGATGGAAATTTAGTTCCAATGAGAAGAGCTCCTGCACCACCACAAAATTTACCAAGAAATCAATCTCAACCTGGTTTACCTAGAAAGCCTTCCTTAGATAAATTTGGTTTAAATCAAGTTCAGTTTAATTCCTTGAAACAACAACAATCAACTCCTCCGAGTTTGAAATTAAAAACAGGATTTAACAAAGATAAATATTCCAATGAACAACACAATATTAATTCAAGTCCAGATTATCCTGCAGCAGATTTAACTCCAATTAGTGTTTATTCAAATGATAAATTTAATTCGCCTTCATCTCAATCGCTTAGAAAAGTTGATGTTGAGCAAAAATCATCCAAGTCATCTTCATTATCATCTTCTAGAGGAGCTTCCGTCATTCAAAAGAAACCTGATCAATATATTGATCAACAAAATTATAATGAGGAAAGTAAAAATAATCTAGTTAAAAATAGTAATTCAAATATTGAAAAGAAGAATGATAATATAAATCAGAATATAAATAATAATAACAACGGCAATAAAAATAATAATGGCCTAAAAAGTAATATTGCTACTCCTACTAGTAATGTTAAAAATAACAATAATAATGGACCAAAAGGACACCAACATCAAAAAGCAGGATTAGGAGATACATTGAAAGATTTAACACCCATACCTAAAGATAGTCATAGTAATGCACATGCAATGACCAAGACTAAAGAAGAGAGAAGATTATCAACATTGAGTGAAAAAGAAATTATGATTAAGTTAAGATCAGTTACTATAAATACGGATCCTAAACCATACTTCCATCTAGTTGAAAAATTAGGTCAAGGAGCTTCAGGTACAGTTTATCTTGCATCTTCATTAAAAAGAAATGGTAAAAAAGTTGCAATTAAACAAATGAATTTAGCTGAACAACAAAAGAAAGATTTGATTGTTAATGAAATTTTGGTTATGAAAAATTCTCAACATAAAAATATTGTTAATTTTATTGAAGCATATTTAAGAGGAAATCTGGAATTATGGGTTATAATGGAATTCATGCAGGGTGGAGCATTAACAGATGTAATTGAAAAAAATAAAAAATTAACTGAACCACAAATCTCTTCAATTACTTTAGAAACTATAAAAGGGTTAAAATTTTTACATCAAAGACATATTATACATCGAGATATTAAATCAGATAATATTTTAATGGATTTTGATGGAAATGTTAAAATAACGGATTTTGGATATTGTGCAAAATTAACTCAACAAAAGAGTAAAAGAGTTACAATTGTAGGTACACCATATTGGATGGCACCAGAAGTTATTAAACAGAAACAATATGATGAAAAAGTTGATATTTGGTCATTAGGTATAATGATAATTGAAATGATTGAAGGAGAACCACCATATTTAGAAGAAGATCATTTAAGAGCTTTATATTTAATTGCAAAAAATGGTACACCAAGATTAAAAAGACCAAATGAATTAAGTGAAGCAATTAAAAGATTTCTTTCAATTTGTTTATGTGTTGATGCTCGTGGTAGAGCAACAGCAGATGAATTATTAAGCCAAAATTTTATCAAAAAGGCATGTCCGATTACAGGATTAGCACCATTATTAAATTTCAAAAGAATGGAATTTCAGGGCGCTCGTTAATTGAAAATTTGTTTTCTCATATTTTTTATTTAAAATTTTTTTTTTTAAAATAAAGTGTGCTGCTTCAATTGTTTTCCATTTAAATTCATTTGTTACTTATTTTTTTATTTATTTTTTTTTAATCATTTATTTATTTAATTATTCATTCGTTTATTTATACATTTATCCATTCATTCATTTATTTATTCATTCATTCATTAATTCATTCCTTCACTCATTCCTTCATTTCAATAATTTAAGATAACTTTTCTACATTCTTTATTTTTTTATTTAGTTTGTTAACTTTTTTTAAAAGTAGTTTTTTTCCTCTCTTCTGTGATTTCACTTATTATTTACTCAATCATTTATTTATAGGATATAAATTATAGAATGATTTATATATTACGTTAATTAAGAGTTTATTGTTTATTGTTTTTGTTTACATTTGTGATTTTTTTTCAAATAGATATTGGTTTTCAGTTAAATTACAGTTTGGCATAATTTCAACCACATACAATATTTGAAAAATAATTTATCTGTCTGAGAGCCAAAATGCATATTGTCATATTTCTTGAAAAAAGATCGTAATTCTGTTAGCTTTTTTTTAGAAATTGGAGGCTTTTGATATTATTTCTCTTCGTTGATATTTTCATAGCCTAGTTATTACTGCATTATTTTTAAATAATTTCTCATATTTCTCATATTTCTAATATTTTTGAGAGTTATTGTGGTTTTATTTATAGAATCAAGGAGCATGCGTGGAAATTCTGTTGTACGCTTTCCATACGTTTTTTTAACGTGACCCGAAGTTTGCATCAAGGCCTTTTCTTTTCTTTCTTTTTTTCTTCAATTTCAGGCCTTGTCTCCAAAAAGAAGCCAGTTGTGCGGGTCTCCTCCAAGCCTTGAAGGAAAAGCCATTGCTGAGTGGTATCGTGCTAGGCTTTGAAAAGAAATGTCAGAAGAACGTTAACGTTAAAATCACAATTCACAACAAGCGCAAGCTCAATTTCAAACTCAGAGGTGAAATCATCAAATCTTTGTAATTTCTTATTAACGTGTTATCAAAAGTATAAATTTTTGAATATTTATTGAATTGACTCAATACTCCAATATCCTTTTTTCAATATCAAAGCATTTTTTCAGTTCTCTAATTATATTATTATTATTATTATCTTATTCTATTGAATTGTCTCGCTATTTGAAAGAATTCGTTCTTCTTTAGAAAAAAAAAATCAAATTGTAATATATTTCAAGATAAATATTAGAAGAGATTAAGTTAACTTAATTTAATTCAAAAATGGCTAGATCTAATGCTAGATTAATTAGATTCGCAGTCTTTGTTTGTGGGTTAATGCTATGTGCTTTTATACTTTCTAAAGGTTCAGGATCTGCATATGTTGTATCTAAATTACCAAGTAGCTCAAGCTTAACTTCAACTACAGAAACTAAAGCAGCTACTGGAGACGAAAAAATAGCAGATCCCGTTGCAGGAGCTGGAACTCCTGCAGATTCAACTAATCAAGTTAAAGATGATAATAAAGAAAAAGAAAAAGAAAAAATTACAACTCCAGTAACTAATTCAGTTGGACAATTTACTGATAAAGATGGTTTTACAAAAGTTAAAGCTCCAGAATTAGGTGTTAATGTTGAAGATAGATTAAAAGCAACATTTGTAACATTAGCAAGAAATTCTGATTTATGGAGTATAGTTCAATCAATTAGAAACGTTGAAGATAGATTTAATCATAAATTTCATTATGATTGGGTTTTTTTAAATGATGATGAATTTTCTGAAGAATTCAAAAGAGTTACAACAACTCTAGTATCAGGTAAAACTAAATATGGATTAATTGATAAAGAACAATGGAGTTTTCCAGAATGGATCGACACAGAAAAAGCAGCAGCAGTCAGAGAAGATATGAAACAAAGAAAAATTATTTATGGAGATTCAATATCTTATAGACATATGTGTAGATATGAATCTGGATTTTTTTTTAGACATGATTTAATGATGGAATATGAATGGTATTGGAGAGTTGAACCAGATATTAAAATTTATTGTGATATTGATTATGATATTTTTAAATTTATGAGAGATAATAATAAAGTTTATGGATTTACAATTTCATTACCAGAATATAAAGAAACAATCCCAACATTATGGGATACTACAAGAAATTTCATCAAAGAACATCCAGAATATTTACCAAAAGATAACGCAATGGATTTTGTTTCTGATGATGGTGGTAACACATATAATGGATGTCATTTTTGGTCAAATTTTGAAGTTGGTTCATTAGCATTTTGGAGATCACAAGCATATATTGATTATTTCACATATCTTGATAAAAATGGTGGTTTTTTTTATGAAAGATGGGGTGATGCACCAGTTCATTCAATTGCAGCTGCATTATTTTTACCAAAGGATCAAATTCATTTTTTTGGTGATGTTGGTTATTATCATGTTCCATTTCATAATTGTCCTGTTAATAAAGAAATTAGAACTGCAAATAAATGTATGTGTAATCCAAAAGATGATTTTACCTGGAAAGGTTATAGTTGCGTTAATAAATTTTTTACAGTTAACAAATTAAAGAAACCTGATGGATGGGAAGAATATGCTGATTAGTATTGATAATAATTATCGGTTGTTATTTTTTCTATTTTATTTTAGAAATCCTTTTTTTAAAAAATAAAAAACAGTTTATAATCAATAAAATCAATTTATAATGAAACCAAATTAATCTAAATAAACATTAACATGAATACGATATGAATATGATCTGAATATGATATGGATATGACATTCAATTGAATATTTGATTCAAGAATCTATCAATGATTCATGAATTTCTTCTCACAAGAACTGTATTAAACTTTTCCGTTAAATTCAGGACGGAATATTTATATAAGGAACAACGGTGATCCTAATTATTTGTCCTGGCTTCTTCCAAACGAAACGGGCACAATAACAATACTGACAAAATAACACTATAAAGCTTATTCGAATTGTCAGTGTTCTTTCAATCCTCTCTGTTTGAAACAATTGAATAAACAACCTTTTTTTTATTATTAAGTTCATTGTTTTCTTCGTTTGACGATGAAATAGGTAATTCTATTCGACTTCTTTAAAAAGTTAAACAAATTTATTGAAAAAATTGTTATAATGAAAAAAAAGCAATTAGGAAAAAAATCGTTACAGAAGGATGATATTAATCAGGAAGCTAGTAACCTGAAATATAAGTAAAATGGAAATGGAAAATATAATAATACATATGCTATTTACAAATTCAATAACAGTCAAGTAAAAGATTAAAGCAATTTTTCTTTTCGAGACACTTCTAAAATTTCAGTTCAACCATGAAATGAATTAAGCTTACCCTTAATAAATAACAAGTTCTTTATCTTCACTTGACAACATAGATATAATTATTATGAGAAATCGTTATCACTAGAGGTGTGGTGAAAAAAGTTTAAAAATATTCAAAACAGGAACAATTACAAGACAATGATTTTCATGATAATAGTAGTATTAAAATTTACATATATAAAATCGGGGATTTCTGAATTTGGATTTAAAATCATCAATTTATTTTAAAAGCGATTTGATTTTTACAGGTATATTGTATATCATCTTTATTATCTATAGTATATTTGCTAAATTCTATTTTATATTTATAATTTATTATCAGTGGGATCATCTATCGAATTGTCTTTGGAAGTGTCATTATTGATTGAACTATTTTTGATAGAACTAATAGAAGAATCATTAAGAGAGTTATTGGGCTTAATTATAGATTTGTTTCTAGATTCATTGATTGAGTTATTTGATTCATTGACTGACTGATTTTCTAAATCATTTGCAAAACTATTACTTTTGCTGGTTGTTTGATATCTKTAAATACTTTTTGAAGAAAAATAAAGTAAAAAAAATGAAACTTCAAAAATTATAGAGTAAAGATTCAATCTCATTTTTATCATCTTGATAATTTCAAAAATAAATGATATTAAATATAACAATTTGAAAATTAGTGCTTCTATGTAAATATCATAACAATTAATTGAAGGTATTATAATAAGATTATCTAAATTATTTTTATCTTCTTTATCTTTTTTGTCATCAATATATTTTATACCAATGGGAAATCCATTTGTTAATAATATATTTGTAAAATATTGATTTCCATTGTTTGCTTCAAACCACCGGAATCGCCTGGGCTTAGAATTTCGAGGAAAAGGAATCATAGCAACGAGTTTGTATTCAACAATTCTAAAACCTGCAGGAATATTGATAATATTTTTATTGTTATTCACATAAGTCAAAATTTTATTAATTTTTCTATTTTGGAGAAAAGTAAAAAAATTCTTGAAATTCTTTTTTGTATAAACATATACAATTGTAAAAGAAATAAAAATAGAACAGATTAAAAGTAATGAGAATAAAATTAAATCAAATTGAAGTAAATTCAAAATAAAAAATTCAATATTAAAAAAAATAATCAATCTCAAAAACCATAAAAATTTTTCCAAAAAACGTGAAACATCTTTTTCTAATAATGGATATTTATCATAATTTCTAGTCCAAGTTATCAAACATTTTATGGGTTTAAATAATGGAAAAGAAACCAATAAAGCTGGAATAAACATATCTATTGAGAAGCCCATTGATTATTAGTAATGTTATTAGTGATGATTGTTTTTTTATTAATACCTATACATATACTGTATATACTGTATATATATAACTATCATATGGATGTATAAATTTTCATTAAAACATAAACCAAAAGAAATCAGTGAGTTTATATATAATTCCACAAATTCCATGGTTGCTAGGTAAATTAAAAGCAATCATAACAAGTTCATAAATCGAAATAATTTTATTGTTAACTTGCTAGAAAGTGCAATTGATGATAAAAAACCCTTTTTAGTTTGCTTAATATTTTTAGGATATCTGACCCAAATAGGAAAAACCAAACCTAAAAAAAAAAGCATTACGTAATTGAAAAGCTTGTTGGCTTTAACTTTACATTGTTTTTGAAGACAAAAAAAAGAAGAGCAACTTTACGTAATACTACCGGTAGTATTGAAAAGGCAGCCGAGGACCGGAAGTGGGCAGTCATGTGGCTAGGTGCTCGGTTTGTTTTCCTGCTGCTCTGAAATCGAGGCCTGTTCACGGCGCCTTTTTCGGAAAGCAGCAGCAGTCGCCACTCGGCTGGATCTGGCAAGTCACGGCTACCGTTATTGCTTGTAATTTTATTAGTACTTGTAGTATTTTTAAGTGTGACTGAGAGAGAAAGTGAGAAGTGAAAATGAAACTGGAGTTAACGTTAAAGTGAATTTACTTCACTGTAAAACTCGAATCAAAATCAAAATCAAATATTAAATATCAATATATCAAAAAAGAAAATAAAAAAAAATATAATCTAAATAATATTTAAAAAACTATTCAAAAAATATTCAAAAAATATTCAAATTTCGATTCAATCTTGCTTGAAATTTACTTTCAAATCTCTTTAACTAAAATATTCGCTTGCTTATAATCAATCATAAATATAAACTACAATTCTTTAATCATCATTCATAACTCTATTAAACATTATCGTTTTGCAGTCTGTTTTTATACACTCCTTAAATTAATTTGATATTGATAATGATATCCAAAGATATTTGAACTTGATCATCAATCGAAATTTTCAAAATAGAATAAAAGAAAAAAAAAAGATTAAATAGTATATTAGTCACACTCACATATTATTGAATTTCATGAATATATATATAAATATATATATACACATATATATACACATATAAATATCAATATAAAATAAAATATAAAATATAAAATATAACATAATAATATATACATTCAAAATGGGAGGATGTTTATCAATATGTTTGAAATCGGAAAATAATGATGAAATAAATGAAAGAAGTTCATTATTAAATAATAATTATGAAACAAATTCAGATTTAAAGAAAAAAGCTTTATATATTAAAAAATTTAATCAATTTCAAGAAAACAAATCAAATAATTTAAATTTAATTGTTGATAATACAATCAATGGTTATATTGATATTAATCCAATATTAAATAATTTCAATAATAATAACTTAGATAATCACAGTTATAATAATTATAATAATTTAAATGATTTAAATGAAAATATATTCGATAATGATAAAATTGATGATACTGTAATGTTAAATTTTCAAAATAATATGATTGAGGATAATAATTATAATAATAATTATAATAATAACTATAATAATACAATAAAGGATTCAAGAGTTAATGAATTTTATAAAAATTTAAATTATTATGAAAAAATAACTTTTAATAATTCTAAAATTTTAAATGATTTAGAATTTATTAATAATCAATATTTAATTAAAAATAATTTAAAAATTTCAAAAGTAAATAAAGAAATTGATCCTCAAATTAAAAAAAAAGTTAAAGCTTTAAGTAATCAATTTGATAAAGTTTTATTAAATGATATTGATAAAATTAAATTATCAAAAAATTAGATATTCACTCATCATCTTTCATATACAAGAAAAATAATTCATACTTATGTTAATCTGCTCTTCTCTATCTTTCTTTTTTCTTTCTCTATATAACTATTGTATCATCTATATCATCATCATTTTAATTAAAATAAACCTTTATTTAACATAAATCTAATAACATTATGATTAAAATTAGATCCATAAAGAGGGATTAAAAAACTGTAGTAAGTTACCTAAACTTTAAATTTCATACTATTGCAATTCAAATAAAAATATGACAGATCATAAAAAATAATACAACAGTAATAATATCAATACAGCAACAAAAAGAATATAAATAATGGAAATTAAAGGAACTTTAAAGAACAAGGAAGTAGACCACCCGTATTACTGGTCTCGGACCCAAGTGTGGCTAAGCAACGGATATGGTCACGTTTCCTGTTCTCTTTTTTTTTACTTTTTGATCTCAGTGTAAACAAACAATCAATCATTCAATCAATCAATCAATTGAATAAAATAAACAACTGTTTACACTGTAAAATTATAATGCCAGATTTTTGGTCTTTTTATAAAGAAAGAAATAAAAAAAATTTAGAATTAACTTACTCTAGAGTAAATTGATCTATTTAATTGATTTAATTCATTTCATTGATTTTTATTATTTTGATAACTTACAATTGATTGATTTGATTTGATTTGATTTGATTTATTTGAGTTTATTTAAAATTTAGTTGGTTTAATTATCATTTGATTTGAATATCTAAAATATTATCATTTTAACTCTGATTCAAAATTTTATTGATTTTAATTCAATAACTGAAATTCTTTTGCTAGATAATTCATACTCTAATTCTTATTCTTATTCATATATTCATATATTCATATATTCATTTTCAACTTCAATATCAACATCTTATAATAATAATAATAATAATATTTCATAAATCGCCCCCTCTTTTTATCATTATTAGCTTATTCATAAAATTAATACATTCGAGATGAATTTCTTAAAAAAAATGTTAAGTCCTTCATTAAAAGATGAATTAGTTGTTTTACCATCTGGTCAATTAATTTTATCAAGATCTCCATCTTCTCCAAAAAGTGAAAGTGAATGTCTTTATCATGATTGTGTTGCTTCAATAAGACAAACTTCAACTCCATTTAATTATCAATTAGTTATTCAAAGAGCTTATGAAGAAGGTGAAGAAGAATTATTAAAAGATTCTGATTATTATGATGATTATAATGATGATAATTCTTCTTTAATTTTAAATGGTGGTTCAAATGATGAAAAAAATTTCTTAATTAATAAAAATTTAAAATTTCATAAAAAAATTAATTTAAATGATGGTAATACAATCATTGCTTGGTTTGATTTAAATGGTGATGATGGTGATCAATTTCAATTTATTTGTGATTCAACAATTAATGAAAATTTAATTGATCAATTTTTAAAAACTATTTATAAATGTGAATATGAAAATAAATATAAAAAATCAAGTGTAAGTTGTAATGATGATCAATTATTTGAATTTATTTATAATCCTTTAAAAGAATTTAATAAAAAAAATTTATTATCTCCTGTTTCTTTAACTCATCAATCTTCAATTAAATCTATAAATAAAAATAACAATAAAAATAACAATATCAACAATAATAATGATTCAGATTCTGATAATAATGCAGATGCTTATGCTGATGAAGAAGATAATGATCAATCTGATGATGCTGAATCTATAGAATCTTCTGAATTTAAAGATGCTTATGATGATCAAAAACATTTCAAAAATAAATCTTCAAAATCAATAAAATCAATAAAATCTTCAAAATCTTCAAAATCTTCAAAACTTTCAACCCCAAAGGCGCAATTAGATCCTGCTTATATTCCTCCAGATCCAATAAAGGAATCTGATTTTCCAAAAGGTGAAAAAATCATTACCACTGAAGTTGAATTACATTTATATGATCCAATTTCAAGTAGTTTTGTAATTCAAAAAAAAAATACAAATGCAATAATTTTAGATTCTGGTAATTGGATTTATTATTTAATTATTCAAAATAATACTTTAAATGAATCAAATGATTTAATTTTAGGTCCAATTATAAATAAAGATATGAATCCAACTTTTAATTATGATCATTTATGTTTTATATTTAATTATTTTTATGATAATAAAGCTCTTTCTTGGTTATTAAAATTTAAAACTTTTGATCAATTAGAAGAATTTCAAGCTTCTTTTGGTGCTGTTTCTTGGCAATCAACTTATAAAACTAAATGGGGTAAAATTAATGATAATGATCAAGATTATATTATTGATGCTTTAAATGATATGAATTTAAATGATAATGAAGATGATATTAAAGAAATTTCAAAATATGATAATGATTCAGATTTTGATGAAGAACTGAATGAACAATCAGGATCTGAAAGTGAAAGTGAAAGTGAAATTGAACCAGAAATTAAAACTTCAAAATCAACTATTAAAAAAGGTGAAAAAAAAAATGTTATTTCAGATGATGAAGATGATTTCTTTGATGATGAAAAGGATGAAAAATTCGCTAAAAAACAATTTCAATCAAATTCTGAAAAAAATAATGCTTTAACTGTTTCTTATAAAAATGATAGATCTTATGTTGTAAGAGGTAATAAAATCGGTGTTTTTAAAACTAATGATGATGGTTTAAATTTTCAAAGTGCAATTGAAGGTATAAAAGATCTTAATGGTAACTCATTTTCTCCAGAAAAAGTTATGTTACATATGGAAGATAAATCTTTAATTATGCAAGGTCAAAATCAATTAAATAATCTATTCAAATTAGATCTTGAAAAGGGTAAAGTTATCGAAGAATATACTGTTGGTGAAGATAGTAAAATGCCAATTATTGAATTTAATCCAACTTCTAAATTTAGTCAAATGACTGGTGAACAAACTTTCTTAGGTATTGCTTCAAATGGTTTATTTAAAATAGATCCAAGAATTTCTGCCAAAGATAAATTAGTTGAAAAAGAACATAAACAATATAAAACAAAAACTAATTTTAGCGCAATGACTACAACTGCTTTAGGTAATATTGCAGTTGCTTCAAAAACTGGTGAAATAAGATTATATGATAGATTAGGAATTAATGCTAAAACTTCATTACCTGGTCTAGGTGAAGAAATTAAAGGAATTGAAAGCTCTTCTGATGGTAGATGGGTGTTAGCAACTTGTAAAACTTATCTTTTACTTATAGATTCCAAAATCAAATCTGGTAAAAATGCTGGTCAAACTGGATTTCTTAAATCTTTTGCAAAAGATTCAAAACCAATTCCTAGAAGATTACAATTATCTCCACAACATGTCGCTTTTATGCAACAGGAAACTAAATCTCCTTTAAATTTTACAAAAGCTCATTTCAATACTGGTGTGGATTCAAAAGAAACTACAATAGTTTCTTCCAGTGGGTCATATGTTATTCAATGGTCTCTTAAAAAGATTCTTAGAGGTGATGCAGAACCTTATCTTATCAAGAGATATGAACTTAATGTAATGGCAGAAAATTTCAAATATGGTTCAGATAAAAATGTTATATTAGCTATGACGGATGATGTTACTATGGTTAATAGAAAGAGTTTTAGAAAGCCAACAAGAGAATCATTGGCAAGTCCTAGAATTAATAAAAGTAATGTTGTCAAAAATTATTATTAATTCATAATTTTTTATTTTTTTTGTTTCAATTTTTCTGGCTTAATTTTCTCCATAATAATCTAATGAGGTAAATATATCTCTATATTCAACCTTCTTTCTTATCACTTCTCTTTATTGCATATATCTCGTTTTATAATACCCTACGTTGCTTTTTATTGCTGGTTCATAATCTATGTTTTTTTTATAGTCAACCTTTTGCTCCTTAGTTGGGCTTTTGCATTTTATTGATATCACATTTTGTGATCTTTACTCCTACTTTTTTTTGAAATTTATTCGTGTTTCTATATAGTTGACTAATTAATATACAAATGTTTTAATAATTTCTTTAATGAACGATTTTTTTACGAATTCTATTCAAACTGAGTCTTAATCGATTAATATTAAAGTAAAATCAAATGAATTTTATTTTGAAATATATATTATAAATTATAATTGTTCATGCAAATGAGTAAAATAACGAAAATAAAAAAAATGAAATAAAATTTAAAATAAAACAAAACGAAACAAAAATTGTAATCCTTTATACACACCAAAAAAACTAAACTACACAACCCTTTCTCTTTTAACAGTTGGACCTTCTTCTACTTTTATATTAGCTAACGATTTTAAAATACTTGTACTCAAGTTTAAAGAATTATAAGTTTTCCCACCTAGAGGATTATTAGAATCTTCAGTATTGGTCTCAGCAAATTTTCTTTTCCTTCTGGGGTCTCTAGACTTAGGTTGATTTTGTTCAGAAATTGGAGCAGAAATTGGAATAGGAACTGGCAGTGTTTCTTCATAACAAGTGTAATGATATACTTTAGGACCAACTTTTATACAGTTATTCCAAATCCAATCTCCTACTTTATCACTCCAAACACCTTTCATATCTTCTTTGCAAACAACACATCTTGTGGTCATATCACTGGCATCGCTTGGAACAACAACATAATGATCTTGCTTTTTAGCTTCACTTTTTGTTTTCTCATTTTCTTTAGTCTGACTTTGTGTTTTGTTTTGCTGTAAAGTCCTTTCTTCTTCAGGTAAATCACCTAAAATATCTCTATCATCAAATTTAACCCAATCAATATCATCAAGATACCAATTTCTTGATTGAACTAAATTAGCTTCTTTTAATTTTTTATTTACTCTGAAATGCCAGTCTAAATGACTACTCTTGGCTTTATCATTATCTTTAAATCGTTTACCACAATTTGCACATTTATTTGTTTTAAAATCATAAAGAAATTTTTGAAAAACGTTATAATATTTTGTATCATTCAAAGTTGATTGATTAATTGGAAAGAAATCTTGATCATGTATATTCATTTCAAAGAATATTTTGAAATCATTTTTATAAGTTGATGAAGGAACAACAGAAGAATTACGATTATCATTACCTTTATTACTTGTTAAAGAAATATTTGAAAGTAAATTTTGTAAGGCAGAAGCTGGAGGTAAATTAATAATGGGTTTAACAGGTTGCTTGTTTGATGTTATCAAACCATTTTGCTGTAAAGATTGAAACAAGCTACTAAGATTAGGGGTTGTCTTAACTACATTATTACTATAATTTGTGTTATTGTTTTGGTTATACATATTGTTATAACTGTTATTATAATTATTTGTTGGTTGTTGTACGAAATTATTATTGTTATTATTATAATCATTGTTTTTACTATTAAGATTCAAATTTGTACCTCTTTGTTGTTGAAGCAAATCTTGAATACTACTTATAGTATTAGTAAGATTATTATTACTAATATTACTATTATTATTAGTATTATTTAATAATCCGTTAAAGTTAGAAGCAACTTTTCCAATCTGTTGTTGGAATTGATCAGCACCATTTTGAGCAAAGGCATTAGGGTTGGAATATGCATTTTGAAACTGTTGTAGTTGTAATTGCTGTTGTTGTTGTTTTAATTGTTGTTCTTGAGCAGCTTTCATTATTAATTTTTCTTTTTCTATCATTCCTTGTAATTGATTTTTAATTTTCAATAAATCACTAGCGCTCATAACTTGAGTACTTAAAACATTTTTAAGAGTCATAAGAATTGCTAATCTTTCTTTAGCTTTCTGATCATTTGGATTTATTTTGAGTTTTGATTGAGTTAAAGTCATTAAACTATCAATATCAGAAATCAAAGTTTGATTTGTTGGTTGGGAATTAGAAGCGCTGAATATTGGTTTAAAAGAATTTGGGATTGGGATTGAAATTGGTATTGGTATTGGAGTTGAATTTTGAGATGAAGATGGAGATTGATAATTCGATTGATTAGTTGATAAATTTTGAAAATTTCTAATTGGAGAATTTCTAATTGGAGATCTTAAACCAGAAGAAGATGCTCTAAAATGTTTTGAATTTTTGAGTTTATTTTGATTATTAATTGGAGGACTTGGAATTCGTGGTTGTTTTGGAGCAACTTTTAATAAGAAACCTTCAATTTTTTGTAATTGATCTTGAGGAAATAAAGCTAAACCAGTTGTTGTTCTTGCTTGTAGCCAAGTTTTAAATAGATCAATCAATTTTTTTCTATTTGTATCATTGACTAATGAATAAGTACCAGAAAAAGTATTATATAAATTTTTACCAAATAATACAGTATATGGACTACCAATATTTTTACAAATTGAATCTAATAAATATAAAGCAAATAATTTTTGATCTGGTAAACAATTTTTGATACGATTTTCAATTGATTTTGTAATATATGGAGCAGCAGCTAAATTTTCTTGTGCTATCAAAGTCAAATTTGTTATAATTGGACGAGAATTAAAAGTTAATTCTTGTAAAGAAGAATAGTAATCTTCACCAATTGATTTCAATTCTGATACAGAAGACATTTTATTTGTTTTAGAACTCAAAAAACAAAGTTGATAAAATTTATATTTTTAAATTTAAGTATAATTATATATATATAATTTATAATATAAAGAATAAAATATAATGATTATATGAGTAGTATTGAATTAATTATACAAATGAATTGATATATTGAATTGAATTAAGATTATTTTTCTTTTTAATGAAATATTTCTTTTTTTGCTTAATACTTTTTGTTAAATGAATATTGTTTTTTAAAAAAGTATTTATCAAATTATTAATAATGAAATCTATTGCAAATTATTATATGATATAATATAATACAATATAATAAAAGATTATAATCCTTTTTTATTTTTTATTTTTGTTTTTTTTATTCCTTTTAGATCTTTTTTGATAATATGCTTTGATAATTTATTTATAATGAAAAAAAATTATAAATAAACTGTATATTAAATTATAAAATTTGAAAAGATTCAAGAATTAAACTGTTAAAAGTAGTGAAACTAATAAAAATAGTTGAGATAAATTAATGAAAATAAAAATAAGAGAAGAAGATAAAATGCTTAATTTAGAATATAATTAAAAACCGAAAATTAACAATTCAAAAAATATTATTCACTCAAATAACAAATTGACAGAAAAAAAGAAAGGTTAAATTCTAAAATCTATGTTGTTTGAAGATAGTAACTTTACAATAGATACAAAGTAACAGTTATATTATTGAGTCAAAACAAACAATAAACAAGGATAGAAATTTAATATACGAATGAAATTGAAAGTGAAACAAATATTCACAGGGGCAACTTTCAATAAAAATAAAGGGTTAATATATTAAAGTAAAAGTATGATATTGATATTGGAATTGTAATTTGGAGTTTTCAAATAGTAAGGAACTAGTAAATTAACGTTAAGAATCTAAATGGTTCAATAAATCTTTTTGGTTCTTTTAAATTGCTTAAGACAAAAAGAAGCTAAAGACGTTATATAATTATTGATACTTATTTGTGTATATTTGATTTTTATTAGATATTTATTTACTAACTCTAAAATCGAATTTACCTCTAAAGAAAAAGATTGATATATTCTATTGTTTTATTATAAAGCACCCAGCGAAGACAATAAAACAGCTGGAATATAAACGATACAGTTTAAAAATTCTTTTCTTGACTTTTGTTAAATGAATTTCTTATTTTTTTTATTAAAATGGAATACTTGACCTTTTATATGAATAGTAACAATATAATAAAAACTTGATAATGGATAAAAGAATAGAATAAAAAAAAGGATTAGATTAGTAGATACTCAACAGTGGATATTTATATTTTATATTAAAACTATTGGATATTCAACCCTGAAGAAGAAACTTTGAAAATACAAAAGAAAAAACAAATAAAAAATGAGAGGGAAATGAAACAGAAACGAAACTGCGATGACTTTGCATGCTCAGCCCAACCAAACGCCAGCGCCGGAGTCAGGTGACAACAACTAAAGACGGGCACGTGAAATTGCCACCGTTGAGTCACATGCCTTTATGTAGCACGTGAGTTTAAGTTTAAAATTTTTGACGCCAGAAGTGTGGATTTCTTCAATTTTAGATACACCTACAAGATTAGCTTTTGTGATAATATACAAATTAGTTCATTATTGAATTTCAATTTATAAAAGTCCATAAGTATTTGAAAGGTTTGGAATGTTCCCAAAGCTTCTTTGATTGAATTTCTGTTTGTTTTTAAAAGTAATTTCGTAGTTCTTGAAGTCGTTGCATCGCTTTGGGGTGCTTCTGAGCTGCTGCTCGCATGTACCATCTTCGAGCTTCTGTCATGTTTTTAGGAGTTCCTAATCCAGTTTCACTAAAATGCCCTAAGGCATATTCTGCTTTACTTAATCCTTTTTCTGCTGCTCTTCTTGCCCAAAGATATGCTTCTTTATCATTGGTTTCAAGAACTCCTTGAGCTCCAGTAAGATACCATCCACATAATGCCATACAAGCCAAAGCGTATCCTTGAGCTGCTGCTCTGGAATACCATCCTATTGATCTTTTAGCTTCCATTGGACATCCAAGTTTCCCATATTCATAACACCAGCCTAATTTACTTTGTGCTGGGGCAAATTTTAGTTTTGCGGCTCTAAGATAAAACTGAAATGCCTTTTTTTCATCACTTTCAATTATAATTTTTTTAAATTCTTTCATAAATTCGGCGTCCAGAGGAGATAAATGATTAATTGGTGAAGTTATTGGATAAATACCTTCATATAATCTACCTAATTCATAAATTGCATGTGGATTTTGTTCATCTGCATATTTTGAAGCTTTTTCTAAATTTTCAATAGCTTTTGAAGCTGATCTTTTTTGACCTAATTCCCCAGTTAAATGAATCATTGCTAATTTGTAAATTGCAGGTGGAACACCAACTGTTGCTGCTCTAATAAACCATTCGTATGCTTTATTTGGTTCAAATTTAGTCCCAACTCCCATTTCAAAACAAACTGCAATTCTATACATTGAATCATTATGAGCTTGTCTTGCAGCTCTGGAATAATAATCAAAAGCTTTATTATAATTTCTTTCAAGTATAATACCATCTGTATACAATTTTCCTAAATAATAATTTGATTCTGCATCATTTTTATTAACTAATTTTTTCAATAATTTTAATGCTTTTCTTAAAAATTCATCTTTATTTTTACGTATATCTTTATCATCATTTAATTTTTTCGATAATGGTATACCATTATTATCAAAATAATTTAAAATCGATGGTGTTTGTGTTGAGTTTATTAATGCTTTAACATAACTCAATTGAATTATTGGATTGAAATTTTTATCTTTTTCTGCCATTTTTTTATATGCTGTGAATTGTGCAATATCTAATGGTTTTGAACTTTCACCTAATTTTTTATAAGCATTATTTACATTATTTTCTGTTATTCTATGTTTTATGGATGAGCTTTGATTATTATTAGTTGTGGAAACTATTGGCATTGTTACCAGTCTTTCTCCAACTTTTTTACCATGATTATTTGAATTTGATTGATGATTTATTAAAGAATTAGGAACATGTAATTGAGGTAAACTTGTTTGAGCTTTCGAAATTTTTCTAGGTTGAAAATTATCATTAGAAATTGGTAAATTATTTTGTGGCTGACCAGTTTTAGATCTTGGAATTTTCAGAGGTTTAAATTCCACTTGATTATTTATATTATTATTTATTTGTGGTTGAGCTGTTTGATTCAGAGAAACATTTTGTTGCAAGTGAAAATCATGGTGTGAAGAAGGTATATTTAATTGAGATTGAGATGTTTGGGTTCTAGATATTTTTCTGGGCTGAATGTCTGAATGATTATTCAAAAGCAAATTTTCGTGTGAGGCAACTTGTGATTGTGAAGTATATTGTTTAGGGATTTGCCTAGGAATGAAATCATTTTTTGAAGGATTTGATTGCTGTGAAAATTGATTTTGAGTTTTTGCTTTTGTTATAGCTCTTGGTTGAAACTCCAATTGATTTGATTTTAGTCTGAAATTTTCATTCTGATTAAAATATTTTTGTTGTTCCTGTTGTTGTTGTTGAATATATTGATGTTGGTATTCTTCCGGAGCTGGTGCGGTATTTTGTCTTGCTATTGGATTTGGTTGAAAATTAGGGTCAATAAAGTTTTGAGTTTCTGGTTTAGTTGATAATTGAGGTTGTAAGACTTGATTTTTTATATGTGAATCTTTTCTAGGAGGTATCAGATACTGGTTATCATATAATTTATTATCATACAGACTATTAAACTGATTATTAGATTGATTATTTGATAAAGTTGGACCCGTATTTGATTTAGGTATTGGGGTTTCAGAATAATTATTTTGAGGTTGTTGAAATTGATTAAGGTCAATGAATTGATCTAAAGGTTGAAATTGTTCAGGTGGTTTTCTATGATTATGCTGTTTGGAAGGGGAAAATGCAATTTTTGAAGGTTTTTTAGGAGGTAAATTTGAATTTGAATTTTCTTGAGTTAAATTATAATCATTGAAACTAGAAGGAAAGTTTTCTTGTGATTTTATTTTTCTTGGAATTGATTGTAACATTTGAGGAGGTTTGTTAGAGAAAGTATCATCAATATTATTATATTGATATTGTTGTTGGAATTGAGGATGTGACTGATTATAGTTCAAAGGAGCTGTTTGTTGTTTCTGCAATCTTTGAAAAGATTCTGGGGAGTTATTGCTTGGATTATTATTATTATTATTAATATTATTACCATTAAAATGATTTCTTGGAGGAGTTCTATAATTAGATCTTGAAGGAGGAGATAAAACTTTTGATCTTGGGGGACTTGAATATGAATTTTCTAAATTATTATTCAAATTATTTAGATTATTAATTTTCAAATTTTGTAAATTATTTATCAAAGTATTATTATTGTTTGAAGAATTTAGAGAATTTTCTGAAAACATACTCATTTTTTTATAATCTCTTTTACCTAAATCCATATTTATATTAGACGTATTTGAAGTTGAATTACTATAGATTGTGAATTCAGAATAAGTAGGTGATACTGAATTGTTATTATTATTATTTATAAGTGGATTTGAATTTAATTTAGAACTGTTTTTTCTTTGGGAAGATCTTTTTGGGATTTCTGGATCATTAAAGGATTCATCTACTATATAAACTAGTTGGGTATTGATATTATCATTATTATTATTGATATTATAATCATTAATAGTACTATTTTCTATTGCATTAAATAATGGAAAAGAATCTATAGGATATGGAAGTGATTCTTTTTTCAGAATTTGATTCAGGGTATTTGAAACTGAATTCAAAGAATCTTTTGAATTTATTAGTGAACTCAGTTTATCATGATTATTGTATTGATCATAATCTTTCAATTGACTTTGTTGTGTTTGTTGACTGCGTTGAGTATATTGGTTATTTTCATTAAGCTCATTAGATTGATTAACTTGGCTATATTCATTATTGTTATATGCATTAGGTTGAAACTTTTCAGAATTATATAATGAAATGTTTTCACTATTATACTGATTATTATACTGATTTTGTTGAAAAGAACTACTAGGTTGATTCTGATTAGTATATTCTATATTATTGTGATTATGATTGTTGCTATTATTTTGATTATGATTACTATAATCAGCATATGGATTTGAAATTTGCAGATGTGAATAATCCATTTCCGTTTATATGAGCAGTATCATTAAATAGTAAATAATTTTAAAATAAATAAATATTTTAGAGAATTATTTAAAGGCTGAATAAAAAAGTTTTAGTTTAAAACTTTTAAGAATATTTAAAGTAATATGAATATATTAGAATATAAATATAAATATACAGTTGATTTAATTTAAGTTGAAGAAGTCTTATAAAAGTTAAGCCCGTAAGAAAGAAAGAAAGTAATGAGTTGAAATAAATATTCTCATTGATGAATTAATCCAGAGCTTTTTCCAATGAAGAACTTGATCGTTTTAAGTGTTAGTCGATGAAAAAAATGAGAGAATGAAAATGAATGAATGATAAAAAATATATTTTATCTGACAATAAATTCATATATTCTTTTTCTTTAGTACCTGTTCTCCCACAATTTAGAGTGTGTAACAATGCTGTACCTCAGTGGTACTATCAGTGTCTCAAGGCCAGGCAGGAACTCTGGAAATGTTTCAGGGAGTCAATTCCAATCTCTCAGGCAACTTCTGCACTGCCACACTAGCCATTTATAGGCTGAGTTTATCTAAACTGGCTCAAATTGGCCATAAGTGGCCCAAATGGGGTATACTCACAAGATTCCTGCAGGTGACCCACAGTTAAATGCTTATAAACACGCGATCAAAAACATTCCCGCGACCCGTTTCTTGAAATGAAAGCCGCGGAACAGAAATTTCCATAAACTTGGTCTCCATTTGTTATCCGTATAAATCCATGCTGATCCGCGGTGACCAGGATTGCGGTATCTCTGTTTTTTTGCTTTTCCTGTGCAAAAACGCCATCTGCTTAATTTGCAACATTTTACACAAGAATAATTTTAGCGTTACACCAGATTTAGGAAATTGATAATTAAAAAAAAAATATTGAAATATTATTATTCTTTTTTTGTTTACACTTTTAATCATTGAATATTTTCAAATAATAATATCAAATAACTCGAATTACTTTAAGATTGTTTAAACTGTCAAGAATCAATAACTTCTTATTTCCTTATTCAATATCTTATTCTTATTAGAAATCAAATTTTTTAAGATTTAAAACTTCAAATCAGATTATGACTATAATCGTTTATATATGATATAATCAAAGAATATACTAAATATATATTCTTCATTTTAAAATATATATTATTCATTTCTAAATATATATTATATTATAGTATATATTATTTCATAAAATTTTTATTGCAAAATTCTTAAACAATATTCAATTTTGAAAGTCCTTATTAAAAAGGACTTAACTTTTTTTAAAAAAAGGGGTATAATAATATAAATATTTTAATCAATTATGGATTCAAAAGTTCAAGCTTACGCAAGATTAGATTTTGAAAATTTTACTTTTTATCTATTAACTTTACAAGTTATCATAGGTAGAAAAATTGAAAATGATAATTCACATTCTGTTGATGTTCATTTAGGTCCAAAAAAAGTAATTTCAAGAAAACATGCAAAAATTTTTTATAATTTTGGTAATCAAAGATGGGAATTATCAATAATTGGTAGAAATGGTGCTTTTGTAGATGATGAATTTATTGAATCTGGTACAACTGTACCACTTTTAAATGGTACTAATATCCAAATTTGTCAAATTTTTTTCTCATTTATTTTACCTTCTTCAATTCCAATACCAAGTATAAATTTGAATGATAATAACACTATTGAAAATAATCAAAGCTATACTAATAGTAAAATTAAAAATTCATCAAATTTGAAACAAAAATTACCAATAAAACAAAATCTTTCAATTAAAAAAGATTTATTTCTAGATAAAAAATTATTATTATCAAAATCTATTACTCCTCCATTAAATTTTTCTACTTCAACTAATACATCCCATAAACAAAATAATTTCAATACAAACAATAATAATAATAACAACCATAATAACAATAATAATAATAATAATAATATTAACAATAATGATAATGATAATAATTCAATCTCAAGTTCTATAAAATCTGAAAGTACTGACACTTTACCATTTCCTATAAATAACTCGTTTAACAAATCTCAAAAAAATCAAAATCAAAAACAAAAAGAAACTAATATTTTAAAAAAATCAAACTCAAATTCAAACTCTACATCAACTTCAAATTCAAATTCAAATTCAAACTCGAATATGCAAATCAATTCATATGCAAAATTTTCTTCGACTCTTAATCAAAACAGAGCTTTAAATTTACTAAAACCTATGGACTCAAAATTCAATTCTCCAAAAATTGGGGATATTGATGAAATTATTAAAAATCTAAAAGCCAATTCAGAAAAAAATAAAAATAAATCATCTATCAACTCGAATAATAATAATAATAATAATAATAATAGCATAAGTAATAATTCAAATAATAATAACTCGAAAAATATCAATTTAAAAAATAATTCGATTCAGAGTAAATTCAACACTACTAATACGAATACGAATACTAATATCAATTGCAATAGTAATAATAGCATAAATAGTAGTATAAGTAAAAATAAAATAAATCCCATAGGCTCTAATTCTCTTAGTAATAATTATAATAATAATAATAACAATAATAATAATAATAATAATAATAATAATAATAATAATAATAATATCGCTAACAATTTCAATAACAATAATAATAGAAATACTTCTTTCAATAATGCAAAAGGACTTGTTAATGATAAAGTTCCTTTGAGTATGCTTCAAAATAATCATCAAAAAATTGGACCTTCTCAAATCCAATCAAATATTCCAATTGAAAGGAAAAAAATCGAACCTCCAAAAAGGCAGAAAGTTATTAAAAAAGTTTATACAGTTGATGAAATTCCTATAGAATATCGAGAAAAACCTGCTTTTTCATATTCAAATTTAATTGCTCATTGTTTGAAAACTTATAGTACTCCAAAAGGTATGTCATTATCTGAAATCTATAAATCAATTCAAATTTTATATCCTTATTATAAATATTGTTCTGATAGTTGGAAAAGCTCTGTTCGTCATAATTTATCATCAAATAAAGCATTTATGAAAGTTTCAAAAGAAGGAAAAGGTTGGCTTTGGGGATTAGATGAAGTTTATTGTGCTGAAAGAGAAAGGCAGAAAAAACGACAACAATTAGCTGCTACTGCAAAACTTAAAAACGCTGCTTTAAAAATCGAAGCAACAACTTCATCAAGAAGTAACATTCCAAATAGCATTACTACTACTAACAATAACAATAATAATAATAATACTGCTAATAATGGTAATAATAATAATATCAATAATAGCAATAATCAAATAAAATCAACCATAACTAATCCACAAAATCGTCTAAATAATAGTTCATATTCATCTACTACTCCAACTGATGCTAAACTGATAAATCCTTCAAATTCTTCATTCAAACCGATTCCTGTAAATAAGCCAGTTTTCAATACTATCAATTCTCAAAAAAGTTCCCCTTATAAACCACAAGTTGCTCGAAATCAAACTACAGCACCTAAAACGTCTTCTACATTAAATAAATTCAAACCTCAGACAACTATATCCAATCAGCCGAGAAGCACTGTTCCTGCTTCCGCTCAAAATACTGTAAGGCCTACAACTACTAGTTATGCAGCTACACCTTCAAAATCAAATAATTCACCTATTGATTCTGATTCTATGAGATATTTACAAACAGAACTAATAAGGTTAACAAAAGATTTAACTGATTTAGATTATGAAACTGTTAAAAAGATTATTACTAGCACATTAACAACAACAATTAAACAAGTTAACATCATAGCTAAGAAAAATAATATAAAAAATCCATTAAAAACAATAATTGAAAAAAATCCTGCTAGTGTAACAAATATCCTTTTAATTGCTTTGCAACAAACAACAAAAGAAATAACAAATGGTAAGGTAAAGGTTAGCCCACCTCCACCCTTGGCTCCACCTACAAGAAATATCCAAAAATCAAAGCCAAATCTTCCTGTATCGGCTCCAAAACAACAAAATACTTCCAATATAAATAATAAGTATTCTACCTTCAATAATAAGCCAAAACCACGATCCATTCCTTTAATACCTTTAAATAAATCCATAAAGGTTTCATCAATTCCTTTAGTTAATACTCTGAACAATAATACAAATATCAAAAGCTTTCCTCTGAAATCTGTTAATAATTCTAAACTTACTAATTTAAACTCAAATAATAGTAAGCCTCCTTTTAAATCTTCCATTTTAAATGTGAAAAATCTAGCAGATTCTGATATTAAAGTTTCCGATGTGATTCCAAAATCTTTGAACAGTAAGACTTCAAACTTTACTTCAAATAATATAAAACAACCAAATTTTTCAAATAAAAATTCAATAAAAGTTACTCCTGTCAACACACATTCTACAATCAAAAACACTATGAATGCAAATTCTACAATCAAGAACAATTTAAATTCATATTCTACAATCAAAAACAATTTAAATACAAATTCTACAATTAAGAACAGTTTAACTAAAAATCCTACTATAAGGAACAGTTTAAATAAAAATCCAGTAAATAACTATATTACTAGGCAAATTAACGCGAAGAGAGAGGCCCTTAATCCTCAATCAAACAAACCCAATGTAAATTCAGCTAATAAGCTTAATAGATTGAAAGGGAATTCAATTTCAAAAGAACCTATAAGTGTCAAAAAAGAAATAATAAATGTAAACAAAGGTCCTCTTCTTACAAATAAAACCACAGCTTTAACGTCAATAAACAAATCTCAATTTATTCCGAAGGCTTTATCTCAAATAATTGAAACCAAAAACAGAACTACTCAGCTTTCAAGTGGTGTAAAATCTTCTGTAACTATTGATAAAAAACCGGTTGTCAAAACTGAAAAAAAAGAGGAAATATTTTCAATAGGTTCTCCTTTAGATTTAGACAAATTGGATGGTGAAATTGGTATTATTGGATCTATAGGTAATACTTCCAAAGATAGTAGATCATCTTCTATATCTAAACCAGTATCACATTCTTCTAAACCAGCCAAATATGGGAACCTTTTATCTACCGGTATTCCTACTGCAATTAAAGTAAGAACACCTTCGTTAATTGCCTTTGAACATGAATTGGACAAAATAATTGCCGGTGATTCAGAAGCCAAAGAAATCTCAGATATTTTTCCAGAAATTGCTATTGTTGACGAAGATGATGTTGTAACCCCTTCACTGGCTGAGAGTCGAAAACTTCCAATGATTCTGGAGGAAGATAGTGTTATCAAAAAGCCTAATAAAAAAATTTTAGAACCAGCAAAAGATATGATTGTTGGAGAAAAAATGAAACCTTTTGTGACGCAGTCAGTCTCGGAAAAATTACTTGCTAATAAATTACATGAAATGAAGCAATTTGATGAAGATGTGGAGATGAAAGATATCAATGTTTCAAATATTGATAAGCACAATAAACCAAAGGTTGACTCATCTAATATCATTTCTAAGTCAGAATCGAAAGAAAAACAAGACATTCAGAATGTTTCTATAAATAAAAAAGAAATTAGTATAGATCAAACTAAGAAGAACTTTACCGAAAAAGAACAAAAATCAAAAGGAGTATCACCTCCAAAGTCTATGGAGTATAATAAAATTGATATGGATAATGATACCGATATGGAGGGATATTATGAAAAGCCTTTTTTTGAAAGAAAAGAAAATACAACAATAAAAGCAGAAGAAACTGTAAAACCAGTAAATGAAAAACCTCAAGTTACAATCTCTCCTGAATCAAAGGATGAAAGTTTTGAAGAAAAAGAAGTAGGTCTTGGGGATAAAGTTCAAATTTCTTCCATTAGAAAAGACGACCCTCAAAAAATCAATGAAACTAAGCTAGAAACTGATAATAAGACCGAGGTAGATGGCTTGAATAAATCGGAGAATATTATTTTGAGGGAATCTGTTGTAGAGAAGAATGTGAACCAAAATATCAATCTAAAAGAAGTGGACAATAAGAAAAAAGAAAGTTTAGAAGACATTCCTAAAGGTATAACTACCTCAAATGTAATTGAAAAAGAATCAGATATTCAACCTATGAAACCCTCGGTAATCGGATTACCAAAGGATGATGAAAAGGTTTCTTTAAAATCAGCTACTCCACTGGTTATCGAAAAAGAAATTGAAACCAAAAGTAATGAATGTATGAATAAAGATTTACCGGAAAAATCTCTTATAGAAGAGAAAGTGCCTGGAACTCCTCGATCCCCTTCATTGAAATTATCGGATAAGAGTTCGGTTGAGCCAGTAAAGGAATCAAACGAAAAAGATAAACATTTGGACGGTTCTGATCAACATATAAAGCAAATAATTGATTTTCCTAAAGAAAAGGAAGAGCATATCTTAGTGGACAATAACAAACAGAAAATTGAAAGTGTCAATGAAGTAAAATCAAATCCTCAAAAAAGAGAGCGTGAAGAAATAGAGGATACTAAAAGTTCTTTTAGTGAAGAACCAGTTAATAAAATGCCTAAAATCTAGCTATATTTTATGAATTTTTTTTAAAGCTTTTATAGATTTTTTTTTGTAACTTTTTTTTTCATTAGATATTTTTCTCTAAAACTTGGATGTCCCAAACTTATATTATAATATAAATGTTTATTTTGCATTAATTAATAATTTTTTCTCCTATTTTTCGAAAAGATGTAGAAAAAAAATTAAGTATTCAAAAAGATGAGTAAACTCAGTGAAAATTCTTAGTAATTTTTCAATTGATATACCAATGTTCCGTTAGTCCAATATCTATTAGAAGATAAAGTCCTGCAGTTCTTACAAACTGCATCATTGGGTAAAAGTTCTATCATCAAATAGCAAAAAAAGTAAAAATTAAAAAAAATTGAAAAAAAAATCTACGAAGATTTAAAAAAAGATTAATGGAATATAAATATCTAAATTTATTTCTATATATGACTATAGCTATTTAAATGATCTTTACTCTTAGAGATTTAAAGTGTTTTTAAAGAAAGAAAAAATAATAATAAAATAGATGAATCCCTTTTATAGTGATATCCGGGTAACCGCTTTTTGAAACTTGAGATTGTTATTTTGAATTTAGAAATTAGGTCTCACATTTTTGAGTTGAACTGATAAGTAATGAAATGAATCAAACAAGCTAACTTTATTCATTTGAGTTTAATAAGAGAGATAATCAAAAAGGGTTAGAAGACTTTATATCAAATAGTGGTCAATTGAATTAATTGAATATTGAAAAGGAGTTTAATAAACTGAGGTTTACAAATTGAAAAATAAAAATAAGAGTTTTCAAGAATGTCTATGCCTCCACAAGCTTTACAAAAGGTATGAAATAACTATAAATGAAAATTTAATAAATAATATATTTCAATAGATTTTTTTTTATTTTGTAAAGAATTAGTTTAAGATCAACTTTATTAACAAAATTTCAATCATGGAATAGCTTTTAATGGAAATGGATCAAAATCTTCGTAGAAATGAAGCGGAACTTAAAATGGTTAATATTCAATTACAACGTAGAAATAATTCATTAAAATTAAATGAATTAACAAAACAAGAACTTTTAGAAGAAAGTGGAGAAATTAATGAAGTTTGGAAAGGATGTGGTAAAATGTTTATGAAAATGCCAACAGATGATTATATTAAAGAATTAAATAAATCTGATAAAGATACAAAAGATTCAATATCCGCATTAAAAAAAAAACAGAATTATATTGAAACTACAGTTAATAATACAATTGATGGTATGAATAAAATATTTGGAATTACAAAATGAAATTGTTATAAGTATTTATTAATATTATTGTGAGTAGAAAAGGGTTATTAGTTTATGAAATTTTTATAAAAAGATAAAAATAAAAAAAAAATTGAAAATAAAAATGAAAATTAAAATAAAAATAAAAACAGAATAGTGAATCGCAAGATATTAGATGAGTTCAGATATAAGTTATTGATACAAGATAGAAATTGCAAAATTTTTGAAATTTTTTTTGAAATTGATTGAATTTGATAATAAAGGTAAATTGATTGTAATTTAGTTGAAATTGATATTATTAAAGTAGAATATGATGTATATTAGAATTTAATATTAAACAGCAGAATAACCACCTCTTGAACCACCAAAAAATTTTGAAACAACTTCCATTACAAAATGTGGTAAATCTTTAGCTAATTCAACCATTGTATCAAAAACTTCATGAACAGCATCATTTAAATCAGTTGGATAAGAGCCTCTTCTTGAAATAGTTAACCAAGCACCACCAATTATATAACTTGCAAATAATAAAACTAAGAAAATAAAAAGCCAAGTAAATAACCCCCAAGAACTATCACCTTTACCATCTAAATCATCATCGGGATTTGAACCTTTGTTACCATCTTTATTGCCATCTTTGTTACCATCTTTATCACCATCCCTTGGTTTATCATCGTTATTATCATCATTATTTGAAGAAATACAAGCAATTGAAGTATACCAAGTTAAATTTAAATTATTTTCATTCCAATTTAAATTAATATTTTTTTCATCATTTGAATCATCTATATTTTTTATATCTAAGGGACATATAAATTTTAAATTTGCATCAATTGAATGCGAACCCCAAGATGCACCATTTAAAGAAACATCTAATTCAGTTGTATTTTTATTATTATCATTAGATATTGAATCATCGAGATAATTATAATTTATAAAATAATTTGATTTAATTGATTCAGGAAATGAAATAATTTCAGTCCTTATTGGAGATTCACCAGGTAATGAAATTTGTTTTATACCACAAATTTGAGAATTTTTTGGACAATTTTTCAATAATTCTTTATTATCATTATCATTTTTATTGTCATTATTATTATTATTGAAGTTTAAATTATTTATATCTATTGAACCACAAATATTTATAAACCAAGTTAAGTTTGAAAATGAAGGTGGAGTATCTTTTGTTATTGAAATTGAATGTAGGCCTTTAATTTTATCAAAATTTATATTTGATGGTAAATGTTTTGATTTACAGTCAAATGATTGAACAGAAGTTGACAAGTATAATAAAGATAATAAGTGAAATAGCATTTTAAATGATTATTGTTATAAGTTTGAATATATTGAGGTAATTGGGATGATTAAGTTTGTGAAATTATATAATTTTGTATTTTTTTACAGTATATTATAGATTAGATTAGTTTAGATTATAGGAGTATTATTTTAATACTTGTTTGAATCTTTTTAAATTCTTGCTACACGAATCCTATCTGAAGAGTATTGAGTTAATGAGTAAAAAAATAAGAATGGTTTCCTAAGATAATTATTTCGATATGATTATATAAATTTGAGTAAATATATATGATCTGTAGGGAATAATATTATAATTGTATATTTTTATTAAGTTTCTTTATATGGTTGATTGATAGTTGATAATTATATTAATAATAATTTTTAATAACTTCAAATTTATATTTTTTATAGATACTCAAGAAGTGAATGAAATCTGCTCACAAGCCAAAGAATGAGTTAGAGCTGATGACAGCTGCGATTACGTAATTAGAACCCAGCACTGGCAACACAACGCCGACGTATCCGCGACCAGAACAGCCGGTCCTGCATCCGGATGACTTTTTCCACAGATGGATTTGGATTTGAACTTAAACAGCGGAAAAAAATGAAACAGGATAAAAACACCCTCGGAAATAAATTAGAGAAAAGTGCATGTCAGCTGACTTGTGATTGTCTCAAAAATGTTTATTAGGAGCGTTGATATCTAATCATGGGACATAACGGTAAGTAAATCAAGACGTACCCAAAACAGGGTATACTCAATTCGATCATGTTAATATGAAAATAAATATTTATTCTTTAAATTATAAGTTATCTAATCATTCAAATATAATATAATATAGTATAATATAATATGATATAATATTCAACTGTTTTCACAGTACATTCTGTTCATTTTGATTATTGTCTTTATTGTCTTTATTGTCTTTATTGTCTTTATTGTCTTTATTGTCTTTATTGTCTTTATCTTTAGTTATTGAAAGTTCTTTAACTTTATCATTTAATAACATAACATCAATTAAATGATTACTTAACTTATCACTATTTACCCAAATATTAAATTCTAATAAAAATAATAAACTTGCTTCCAATCGAATTAATTCGTTATTTTCAATACCAACAACTTGACAAAAAAATTTTCTTTTAAAATTTAAATCTTCAATTAATTTACTTGAAATATCAATAATTGATAAAATTATTCTAAAAAAATTATTTAAATTTAATGAAATTTCAAAATTTGTTTTTAAAAAAATTAATTTAAATAGAAAAAATGATGATGTTAAATAAATTGCAGGTGAAAGTTTTAAAAATTTTTCAAGTCTTTTAATATATGAATTTATTGAAATTTTTGGTGGAATTTTTAAATTAAATCTTTTAAATAAAATTTTATCTTGATCACTTAATTTTTTACAATTATCACTAATGTTTTTATCATCTTTAATAACCTTTTCGGTTTCCTTTTCATTAACTTGATTATTTATTTGATTATTAGCTTGATCAGAAAATATAGTTTTGGTAATACTATAATCTCTTAAATGAATTGGTTTTTTATCTTTAAATTTTATATCACTATAATGTTTACTTGGATCAAATTCAATTGTTTTACTATTTATATTTATATTTTTTAAAGGTGATTTAGAATCAAATATACAATTTTTTATTTTAATCTTTGGTCTTTTTAATATTTTTTTATTTGAATTGAAATTTGAAACAAAATCATTGATTGTGTTATTATTATTATTATTGTTATTAATAGATTTTGATTTTGATAAATCCATTAAATTTGTAATTGTATTTAGAAAAATTAATCTTGATAATTTTGAATTGATTCTATTTTCGATAATTTTTGAAATTTCTTCTAAATTTTCTTCTTTATAATTTTTTCTAAGTTCTTTGAATAATTCATCTAAACTACTTATCGGTTTTAAATTATCTTTCATTTCATTTCCCTCTTCTTCTTCTTTTGTTCTTGTTTTTATTTTTGAATTATTATTATTATTATTATTATTATTATTGTTGTTATTGTTATTAGTACTTTCACTATCACTATCTTTTAATTTCTTTATATGTTTTTCAACCATATTGTTATCATTATGATTCTCATAGCTATATTCAAAATTATTATCAAATGTTTGACGATGTTTTCTTAATGGAATTGAATCTGTTGATGCTGATGCTAATTTAGATACAACTTCTGCCATTTCTTTATCAATTATCATTGATTATCAAACAGTATATGTTATAATATATTCTATATTATTATTAGTATTATCATGGATAATTGTTTATAAATAGGAGAATAAACCCTATTAATAGTCAGCTACTTCTTAGAATATAAATTGATAGATAATTTGATTTGTTATTTACATACTCTACAGTACAATTGAACCGCTGCTTTTTGTCCAGGAATTTAAACCGTGAAGCTAACAACACTCAACACTCAACACTCAACCACCACCCAAAGATAAAGTTTTGATCCACTTTGACTTTGATCACTGTTTTTGAAATCAAATCCAGTTTAAACAGTAGTCACGTGCCTTGTGTTTTTCGAATTGAGAAGAGTCCCCGCCATATTGGCGTCGTGAGAATTTATATAAACATTTGTTGTTTCTGCCTGACCTTGATTTATTGATTTAGATACTTAGATAAATTGTTATTGTTATTGTTATATCCCTTTTTATTCTCATCAACGTACTTCACCAAGTGGTATAACATTGGAAAGAAGGATATAATCGATTCATTCATTGGAATATTATCAGCATTACTAACAAGTTCAATAATTCAATCACTCCTATAGGTCACGTCTCTCTTTGATTCTTCAAAATATCCATCGAATACAGCAATTATAGCATCTGTAACAATGACTGTCTAGCAAGTTTTGAAATAACGTTTTTTTTTTATAATTTGATGATATCTATTTGAGTCAGATATCTCTAAAATGCTAAGCAAACTAAAGAAGGTTCCTAAATAAAGTTTTTGAAAAATGTTTTTATTTTCAATTGGGGTTGAGTGCTCCCTTTCTAGCAAGTTAAAAATAAAATTATTTCGATTTATGAACTTGTTATGATTGCTTTTAATTTACCTAGCAACCATGGAATTTGTGGAATTATATATAAACTCACTGATTTCTTTTGGTTTATGTTTTAATGAAAATTTATACATCCATATGATAGTTATATATATACAGTATATACAGTATATGTCTAGGTATTAATAAAAAAACAATCATCACTAATAACATTACTAATAATCAATGGGCTTCTCAATAGATACGTTTTTTCCAGCTTTAATGCTTTCTTTTCCAATAATTAAAATGATAAAATGCTTAATATTCTTTAGTAGAAATTATGATAGATATCCACTATTAGAAAAAGATGCTTCATGTTTTTTGGAAAAATTTTTATGGTTTTCGGGATTTATTATTTTATTTAATATTAAATTTTTTATTTTGAATTTTTTATTTTGAATTTACTTCAATTTGATTTAATTTTATTCTCATTACTTTTAATCTGTTCTATTTTTATTTCTTTTACAATTGTATATGTTTATACAAAAAAGAATTTCAAGAATTTTTTTACTTTTCTCCAAAATAGAAAAATTAATAAAATTTTGACTTGAGATAATAATAAAAATATTATCAATATTCCTGCAGGTTTTAGATTTGTTGAATACAAACTCGTTGGTATGATTTCTGTTCCTCGAAATTCTAAGCCCAAGCGATTCCAGTGGTTTGAAGCAAACAATGGAAATCAATACTTTACAAATATATTAATGATAAATGGATTTCCCATTGGTATAAAAAATATTGATGACAAAAAAGATAAAGAAGATAGAAATAATTTAGATAATCTTATTATAATACCTCCAATTAATTGTTATGATATTTACATAGAAGCACTAATTTTCAAATTGCTATATTTAATATCATTTATTTTTGAAATTATCAAGATGATAAAAATGAGATTGAATCTTTACTCTATAATTTTTGAAGTTTCATTTTTTTTACTTTATTTTTCTTCAAAAAGTATTTAMAGATATCAAACAACCAGCAAAAGTAATAGTTTTGCAAATGATTTAGAAAATCAGTCAGTCAATGAATCAAATAACTCAATCAATGAATCTAGAAACAAATCTATAATTAAGCCCAATAACTCTCTTAATGATTCTTCTATTAGTTCTATCAAAAATAGTTCAATCAATAATGACACTTCCAAAGACAATTCGATAGATGATCCCAGTGATAATAAATTATAAATATAAAATAGAATTTAGCAAATATACTATAGATAATAAAGATGATATACAATATACCTGTAAAAATCAAATCGCTTTTAAAATAAATTGATGATTTTAAATCCAAATTCAGAAATCCCCGATTTTATATATGTAAATTTTAATACTACTATTATCATGAAAATCATTGTCTTGTAATTGTTCCTGTTTTGAATATTTTTAAACTTTTTTCACCACACCTCTAGTGATAACGATTTCTCATATTAATTATATCTATGTTGTCAAGTGAAGATAAAGAACTTGTTATTTATTAAGAATAAGCTTAATTCATTTCATGGTTGAACTGAAATTTTAGAAGTGTCTCGAAAAGAAAAATTGCTTTAATCTTTTACTTGATTGTCTTTGAATAAAAAATGCTTATTCAATTGATAAACCCAAAAGGTTATCGAGGAATAAAATTTGATTGTTTATTTGGAATGGGAAGAGCTTTGCTTGAACCACTCCAATGGTACATATCTACAGGCAGCCCAAGAAACTGGACTCAAATCAATTCATTCAATCTCAAAACAATCATCAATCTTCGAATAAATAATTCATTCAATTCAATTCAATTCAATTCAATTCACATATTCATCTATTGTCAATTATCAATTATCAATTATCAATTATCAATTATCAATTATCAATTATCAATTGTCTATTATCAAGTATTGAAGTATTGAAGTAGATAATCATCAATGGAGTATTAAATGATCAAATTCCAATTTTAATCATATGAAAATGTGTTTTGACTTAATCGTGAAACTGAATTTGTTGTAATTTACTCTGGTATTGACTACATTTCCCATCCATATTTTGATAATAAACTAACGATTAATAGTTTTAGTAAATCTCTGATTTTTTAATGGAGTAATAAATTAATCTAAAAAAGAATCCAAAAAAGAATCTAAAAAAGACTTTATTTTAAAAAATATAATGAAAATTACGTTTACCATTTCATTTACAATTTCATATTCCTTCTTTTTCTTTCTTTACTAAGTCTAAAAATTATTCAGAGAAACAATAAATAGCTTAAACGAATATTATTTATTTATTTACTCGTCTACGTATTACATACCCACTTTCTCTACTTTCTCTACTTTAGAACTATCTGGTAACTTAACAAACAATTTTTATTACTCTACACATTTCATTTAATTTAATTTCAAAAGTTTTTTCACCTTTTGTTATATTTCTTCAATGAAGTTAACTAAAATTATTCAATAACTCTTTTTAATAAAGGTAAATATCACATCTTTTATTTACAACTCAATAACTCTTTTTGACTTATTCACTCAATATCTCATTCATAATTTCATTTTCATTTGCATTTTCATTATCATTATCATTATCATTATCATATAATTATCATTTCCCTATATTCATTTTAAATATCACTCTGTCAATCTATCCATAAATCAGTCAGTTAATCATTCAATTATTTAATCCCTTAAATTTTTTATTTAATATCAATTTATCTTGACAATTGTTATTTTCATTAATCCTTTTAATATATTCATCTTTATATAATTATATATTTATCTTTATATACTGTATATATATATATATATATATATATATATATAAACATATATCAAATAATCTTATCCTCTATTAATATTAATTTCAATTTCAATTTCAATATCAATTTCAAATTTAATATATAAATATACAATATTAATCCCCTTTTTCTTTTATCAAATTCAAAAAAAAATTATATTATCTTATATATAATATATAATATAAAATATACAATATACAATATAAAATATAAAAATGTCACCATTATTAATACCTTTAATTATAACTTCATTATTATCTTTTATTTTTTTAATTTTAATTATTATACAATCAATTAAAATTAAATCTTTAAATAAAAAATTAAATGATTATAAATTATTATTACAAAATACAAAATTAAAAGTTAAACAAAATATTAATTTTAATAATAATAATAATAATACTTTAACTGATAATTCCAATGAAAAGATAATTAATAATCAAAAACTTGAAAAGAAGAATGAAGAAAATGAAATAAAGAAAGAAATTAAACAAGATTTAAAAACAAAAGCTCAAATTAAAACTATTCCAGAACTTATTCCAGAACCTATTTCAGAACCTATTTCAGAACCTATTTCAGAACCTATTTCAGAACCTATTTCAGAACCTAATTCTAAAATTGAAGAAAGTATTGAAAATAATTCAGATGATCATTTAAATAAAAATTTAGCAAAAGATCCAATTGATCAACCTCCTGCAAAAAGAGTTAAATCAAATCCAATTCTTAATAACTTTAATAACAACATTAATAATAACATTAATAACATTAATAAATCAGATGAATCAATTCAATCAATTGATAATAAAAAATATTCTTTGAATAATCCAATTGAAAGTTTTATTAATTCAACTGAAGAAAATTTAATTAAAGATTCAATTCAAAAAAATTTAATCAATAATAATAATAATAATAATCAATTAAATAAAGAAAATATGGTACCAATTAAAGATTTAAAAATCTTAGATAAATCATCATTAGATACTCCATTAGATACTCCATTAGAGACTCCATTGGAAACCTCATTAGAAAAGAAATCAGAAGAACCATCAGAAAAGATTGTAAAGACTGTAAAGACTTTGAAGACTTTAGAAACTTTAGAAAAACCATTAGAGACCTCATTAAATAAACCATTAATTAAGACTTTAGAAAAATCATTAGAAAATGAACCAGAGAAGCCATTGGAGATTTTAAAGAAACCATTTGACACTTTAGAAAATGCTTTGGAAAAACCTTCAGACCAGGAATCTCAACATTTATTAAAAAAATCATCAAAAACACCCTTAGAGGAACAATTAAAAAAACAATCAGAAAAACAATTAGAGAAATCAACAGATACACATTCAGATAAACCAACAGATACGCCATTAGAGACACTTTTAGAAAAAGATTTACAGGTAACATTAGAGAAACAATCAGAAACTCCTTTAGAGAAATCATTGGAAAAACCATTAGAAAAGACATTAGAAAAATCATTAGAAATTTCATCTGAACCTTTATTAGAAAAACCAAAAGAAATAGAAATATCTACTAAAGTTACCATTCCTATTATCCCAAAAGAAGTAGATTCAGTCGTTATTAAAGATTTAACTATCTATGACTTAGAAATAAAAGATGAAAAAATTTTGGAAAATACATTAGAAGAACCAAAAGAAAGTATTAAAGAACCTGTAATGGATAAAATTGAAAAACCTTTAGAAATAAAGGAAAATCCAATTAAAAATATTAATACAACAGATAAATCAATTCAAATTATTACAAAAGTTGATTCAAATAAAGAAGAAATTGCATCATCAAATGGAGATGAGAATAGTGAAATGAATTCATTAAGAATTCCAGATTCACCAATAACAAATTTAACAGATTCTGTTGCTTTAACAAGATCTTCAAGTTTAAATTCAATTGAAAGTTTAAATAAGAATAAATCAAATAATTTTTCAAAAGAAGAAATTGAAAAATTAGAATTTAAAATTAATGAATTAAATAAAGAATTAAATTTAAATAAAGAAACTATTGAAAGTTTAAATGATTTAAATGAAACCAATGTAAATTTAATTCAAGAATATCTTAAAGAAATTAAAGATTCAAAAAAACAAAATAATGAAAATTTAGAAATTTCAAAAGAGAATAATTTAAAAATTTTTAAATTAGAATTTGATAATAAAGAATTAAATAATAAAGTTCAATTATTAGAGACTGAAAAAACAACAATAATGATAAATTCAGATACATTATATAGAAAAATTAAATCATTAAATGAACAAGTTAATTTTTTACAATTAGAAATTGAAAATCGAGAACAAATTAAAATTGAAAAAGAAGAAATTTCAAAAAAATTATCAGAAGAAATTAAAAAAAATAATGAATTTTTAAATGAATTAAAACAAAAAGAGAAATTTATTTCAAATTTAAGAATTGAAAATTTAGAAAAAGAAGAAAAAATTAATGAATTAAAAATTAAAGTTGAAGATTTAAATGAAAAATATACAAGTAAAAGTGAAAATGTTGATAATTTATTAAGTTTTTTACAAAAATCAGATAGTAATGAAGAAGAAGAAAAAGATAATAATAATAATAATGATAATCAATCAATTTCTATTGAAAAAGCAAATGAAATAATTTCAGTTAAAGAAAATGAAGAATTAGATTTAATTTTATATGAATTTAAAGATGCATGGAAAAATAGATTTGAAAATATTGAAAAAGAATATAATTCAACAATAAATTTTTCAAATATAAATATTTCATCATCATTTTCCACAAATAGTATAAGTGGTATGTTAAGTTCTAATTCTAATAATAATAATAATAATAATAATAATAATAATAATAATAATAATAATAATAATAATAAAAGTCCATTTTCAGAATCTAGTATAATTAATAAAAAAAGAGATTCATATATTAAAAATAAAGTTAATGAAGAAAATATTATAAATCAATTAAAATTAATAAATTTAGAATTTAAAAAATTTTGTTCAGAAGAAAAAAAAAATGATGAAGAGATAAAAATTTTAATTAATGAAAAATTTTTAAAAAAAAAATTAAATGAGATAAATAAATTTAATTTTAAAATTAATGAAGAAATTAATTTTAAAAAATTAGAAATTAAAAATTTTAATAAAAATCTTACTAACTCAATTAATGAATTTCAAGGTAAAGCAATAAAAAGTAATATAAAATTAGCTAATGATAAAGTTTTAAGTAATGTTGGAGGTAGTTTAAGAAGATTAAAAACTACAAGACATAAATTTAGATTTGGTAATAGTTCAAAACATGATTTAAATAATGTTAATGAAATTTTAGAGAAAGATAAAGATAAAAAGGAAAAGGAAAAAGAAAAAGAAAAAGAAAAAGAAAGTGGTAGTGGGAATAATAGACCAATTACTAGAAGATCAATCAGTGAAAACAGTTACATTAATTAAGTATATATATTTATGTATATATAAATACAAATACAAATATCAATTGACATTTTATAATCATTTATTCATTATGAGAGTTATTTTATATTTTATATTTTATTTTATACTGTATATCTATTTGGTTATCTTTTTGGAAATAAAAGTGAGAGTGAGAACCGAGGAAGCGTGATGATCTAAAGAGGTAATCCGGAACACGTAAAGAAAGAGTAAGAGAAAGACTAAAAGTAAACAAAGAATTTAATAGATTAAATTTTTTGATTTTTGTTTTTTATTATTATTATAATTATTATTGTAATTATTATTAATATTAAAAGATTTTAAATTTTCTGCATAATTAATATAATAATCTAAATCTTTTCTTAAATTATTATTCATTGTAGTTTCAAATAATTTTTCTTTAAATTTTCTATCATCATTATTATAATTTGATAATAATTGAGCTAATTGATAATCAGAAATTGTTTTACCTAAATCATTTTCAAGATCAATAATTGGATTATCTATTCTTTTAGAAATATTTTTAGAAGTATTTTTATTATTATTTAATAAATTTTTTTTATTATTAATATTGATATTAATTGATTTTGAAGTTGAATTTAAATCAGCAACTTCAGCATAAGATAATTTTTTAATTGAGACATCTATGAAATCATTTAAGAAAGTATCATCGTCATCGATATCCTTGTCATTATCATTATCATTATCATTATCATTGTCATTGTCATTATCTTTGTCGTTATTTTCTATAAGATTATTAATTAATAAGACTTTATTACCATCTAATATTCTATCACCATTATTATTAAAACGTAAATTTTTATTATCAATTGATTGAAAATTTAATTGATCATTTGTATTTGTATTTGTATTTGTATTTGATTTTGAATTTGAATGTTTAATTGAATTTGAATTTGAATTGAAGAAGTTTGATAAGTAATTGAACATTGTTTGATTGATTTAAGATAAGATTGATATAAGAGTAAGTTGATAGTGAATTTATAGTAAGATTTGTTTGAGAGTAATTAGATATTGAATTATATATGATATATATATATATATGATATGATATGATATGATATAAAAGAGTAAAGAGTTAAGAGTAAAGAGTTAAGAGTAAACTAGTAATACAGTAATAGTAATAGTAAAGTAAGAAATAAAAGAAATAAAAAAGCAAATAAAAGAAAGAGGAATAAAAACCAGAGGTGATTATGGGATATAAATATGAATATAAATGATTATAGATATAAATGATTTTGTAATATGAATTGATATGATATTAGTTAATGGTTGTTATTGTTGTTATTGTTGTTTACTGGAGATATTTCTGGTAACAGTGAGATTGATGATTTTAGTGATAGATCAAACACGATCTGCGATTTGCTTGTAACTGATAAAAGAGATAAAAGAGATAAAAGAGATAAAAGAGATAAAGAAGAGAGAATAGTGATGAGTGATAGATGATGAGTGATGAGTGACGAGTGACGAGTCCCCAAGAAGTTGCGGGAGGCTTCTGAATTGGCTGTACAGATGAAGATATTGAAAATGATGATGATTCTTAATTATATGGAATATAATTACGAATCAGCTAAAATAAGTAGAAAATATTTAAAAATAAAAGTAACCGTGTATTTGAGACGTAGATTAAAAGCAAAAACTATGTAATAGGTTTTTGAATAAAATCTTCGCTGAGAAAGAAAAGTAAAACTTGAAATTTTTTTAGAAGAAAATTTGAAGCTACTAATAGTAACTAAAAAAAACTGAAAAGACAGTGAGGATAAAATAAAAATTTGTAAAGACGGAAAGGTGTAAGTTATAAGGACAACGTATAATTTTTGATAAAAAAAAAATTTGCATGTTCTTGCAGAAAGTAAAAAGTAATTTGAAAAAGAATAATATTGGAGAAAACTGCAGGACTGCATTTTTCGTTAGTAACAAAATATTTAAGGAAACCAGTTTAAGTTTTAATTGTTCAATTTAACTTGAAATATTAATATTTAAGCTTGAACAATTCTTTTTGGAATGTTGAAAAATAATTTTTTAGCTTGTGCTCTAAATTGATCTAGATTAGTTGATTGATTTGATTACAAAAACAATTGCATAACTGCAGAAAAAGCTTCTGGAGGTACAACTAATCTCCCAGACTCACAATGGTATTTATCATCAGGATTTCTTATCTAAGACAATATCGTTTTGGATCTGATACGACGACGACTAAAAATCTCTAATCTCTTTTTGTTTGCATCTGTCATAAATGAGTCATATACTTTATCAGATACCTTGCAGATGCAAATTTAAATCCAGCATTAATTTGTTTAAAAATTGCTTTAATTTGGTATGAAACCGGATAAAGAAAAGCCCTATTTTTTTAAATAGAAGGCGTAACACCTTTTATGCAAATTTTAAAAACTTTTAAATAATTAATTGTTGGAGCATAGTTAGAGTAATGCTAATATAAAAGACCGTAAATCAATAATAATATTTGATAATGAAATCCACCCAGCATTGAAGGGATACTGATAGAATTATTATCATATTTGATGTTAAACTTTTTTATTGATAGTGGTTCTTTGATGTTATTTCTTGTCAGTTGAAGAATAATATCAATATTATCAGATTTAAGTTTTGCATCATAAAATCTGCACAATCCATATCCATTAACACCAAGTAAAACACTATATTCAGTGTCAAAATAGAACATCCACCCAAAATGTTTACAATCATTTGTAGTTTTTGAAAAGATTTCAATCATTTGATCATATTGATAGTTATCCTCTGATCTGATTAATGAAGTATTTTTATTACCTCTTACTTTAGCCATTAAAGGCATACATTCAGCTTTAATTAATTTGAAAATTGATTCAGTTGATTCAAATTTAACTTTTACTACACCCTCAAGCATATGCGTATCGACTAGTGTCTTGACAGCACTCATTTTTGCAACAGTATATCCAATAGTCCAAGGTTCCTTGTTTTTACAAACATTTTTGTTAAAATCCGAGGAAATAACAGGCTTACTAAGATTTAACATATATCGAATCTCATCGTCTGAAATATCAATAATGTCAGTATCTCCCCCCTCAATAGTATCAGCTCTATTGTCATTAATTATTGACATATATGGGGCATAGAGTGAATCTTGCTCAGAATTAGGCAAAAGAGAAAACATATGTTGTGGTTCAGGTTCAATTTCAAAATGGGATTATGAAAAATTATTATCGGGAAATATTGTAGGCTTTAAAATATGTTTAATGAGAGATGATGAGGATGAAAAATTTGTTGTTGATCTTGAAATTTGCTTGTTATGAAATAATGAAGATGTCGAATTTGATGTTGATGTTTAACTTTGTTGATCAGTGATAAGTGATTTGAAGGATTAGTTGCAGAAAAATTAGCTATAGTTGAAAAACTATTGATTTAATTAATAGTTGCAGAACTCGTAGGTGTGATCTGTGTTGAAGGTAATTTACTTGAATTGGTTGCGTTAAATGAATTGGATGAATTCAATGAATTAGTTGATTTAGATTAATTAGATGATTCGGAAGAATTCGGTAATTCAGTTAAGTTAGTTGAGTTAGCTGAATTATTTAAATTAGTTGACCTATTTGTGTTTGTTGAATTAGTTAAATTAGTAATATTAATTAAATTGACTGTTTTAGTTGAGTTAGTTAAGTCAGTTGAGTTAGTTAAGTTAGTTGAGTTAATTGAGTTAATTGAATTAATTGAGTTGTTGATATTTTTAACAATTGTTAAATGATATTAATTTATTTAATGGTTTTAATTGATTTTTGGATTGATTATTCAAATTGTTTTGTTTGGCTCGTTTTATTTTTTTGTGAAAATTTTGCAGTGGATGCATATGTGGTAAATTTGAATTATATTGTTATGGAAGTTGAATCACCGGATCTTTCGTTTTTTTGGGGGTTGGAAGAGGGAGGTCTGAAAGATCATGTTAGGGGTTAATTATTGACAACTCATAAACGAGAGTCAAATGGTTTAAGTATGGAACTTAAACCTGGAGCAGGTTCACGAGTGACTGTTGGGGCTTCGATTTCTCGATTTGTCGGTTGTGGGCGAATGTGGAGTCAGAGGCGAAAAAGTCAGCTCCAACTGCAAAACATTCCTTTCTTCTCGCTCTCTTTGCTGATGTCTTGTAATTCTACTTCTTAATGTCTTTATCATCATATTTATTATCATTTTATTATTTATTATTTATTATTCCTTTAATGCTCTTCTCTTCATATTCATTCATTGGATCATGATTGAAATTGGCAGTTTCCTGTTCAGATTTCCTGTTCAGATTTCCTGTTGAGTGTTTCCTGCTGAGTGTGTTTTGTTAGGCTCTGCTCCGATCAAGTTCAAATCATCACCAAATCAGAACAGAGAAGAACAGAGAAGATAAGCTGATAAGAATCTGAAACCGAGAGGCACGTGACCGCTGTTGCCTCTTTTCCCGCTTCCCGCCCTCGTTCACAAAACCAAAACCAAACGGAAGGCGCACGCCCCTAACATGGCCAGCCACGGGACTGCCACATGACTGCCACCTGACTCGGCCACGAGAGGCGCGCTCAGACCAGCCACAATCATTGCCACAGTCATGACCACAACCATTGGCACAATCATGGCCTCGTTTTAGTCATGTGAACGGTTATTTTAATCCATGTAAACCCCCAAAAAATACACGGATTTCTTTTATTTTCAGTTTCCGGCTGACACACTTCTTACATAATAAACACTTTGCCTCCCACCTCCTAAACCAGTAATATCCAGCCACACCAGCCCCTCTTCTCTGTGTTTCTTGTTTTATCCTACGCCAATTTTCCAATTGTTTTTTTTTTTCATTCTTTTATATTCGAGTAATCTGAAAATATTTGTAAATAACTGACTATCTGAGTTTATAAACTTACTTCATTCATTTAATATTCTTTTAATCTTACAATTCAATAAACAATCAATAAACAATAAAGAATAAAGAATTCATTCATTTTTTCAAAAGAATTCTCTTCATTTCAAAAGAATTCTCTTCAATTCCATAAAAGTTCATAAAAGTTCATAAACATTATTATGGAATTTATAATATGAATCAAAATTCTTTATTTCCTTCAACTCAAGAACCAAATTCTTTTGTATTTGCAACAATTATTAAAAATTCTTTAGGTTATAATACTTCTATTATTGTTTCTCTTTTTTTTAATCATGGAAAATTATCAATTAATCAATTATCTCAATTATCTAAATTTAATAAAAATTTAATAAAATCAATCTTAGTTTCTCTTTTACAATTAAATATTTTAACTTATTGGCAAGATGATTTATTAATCAATAAAAATAATAATAATAATAATAATAATCCAACTTATTATTACTTAAATAATGAAGGTTTATATACAATTTTATATTCTGGTGAAATAATAAATTATATTAAAAATTTTTATAATAATAATAAAGCTGCAGAAATTATTCAAAATATTCTTTCTTTTGGTAATTTAACTTTACATAATTATTTAAAAACTTTTAAAATTACCAATTCTAACTCTAACTCTAATTCTAATTCTAATTCTAATATTAATCAAATAAAATTAATTGAAAAAATTTTTACAAAATTATATATTGATGGTTTTTTAATACCAATTTCAAATTTAGAATTTAAAAATAATTTTCAAATTTATAATAATCTTTATAATTTACAATATTTAAAATTTCCAAAATCAAATATTTCGGAATCTAAAAAAATTATAGAAATTAAAAATTTAACAAATTTAAAATTTATTGAATCTTTTCAATCTTCAAATTCAAATTCAATTTTAAATAACAATTTAAATAACAATAACAATAATATTAATAATGATTATTTTAATGAATTTATAAAAAAATATACTCCAACTCAATCTCTTTTCAATTCTGATGATGATGATGACTCCAATGAAGAAGATGATGATGATCAAAATGACAAAGACAAAGAGAATAACAAAGTTAATAACAAAGTTAATGGAAATAAAAAAAAAAAAAAAAAAAAAACAAATAATGATTCATTTGAATCAATTATAGAAATTATAAATTCAAAAATTTCTTTAAAATTTAATATTAAAAGATTTTTAAAAACTTTAAGAACAAAAAATTTAATAAAATTTTCAAATCAATTCTTAGGTAAAATTCCATCAAAAATATATAAAAAAATTTTAATAAAATTTGAAAAAATTTCTCCAAATTGTTTTCAATATGAATTTAATAATTATTTAAATGATTTTAATATTATTTCAAATTTAAATAATTTTGATTTTAATAAAGATAATTCAAGATCAATGATAAATTATTTAAAATTTATTGAAATTAATGAAGAATCTGAAAAATTTAATACTTTTACAATTAATGATATTTTACCTTTATTTAATTTTAATAATAATTTAAATAAAAAATCAAAAAAAAATAAATTTAAAAAAAAAAAAACTTTATCTTTACAAAATTCAATATATTTTAATAATAAAAAATTAAATAATAAAAGAAAATCTTCAAAAATTTCAAAATCTATTGAAAAAAAAAATTCAACAAAAATTATTAAAAGAATAAAAACTGAAAATGGTGATTATGTAGAAAATGTATTTGCAAAACTTGCAGAAGATGCAGAAGAAATTATTGATCAAAATGAAAATGAACAAGATGATTTTGATGATGATTATGATGACGAAGAATCTGATGATGATGATGATAATAATAATAATAATAATAATAATAATAATGAAGAATATGGAATTAAAAAAAGTAAAAAAAATGAAATAAAATTATTAACACATCATTTAAGAATTATGTCAAATCATTCAATACCATTTTTAAAAGAAATTTCTCCAGGAAAATATTATATACCATATACAAAATTAATACCAAAATTAAAAGAAAAAATTTATTTATATATTATAAAATCTTCATTAAATTTAGAAAGTTTTAAAATTTTAAATTGTATTATTAAAGAAGGTTTAATTGATGATAAAAATTTAAGTAAATTAACATTAATTGAAGAAAAAAATTTAAGAATTTGTTTAAATAAATTATTTAAATTACAAAGTATTTTAATTCAAGAAATTCCAAAAACTATTCATAGAGAAGCTTCAAGAACATTATTTGCATATAAATTTAATAAAAAAAATTGTTTTGAGATTTTAAGAAATAATTTATTTTTTGAAATTTCAAAAATTTTTTTAAATTTAGATAATATGAAAAAAAAACATTCAATATTATTATATAAAATTAATAGAGATGATGTTAAAGGTAAAGAAAAAGAATTATTATTAACAAATGAATTAAATCAATTAAAATGGATAAAAGAAAGAGAATATAATTGTATAAGTAGAATTAATAGAACAAGAAATTTATGGGATGTTTTTTCAATTTTATAATTTCACTCTCTTATACAGTCTATTATTTACTGTATATAGTTTTATATATATATATATATATATAATAAAATAAAAATGAATTTATTAGAGACAACAATAACCACCATCAACTAAAATATCAGTACCAGTTGTATAAGTTGAAGCATCAGAAGCTAAATAAAGATAAGCACCAGCTAATTCTTTTGGTAAACCTTCTCTACCTAAAGGAATTTTAGACCACCAATCTTTTTTTAATTCAGGAGAAGCAAAATTTGTAATATCAGTTGAAATATAACCTGGAGAAACAGAATTTACTCTTGCATTAAATTCAGACCATTCAATAGCTAAAGATTTTGATAAATGTAAAACAGCAGCTTTTGAAGCATTATAACAAGCTTGTCTTTGAGGATAATTAACAATATGAGCAGACATTGAAGCAGTTAAAATTAAAGAACCAAAATTTTGATTTTTAAAAATTTTACCAATATATTTTGAACAATAATAAACACTATTTAAATTTAAATTAATTAAATTTAACCAATAATCATCATTAATTTGATTAATTATATCACCATAATTCCAAGAAATTCCAGCATTTGCAATAAATATATCAATTTTACCATTAAAATCTTTTAATTGTTGATTTATAGTTTTTTCAATTAATTTTGAATTATCAATTGGACATTTATAAGCAATAACTTTAATATTATATTTTTTTGATAATTTTTTTGCAATTTCAATTGCAATTGATTTTGAATTATACCAAATTGCAATATTTGCACCAGCTTGTGCAAAACTTTCTGCAATTGCTAAACCTATACCTGATGATGAACCTGTTATAGAAGCAGTTTTACCTTTTAAAGAAAATAAATCTAAGATATTTTCATTATTTTTAATTAAATCTGGTGATGGTTTTGGTAATGATTGTGATTGAGATTGTGATTTAGAATCAGATTTTGATTTTGAATTTGAATTTGAATTTGAATTTGAAGACATTATTTATTATTATATTATTATATTATAGATATTATAGATATTATAGATTTGAAAGTATGAAAAGTAATTGAAGAATATGAATAAATGAAAATTATATATAATTAATTGAGTTATAAAAGACATTTGAATTGAAATTAGATTGAATGAAAAGTGAATTGAGATAATTTGGATATTGCTATTGATATTTATAAGAGAAATAGGAATAAAAAAGGTTATATCTTTAAAGCGAGTAAATAGAATTGAATTGAATAGAATTGAATTGAAAAGAAGATTTAAGTCGATAATTGTTTAAGAAAGAGAAGTGAAGATGATAGAAAATAGATAAAAGCGAGAGAGAGCCAATGAAAGGGCAGCAACAGCCAGGGCAGAGCAGAGCAGAGCAGTCGTCATTGCTCACAAAGCTGAAGCAAGGCACTGAAGAAGAAAGAAACAAGAATTTGAGGGAGAATGAGGGAGGATGAGGGAAGGGAGGATACACAGGGGAGGAGAAGGAGAAGGAGAGAAGGAGAAGGAGAAGATGACAGAAAAGCATGACCTGGGTGAGACCAGAAGAAGGGGAGTGGTGTATGCAGAGTGGTGTGGAGAGCCGCGGGTTGATGTGCGGCAAGAACACCCGTAAACATGGCCTCGGTGGTGCACGTGCGGCAAGAACACCCGTGGACATGGCCTCGGTAGTGCACGTGCAAATTTTAGATCAGATAAAAATGGAATAACCGCTGAAGACAGAAATTATCAAATGAAATAAATAAAGGTTTATGAATGATAATAAATGTGATAGATACAATACATTCAATAGAGATATACATAATATATCAAAGACAGAGATATAGAGACTAGAGACTAGAGACTGGAGACTGGAGACTGGAGACTGGAGACTGGAGACTGATGATTAGATAGCAAAGAAGCCTCAATTGATTAATCTCTTATTACAACCAATGCTTCAAAATGATAAATATATCCATGATTATAATTCAATTCCATTACCTCACTCATTAAATGATTTACCAATTAATATTATAATTTTAATCATTTATTTCTTAGATCAAGAATCTTTATGTAACTTATGTGTATCAAATAAGAGAATTTCAACTTTAGTTAAAAAAAAATTATATTCAAAAATATTATTATCTGATACTTTAACTTTACAACCAATATTTAATAATAATAATAATAATAATAATAATAATACTTCAAAAACAAATTATGATTTTGATTATTCAAATCAAATTAAAAATAATTGGTCAGTAATAAAAATTAATTTAAATTATATTAAAATTCATAATTCTTTAATTTTACAAAAATGGTTATCTTTATTTAATTCTTTATCAAATAAATCTTCAAATAATATTAAATATCTTAATCATATTTTAATAACTGGTAATCCATTAATTTTATCTTTATATAATGATCAATATTTCTTACAATCTTTACCAATTTTAATTAAATTAATTAAAATTTTATCAATTCATAATGCAAATATTAAAACTTTTAAATCTTTCTTAATTCTTCATCAATTTAATACATCTCCCACTCCCACCACCACCACTACCACTACCAATAATGATAATGATAATGATAATGATAATGATAATTTAATTAAATTATATAATTCAATCTATTTTAATCAATTTAAAATTAATAATTCTTCATCTTTACAAAATTTAATTTCTTTATCAACTATAAAATTATCAATTCCAACAAAAAATTTAAATACTTTACAAATTATTCAATTTTCAAATAAATTTAAATATCCAAAATTTTTAAAAAAATCTGGTTTAAAATTATTAAATAAAATTATTAATTTACAAATTTATACTTATTCAAATTTAATTTTAGATATTAATTCAAATTTAATACCATTAAATTATGATTATCCAATTTCAAATGGTTTAAAATTTTTAAAAATTTTATTAAATTTAAAAAATTTTAAAACTCTTAAAACTTTTAAAAAATTAAATTTAAATTCATTTTTATTAACAAATTTACATTCTTTAAATAAATTTAATAATAATTTTAATGATTTTAATTTAAATTCAAATTTAAATCTTAATGAATATGATTTAAAAAATTTAAATACAAATATTTTAAATTTTGAAATTTTAAATAATTCAATAAATTTAAAAATTTTATCAAATTTAGAATTAAGAATTGATTGTATAGTTTTAAATTGTAATTGTATTTTAAAATTTTTTAAAAAATTAGCTCCAAAATTATTAAATTTAAAAAAATTAGTTATTTATAAATTATTATCTTTTCAATCAATTAATGATATTTTATTTAAAAATTTTTCATCAAATTTAAACTTAAATAATTTAAATACTTCAATTATTAATTGGGAAAAATATTTAAGAACTTTTTTCTTAAATGAAATTCCTTCAAAAAATTTAAATTTTCTTCTAATTTATTTAAATCCAAAAATTGATACTTTTAATTTAGAATTAATTAATTCAAAATTAAAATTTTCAAATGATTTAAATGATGATTTAATTTTACAAAATGATAATTTTTTAAATTTATCAAATCCTTCATTACCTTTTTCAAATCTTAATTTACAATTTGAAAATTCAAATGATTTTTTTTCAATTATTCATGATAATATTATTAATTTTAGAAATGCAGATTTTAATTTAAATCAAAATACAAATATAAATACAAATATAAATACAAATACTAATATAAATACAAATTCTCATACAAATACAAATAATTTTATAAATGCAAATTTAATTCAACCTCAAAATTCAAGAATTTTAATCTCAGATTTAGATCCAGATTCTGAAAATTTTAATAAAATGATTGAAAGTGATATTGCAAATTCAACTTTTAATTATACTGCTTTTAAATTTATTTTTAATAAATGGATTTTAAATCAAAAAAATTTAAAATTCTTAATTATTCCTGATTTTATTCAAATTTATTTTGGTCAATTAATGAATAAAAATTTTAAAGATTTAGTTTTTAAAAATTGTAATTGTTTACATTGTAAATTAACAAATTTTAAAATTTCAAATTTTAAATCTTTACAATTCTTTAAACCAAATTCAGATATTTCAAAATATTTATATTCAACTTCTTCTACAAATCCTTCATCTACTTCAAATTCTTTAAATTCTTTATATAATGATAATGGTTTAAGTTATATTTATTTATTTGTTTTAAATTATCTTTTATCAAGATCTCAAGTTTCATTTAATGTACTTCAACGTTCAAAATTAAGTTTTTTTAATAAATTATGTTCAGATACTTTAGAAAGTTCATTTTTAGATAAAATTTATTCTGAATTAAGAGATTCAAATTTAATTTCAAAAAAAGAAAATTTAAATAGTAAAGAAAATGTTTATCAAAATAATAGTTTACAATCTGGTTCATTTTTAGATTATTTAGATTATCCTCCAAAATATTATCCAATTGATTTACATTCTTCTTTAAATCATATTTCTCCATCAAATTGTAATTCTTCAAATTTAAAACCAATTTCAAAAATTTGTAATTGTAATGGTCATGAATTAGATCTTATTATTACAAGTTTTATTCATACTATAAGACCAATTGTTGAAAAAATTGTTGATGAATTACCAAAATTAGATATTTTAGTATTGAATAATATTTATTTCAAAATTATTAAAAATAAAAATGGTGAAAGAATAGCTCATTCAATTTATGATAATTATTATGAATATTAAAAAAATATTTAAAAAAATATATAAAAATATATATATATAAATTGCATTGAGACCAATAATCTGGGTCTCCTTCATTTTAAGATTTTAAATTCCATTTTTTCTCCATTTTCCTTCGAATGTCAATAAATGCAAAGGAAACAAAAGACTTTAAGCTTTTAGCATATTTATTTAGAGCAATTCAATCAAAGCAATTCAATCAAAGCAATTCAAATCAACCAGTGAAATCAATGAAATGAATATAACTCTATAATCCTTTTTTTATTTTTTTTTTGATTGCTCAATGACGAAAAGATTTGTTTAGTTATGACATGATGAAATTTATAATGATTATGATCCAATTACTATTACTAAGATTTAAAATCTCAATAAATTTGATAAGAAAAGCTTTATAAATTAAATTTTTATATGAATTAAATCTTATAATGAATGAAAATAGTTTTATAATGAGTTTCGCATATTACATGTATATATACTTTATGTTTTCACTTTTATTTTTCTTCTTCTTTCCTTTTTCAAGAATTAATTAAAAATTGTTTCATAATCTCATTTTTATAACTAATAATATTTATTAATTCATACATTTCAATCAATTAACAATTAAGTAGTTATAGTAATTTACACATCTCTTATATTTTATCAATAATCGATAAGTTCTAATTATGGGTACAATTTATTATATGAAATTTGGTAAGTATTTTTTTTAAAGTTAGATTTGTTCTTTAAATTTGAAAAATTGTTGGAATTATTTTATTAACTGACGTTTGAATTTTTTTAAATTATAGAAAAAAGGGCAGATTCAGAATCTTCTTCTAGTTCTCATCCTCATGGTGGAGGAAAATGGTGGATTACTTTGTGTGTCGTTATTCCCTTATTAATACTTTTTCTTCTAGGTGCCTTGTTTTTTCATCTTTACAATATTAAAAGGAGAAAGCAAGGTTTAAAGGCGGTAAAAGGAACTGGTTGGACAGCATTTTCGAGAAATAAAAATCAAAATTCAAGCAATTCTGAATTAGGAGAGGAAAAAAATGTTCATTCTTTGGATTCTAATGAATCAAATATTGTTGATCCTGGACTTCAAAGGAATGTGGTTTTGAATTCCAATGGGGAAGAAGTGTTTCAAGATCCTCAAGTCACTCGAACTCAAGAACAAATGGTTGAAAAACCTCAAAATACTTACGCGGGTACTTCAGGATTACATTCTAATGGAGTTCCCCTTTCAAGTGAAGAAATGGGTTCAACGACTAATCAAATTCCAGGTAATTATTCCAATTTGGAAAATGATATTGGTCCCAATACAGCAAAAGGTCCTGAAAGTATTGGTGATAATGGAAACATTGACAATAATGTAACCCCTCTTGCTACAGATTATGATAATTCTCAATATAATGCAGGAAACACTCTTAAATCTACAAATATTGCATCTTCTGCTCCTACTTCTGGTGCTGGAGCCAATGTAGGTACTGAAGAAAGTACTGGATCAGGTACTGGAGTGGGTGCTGGGTTAGGGGCTGGGTTAGGGGCTGGATTAATTTCTTCAATGTTCGGAAAAAAGACTTCTAACAACAATGAAGAAATTTCTGAAAATGAAGGATACTCTAAGGGCAATCAAGAGTTATCTCAAAATAAGAATCTTTCCGGAGCTTTAAGTTCAAATGAAGTTCCTTTTGATGATTCAAGTACTAGATCTCTGAAATCAAGTACCTTGGCTTCTAATTCTTATACAAATGGTTTAAATGCAAAAAGAAATAATTTAGCTGGTTACAAAACTCAAAATAATCTTAAAACTTTAAATGCTGATAACCAATTAGGCTACAACAATAACTCTAACAACTCAAGAAATGAAGGAACTAATTTTAGTGCAAATGATAACGCTAAACTTGGTTTGGGTACTGGAATTGTTTCTGGAGCAGCTTATAATGCTTCTAGAAATAAAGATAGTAGAAATTTCAACAACACAGCAACAAATTCTTCTGGATATGATGAACAATATTCACCAAAGGCTGGACTTGGAACTGGCATTATTGGTAATGAAAGATCAGATAACAATATTAATGCTGAAAATACAACAGTATCAAACTCTGGTAACGTCAATAATACTTTAGATCCTAAATTTGCCTCAAATGTTACAGGACCTACAGAATATGAAACAAGCAATCCTATCACAGATAATTATGATAAAAACCTTACTGGTAATAATAATATGGAGAACCTTAATTCAACTGTTGATCAAAATAATACTTCGTTAAATTCTGAATCTCATGTTGGGGAAAGAAAAAGTAGTTTAATGGAAACAATGGGAATTAGTGGTATTGTTGGTGGACTTTCTGCTGCACTTTTCAATAAAACTGACAATACTGCAGATAAAGACTCTGCCTTGCAAAATACGGATCAAAGTTTAAATCAAGATCCAATTTATGATCAAACTAATTCTGATGTTTTAACTTCTGATAATAATGGCTTCAATGATAATATTTCTGCAAATCAACATTCAAATCCTGTTCAGCCTGATTCTTTAACAAATACTAAAAATATTGGTAATACCAATGTTGCTGCAGGTGGTGTATCTACTCAACTTCCAGATGATAATCAAACTTATATGGAAAACCAAGCTCCTCTTAACATTGGTGGAGTCTCTCCTAGTTATAGTGCTACAAGAAATTCAGACTTTGGTGAAAATAATGATTATGAACTTGCGAAAAATCAGTATTTGAAGCAAAAATCCACTCCAATAAGAAATAGAAAGGAAAAAGACTATAACAAGAAGATTCTAGAAGATACAAATACCAGAATCAGATCTAGTTCTCAGGGTGATAGTGCAATAACAAGAGAACTTCGTAGGAAAGCAATGGTAAATGATAAAGCACATTCTGTGGAACCAACTGTTAATCGTGGTCTTGAACATAAAGGTGATAAAGGTATGGCTAATTCAGGATTTCCCCTTAGTAAATCCACTATTGATCAGAAAATAGTTTCAGGTTCTTCTCATAAAGGTCTAAAAAATCAAAGAAAAAGTAATATATCAAATGATCCTTTAACTGAATCTAGTGGTTTCAATGCAAAACCAAAAATTGGAAAACTGGATAATATAAAAACTAATGAAGTTAAATATCCAACAAAAGGGCAAGATAATAGTAATCCAATTGCTGCATTAGCTGCTCAAAGTGCAATTTCACACTCAGGTACTGGTCCTAAAGGTTATTCTGAGAATATAAACACAAATATTAATACTGGATCCAATATACCAACAACTGGAAGGAGAGGCAATATTTTAGCCAGCAATGAACCTTCAAATAGTAATGTTTCAAGAAAACAATTGCATGGTTTTAATCAATCAGATCCTCTCAATTCTGGGAAAACTTCTTCTTCTGGTGTTTTAGCAGCTTCCGGTTTAGCTGGTGTCGCTTCTAGCTCTTTAATGGGATCAAAAAATTCCAATTCTGGAGCTGAAACTAGTAATTTCAATAAAGGCTTCTCGAATACTACAAGAGCTCGGTCAGATTCTATCAGTAACTCCAATACAGTTGGTAAGCAATCTTTACCAGGGCCTTCAGATGAATATTATACAGAGCCACCAACAAACATGCTTTCACAACAAAATGCCTTTGAGGAAAGTACTCCCAAAAACATGTTTTCTGAACAAGATAATACGGTAAATCAAATTGAAATAGGAAATGATGTAAACCAGGCAGTCTCGACTAATTCTCCAAATAATGTCAAAACCTACTCTTCAAATCAACCACCACTTAACTTTCTTTCATCAACTGGTCAAAACAATAGAAACGATTTCAACTCTCAGGAATATTCTACAGCAACTGGAAATGGACTTGAAAATTTTTCTGAAACCTCACCTATAGAAGGTGCTTCACCAGTAAATCAAAACTATTCAGAACCATCATACCAAGGAGATTTTGTTGAAGGTGGAAATCAGAATTCAGGTTTAGTTTCAAATGATAACTCCAAAGGTCTTGATCAAGATTTTGATACTCGACAAAACTCCAGTACTGTCGGTCAGCCAAAATCTGCTCCCAAAACAAGTATTTTAGGAGCTGTAATTGATACTGTTCTTGGAAGAGATTCGACTAAAAAACAAGATATTTCAGAGCCTCAATTAGAGCAAACTAGTGGTGCTTTCAATCAAGACGGGTCAAACAATAATAATTTTATTCAATCAGATTTAACCAATAAGAATAAGGATGTTGATTTCATTAACAACACAAATAATTTCAATAGTGATGGAACCAGAATAAGTAGCTCTATGAATGATTTGAATAAGAATACCAGAAGAAATCAGACTCAACAAAATTATACTACTGACTCTGGTGATAATTACACTGGATATTATGATGCAGTTACTGGAAAGAATCTGACCGGTAATGATCTTGGTATGATTTCACAGAAATCAAACTCTGCCCCAATTCTTAACGCAGAAACAAATATTCCAGGAAGTTATGTAAGAGGTGGAATTGATACAATTGAGGAAGAAGCTGAAAGCACTCTGAGAAAAGCTTGATTTTTTTATTTTTATATATGGATTGATGAACTTTATTTTTTTCATTTTTTGTTCTTTTTGTTACAGTTTTTTTTCTGTATTCAAATTTTATTTTTCTTTGTATTTTTTATTTATTTTTAGTTTTCTAAATCAATTAATTTTACTTTTAATATTTTTAGTAAACAATTTTGTTGACTGTTGTGAAGAATTTCGACCCAGAAAAAATTATGTGTTAATAAATGATACAAAAAATATCGTTTACGAAACTTTTCAACCTGTCAGATAATATTTTTAATTACCGAACAAGTTGAAACATTTCTTTCAATTTTCATTTGTTTATTTCGGTTATTTTTTTTATAAAAATAGAGAGCAGAGCCATTGATTGTCGACTTGAAAGCTCCATTAGAGTTTATTGACCTCATCTATAATATGAGAACTAATTAAAGTTTTTGAATTTTTTTTTTATTTTTTTGTAATATATATAGTATACTAGGTAAAAAAAAGAATTGAAAATATAAGAGAAAATATTTAGAGTAAAAAAAAAGAAAAAACCAGAGGTGAACACACAAAAAATAAAACTTAAGCCAATTATATGATAAATAGAATGATGAAAGACATGTGAAATAAAAAATAAAATAAAATGTCTTAAAAAATAAATTAGCTAACAAAAATAATGAATCTTGAATACCGAAGACAAATTAGACTAATATGAAATTTGAAAATATGGTTTTCAATTGAATTCATCTTAAACTAGATTATTAAAGGAGATATTATTATAATATCTTTGAAAAACTTTTGAATTTATATAGTAAAAAAAGATAAAATTTGAGAAACAAAGACGTGATAAATTAGATGAAATAAAAATATCAAATAAATTATTGGGCAATCCAAGATAATGCTCGTCTGCTTAAACCAAAATGACGGCCATTTGAATTATTATTTTTATTTGAACTTGGAATATCAACATGATTTTTCTTAAATGAAACTGATCTTTTTGGAGAAGTAATTGAAGCATCAGGAATGATTGAATTATTTGATACAGCTTCATAAGGAGAATGAAATTGATCATTATTCATTGAACCAGGTAATTCATTACTCATTGGAACATTCATAAGATTTGGTTCTTCTAAAGCAGCATTTTCATATAAATTAGTAATATAATTGTCATTATTATAAGGTGTATTATTTGAAACTGAATTATTAATTGAAGATCTTTTATTTTTTCTTATTGGTCTTTTAAATTTAATTGCAATTTTTGAACCTGGTTTAATAAAAGTTTCATAATGATTTGGAATAAAAGCAGCATTTTGTTCTTTGGAAATTAAACTTAATTCTCTTTTTTTAATTTGAGGAATATAAGAAGGATAAGCAGCTTCTATAGCCATTTGAAAACCCATCCAATTTTTTACAGCTTCATATGGAAATTGAAAAGAAGGTGTTATATTATCATCATAAATTGAAACCTGAACAGGTTCAAAATGTTTTTTTTTTTGATTTTTATTATTTGCATTACTATTATTATTATTATTGTTTGAAATGTTATTATTATTATTATTTTTACCCATTGAAATTGAAGGTGAATCTGAATCTGAAGAGTATTGATAAAAGTTTTTTAAGAAATTATCGTAATTATTTGGTTGATTTGGAGGATAATATGGATTACTATTATTATGAGATTGATGATTATGATTGTGATTATGAGTATGATTTGGATTAGAATTTATGTTATTATTTATTGAATAGTCAGCAACTGTAGATTGATTATCATTAAATGGATATGAGCCTGGTAAATTTTCATCTATACTTACTTTTTCCCATTCATAATCATCATCATCATCAGAAGAATAATAATTTTTATTTTTTGGATAAAATGACATTATATATATAAAAGAATAATAATCAAGTAAAGTATAAAAGGAAGAGTATGAGAGAGAGAGATAGAAAGTGAAAGAGAAAGAGAGTTAATGAATTCTTGGGTGAAAAAAAAAAAAAAAAAAAAAAGTGAGTGATGTGGTGTTTTAAACTTTAAGAAGTAGTGAAAATGAACTTGACCTAAAAAAAAGTTTTTTTTATTATTAAAGTAAGTGATAAAAAAGGAAAATTTAAAATAATTTTATTGTTTTGAGTATGAGTAATAAGATAATTAATATTTTCTTAAGTAAATTTTTAAATTTTCTAATTTGCTTTGAGTTGATTAATAATTTCCTTTATTTTTTTTTTTTAATTCTTATTTTTTTGAATAGAAATAAAATTGATTATCAGATTTAATTGAATTTAATTGGACTGTATTGAATGTAATTAAATTTGATTGAAATTAAAGGGAGAATAGGAACGAATATGACAAGAATAAACTGTTTAATGTTGGAAGTTTAATGATACCGTAAAAGTAATAGATATATTACTGCTTTATATATTTTATTTATTTATATATTGATTTGATATTGATATTTATATTTTATATATATACAATATATATTGTAATATATTTCAGAAATGTTTAATATCTTAGATAATTAGATTTAATTAGTTGAATGAAATGAAAATAAATTAAAATAAAATATAGGTTAATTAATTGAATATTTATATTTGTAGAAGAGGTTAGTTTTATGATTACACGTAATTGAAAAGATCAAATTAAAGAATAAATTAAATTCTTTTCGATGATATGAAGTGTAAGATATAAGAAATGATATGATATGATATGATGTATGTTATAAATATATTATTATTGTTATTATTATTAATATAATTGTTGTATAAGTTTGAGATATAAAGAAGAATAACTATTGTAGTCTAACAACGTCAAATAACATTCAAAAAATCAATAATGGCGAGATAAATGATTATTTTTATTGAACTTAGTTAATAAAAGTATCAGAATTGAATAAGTAAATGACATTTATTTATGTTCGTTCTAGCATGGTTTTTTATTAAAATTTTGTATTACTGGTTTTTTGGCTTTTTGTTATTTATTCTTTTTTCACAATGTGAGTTTACAAGATATAATAATTACTTTTACGAGAAACTTGAAATAAATGAAGTTATTAAAGAATATGAATAAGAATATTCACTATTATTTGTTAATTATATTATTATCATTGTTGTTATTATGATGAATGAAGAATATGAAGAATAAATGTTTTTTTATATTTGGCTTCTTTTCCTTTTACATCGACTCGTCAAAGCTCTGAAGTTCCAGGGTTGTTTTGTTAACATGCTGGGAGATTGGTAGATTTCAATGAGCCAAGGCAAAGAATATAAGAGTTGAAGCTAGACGAACTCATTCCAGACGCGAAAGAGCCCAAAGTAGATAAATGTAAACAAAAAAATGTAAACAGAAGAAATAATGAACAAGGTACGCGTCAAAAGTAAAACGAGGTGACCCTAGTGGCCGGTCTCGAATAAATACGTGACTAAATTGGGGTCTAAATTGGCAAAAAGGGGGTTCAAGTCACGGGGTAGCCTAGACTTGAAAATGGCTATTTTTGGTAAGTTTTAGCTTTGAAGCCAACTGTATAGTGCAGTACTGTAGCAACAACAATGCATCTACAACAGGAACTTCCGTGATTAATTCTGTCCCAAAAACTTACCAGGGCTCAAACCCATACTTACGGATTTAAATATCCATGGGTTCGGATAATTGGAAGCACAAGAAAGGGATTAAGTTAAGGTTTACCAGACTTTGAAGTGGTTTCTATGGAACTGTGGTTCCAGAAAGGGGACAAATACACAGTGTACAGTGTACAGTGTACATTGACCTGTACACTGTACACTGAACTAGCCACTGTCCTATTTCTCACTTGCCACATTCCAAATACGGTGTATTTCCAAATCTACATTAAATGATTTTCAATGTTAACATTCCTGGTTTTAGTGTCCAAAACGTTTTTAATATTGATATTTTTTTTCAAGGCATCGTTTGGGTTTATTAGGTTTACCAAGAAGAACAGCCAAAATGGAAATTTGACTAAAATTAGCTGTATAATTTTGATATTCAATCTCACTGGGATATTTTTAAATCTCAAAACCAATATGGTATATTACAAACTGAAAACAACAAACAATTTGGGTCACCTAGGTTGGGAACCTTCTATGGACACCCCTGGGGACTGTGTACAGAATTACTGCGTTTTTCTACGTTCTTTGAGACAGTATCCGACTCGAATAAAACTTAGAGTGCAGATGCAAATAGAAGCGGTTTGCAGCAGTTTTGCATTACTTGAACCTGGATACTTTTTTTCTCATTTTCGGGAACAAAAATTATTCAAAGGGACAGAAGAAGGGTCTTGGCTCCAAGAATTTATTTGAGAATTTAATTCAATTTGTAATTGCCAATGCAATGCGATTGCAAATACAATTCACCAGCTGCTACTAATAGACAGGTTAGAAAAGTTTTGTAAAGTTACATCTGAGATGAGGGCAGTATTTTAAGATACAGCATTACAGTGTTCTGGAAAAAATCAATCTGATTAACAAAAAATGTGTTGTCAAAAAGAATTCAGATTTAAATACAAATGGTACTTGAATGAAAGATTTTCCAATGTTAAAGTTCTTTAATGATAAATTCAAATTCAAATTAAAATTAGTTTTCCATTTCAAACTGGAAATAATAATTAAAGAAATCATTTAAATCCTAAGTATTTTCAAAGTTCAATAGTTTATCATCAAATTGGATTCATGAAATTGTCAAATATGTAAATCTTTACTTTGGTTTTCAAATCAGGAAATATGAATTCACCAGACTTTTATAAACATACTTACTGTACATATCTATTTTATTGGTATATGTTTATTTCAAATCTCACAAACTTTTTTTTCAAATTAAATCAATACTTTGTACTCTCAAAGATTGCAAAAATTACAATCTTATTCATGGCATATTGATTATTGTGATTATATATTGAAGTTTTTGAAGTTGCATGTTTTGTGTTTTCAGAATCATATTGTTAGATTTGATTTTGGAGAATAACAACAATCAGCAATTAATCTAATCATTTAAAAATTTACCAGAATACTGAAATTTTCAAAAAGCTATTTTGAATATGGAAAAATAAAAATATCCTTTGCTCATATTCTAAGTTATTCAGATCTGAGAAATAATTTCTTTAAGAAAATAAATTCTGTAAAAGAAATCAGTATTTCAAAAGCAATAAATTTTCAAAAAATATGTCCATCTCAATTAGATCAACTATTTTTTTCCAATGAATAAAATTTTTCAAATTTAAAAGTAATTTTTAATTTTGTTATTTACTTTCTATTTTGAAAAGTTTCACTTCTTAGAATCCTTCACTATTTATAAATACTAATAATGAAAAATTAATTTCATTATATTCATTAAAACTTATCATTTTGCTATTTAATGTTTTCATCTTTTGATTCAATTAACATAGGAGTGTTTGGGTATCCACCTTCAAATAATTACTTACAGAAGAACTTTAGAATTATATCCCTGGAAGTAAATCCAACTGATTACTCTTCGCCTTCAACTACAATCCTCATTTACTCTTCTGATTATCATTTCTATTCCCATTAAAAACGATATTTCAAAATTGTTTTCATTAGTCCATGAAAGGAGACCCGTGGATGTGGTCTCTCGGCACTTTTAAATGGTTCCAGACTCAGCTCCAGCTCCAGCTCCAGTAACAGTTACAGTACCACTAATATTGTTACTGGCTAGTCTCAGGTGCAGCATTGCAAAAAGCTAGCCGCAATAGCCTAACAATAATTTGGTTCAGCAGCATTCTGGCAATTTTCTCTTTATTTACATTGATTGTATTAATATACTGTATTTATTCATGGGGTTTAATATATTTAATCATTGACTTGAGAAAATAATATATTCTTATATATTTCAATTCTTTTTTTAGGTTATTCATTATTGTTTATTAAATGAAAAAAGTTATTTTGTTCCTTGGTTACTGATAATAATCTTTAGAAATGATTTCAATTCCTTTTCCTGTTAAAAATAAGCATTCTTCACTTTTGTGGAGTTATTTGCTCATCTTATTTCTTGGCTGTTTAGTTACTGCATCCCCAGATTCTTCTGCAATTTCAATTCCTAATTCAATTTCAAATTCAATTTCGGATATGGATATGGGTATGGATATGAGTTCAGATAATGATTCAGATACTTCTCATCCTAAAAATGTTGGATCAAAAGTGTTTCATTTATTAGCATCTTTATTTTTTTTATTAATATTACCTTCAATTTCAATGGTTTTTTCATTAGCTAATTATCATATTTCTTTTATTTTTATTCAATATATTTCAACTATTTATTCAATCTTGGAAGCTATTTTTTTAAGATTTCCAGATTCAAATAATATTGAAAATAGAACTTCAAGAGGAACTGCATGGTTTTTAATGATTTTATCATGTTTAACATCTTTTATAGGTTCTTTATCAAATGGTTCAAATTTTTTAAATAAAAATAAAATTTTTGAAAATTTTTATATTAAATCAACTGAAAAAAATTTAATAATTTTACATAAAATTTTATCAATTTTAACTTTATTAACAGGTTGGGTTAAAATTTGTTTAGCTCCTATTGCTTTATTAGGTTTTTGTAGAGATTCTCATACTGGACAATGTTTAGCTCATGGTATAATGGGTAGTTCATTTATTTTATATGGTTCAATAATGGCAATAATTTTAATTATACCATGGTTAAGAACTGGTAAAAATCAGAAAAATTCTCAAGAATTTTATGATTCAATTGTTATCACAGCTTGGGGTTTTGTAAATACTTGGACTGAACATAGATGGGGTAAAGAACCTTGGAGTCATTCAGATTTTCAACATACTTCAATGGGTATAATTTGGTGGTCTGGTGGTTTACTTGGAATTTTTTTATCAAGAAAAAATAAAAGAAGTTTTATACCTTCATTAATTTTAATATTTACAGGTTGGGCAATGAGTGTTCATGTTCAAAAATTAGAATTAAGTACAAAAATTCATTTTTTTTTTGGTTTATCTTTAATTTTATCCGGAATTTCAAGAATTATAGAAATTTCATTTATTTTAAAAGATAAAAAATCATATTTAAATGAAATTTTATCATTTCAATATTTACCTTCTTTTGGTTTAGTTGAATCTGGTTTATTATTCATGTCTGCAAATGAAGAGCAATTGAAATTAGTTAATTCATTTCATATTGATCATTCTGCATATATTATGGTAATTACATCCGCAGCTTTTTTAATTTATCTTTGGATTTTATCTTTATTAGAATTTTATCTTTATTTAATTGGTATTCCAAAAGAAGATTATGAAAATTCTCAATATTTATCTTTAAATAACTCTAATCTAAATAATGAGAATAATGAAAATAATGAAATTAATCATAATAATCATAATAATTATAATGATAGTTTTGAATTGGATAGCGTACTTACACATCAATCCGAATGAAACTATAAAAACTAATGATAAAATAATAAAATAAAAAATTCACAAATATTCAAAAACTAATCAATAATTAAACATATTCTAACCAAATTTAAAATTTTTTTTTTTCTTTTAATTCAATTCAATTTTGTAAACTCGTAAATAGATAAGTACTTGTAAATGAAATTTGCAATATAAAAAAGTAATAAAACGTTAAAATGAAATCATTATGAACTTCAATTTTATTTGATTCAATTGAGCAAACTTCAATAATAAGACAGAGAACTTAATTGCAAATAAGCAAACTTGTTTGTTTCGTAAATTATTTGAGAATATGAATGTGAATCTCAATCAATAGATATAAACACGAATATAAGTATAAATGATCAATAAATAATATAATATTGGAATTTAAATCTTGAATCTTCTTTCTTTATTCTCCACTAATTAAAAGATAGAGAGTTGACGAATAAAAATCCCCTGTCGTATTGAGGCAGCTACCACCAAAATGCACTCCTCGGCACTATTTGTGTCTATCCACACCCGTGTAAGCCCCCTGGGACCGGCACAAAGGAGCAAAATAATGGATCTTTCGTTCCCTCAAATCCTCAGCATCGTTTCAAAACTTGCTTTATTCGAGTTATTTGCTTTATTTATTCGGTTCGATTATTCGCCTAGAATTGTTTACTTTGAGTAGTTTGCTTCAATTGTTTGATGTTTGATTTGCTTTATTGGAATTGTTAGCTAGCTTTTATTCAAATACGATCTGAAAATGATAAAACCACTCATTGTAATATATCACATTGATAATTTGCTTTTGTCTTCTATTTCAGTTTACGATAAGCATGTGTGTATCATCTCTTATCTCTCTGATAATGAAAATGTGAAAGGTGTAAAGAGTTTGAATACCACAGTCACAGTCACTACTTGTTTAAAACTCTTTTGAAAACATTTTTGAATACCCTATAAAATGAAAAATTTTCATTCATTACTTCTTATGAATAACATTGTGATTAATCATTCATTTCGCTTAAATTTTTATTTTAACTTGTGAACACCAACATAAAGAATTTTATCAAATTGATTTTCTACAATATTCTGTAATATTCTCATTGCTCATACAAGTCACTAGACAAGTAAGTTGGTTACTTACCTTTTGAGATGTAATGAAGTAAGTAATGTTAAATTCTCTCGTATTTTTAAATAATACCATAGGTGAATACTCAAAATTCATCACTATTGGAATCATTGAACATCAATGAATTGTATACACCTTCTTTTTCCATCTCTTTTCATCTCTTTTCATCTTTTTTCATCTTTTTTCATCTCTTTTTTTCTGATTTCTTCCTGGTTTGTTAACTCGTATCGTAATTTAGTTTAAATTCCTCTCATCTTGCACATTTTCACAATTTATCTTCCTTTTAAGATACTTTAATACTTCTACTCATTTTGAAATATTATTAATTATTGACCACTGATAATAATTTCATAAAGGTATTTTCTTCTTGCTCATCATTAATACCTTCTTAACACATAATATCAATTTCAATTGATTCTTTTCGCAGATCCTCAATAGTCAGAAGTATTATTACTCAATACAAGTACTTAACAACTCAACCCAATTATGGCGGCCAGATTCATTTAATTTTTTTTTTTTTCAATTCCCTCTCAAGTATTTTCAAACAAAAAACCGAATTGAATACAAGTAATTACATAATAGATTGAATGATTGACTAATAAATATAATTAATGTATTGATTAAATTATTTATAATTATTTTCTATAATACATAAATTTTTTTTTATTTTTTTGAAAAATAATAATAACGAAAACAAAAAAAAAAACACTAAAAAATAAAATTGAAAAAAAAAACGCACTGAAATGAAAACTAGTGTAAATAAAATAACAAGGGAATTAACAATTAACTTTAAAGGAAAGAATGTGATGATACTATAATTAAAAAATTTAGCAAGCAATAAACAAATAAAAATGTATAGAATAAAGAATATTCACAATAAACACAGCATTAATAAACAAAAAAAATTTTTAAAAAAAATAATAAATTATATATAAACAAAAATTTAAAAATTTAAAAATTGATATTTTCACTATAAGGTATTTCAACATAATAACTTTGTAATGCTCTTTTTAAACCTAATTCAAGATTTTCCCATTGTAAAATTCTAACTTCTTTATCAAAACCTCTTGGTTTTCTAATTTCATATCCCATAATTCTTTTAGCTAAAAGAACTTTATATTCTTCAATTGGTTTTGTTGAACTTGAAATCGGTGAACTTGATCTTGAATTTATTCCTGAACTTTCAGGAGATTCTTCTTTACATTTCACTTTTGGACTTAAACTTGAACTTGAATTAGAAGCAGAACTTGAAGAATTACAATTTGGAGATGTATATCTTGATGTTGGTCTTGTTGAGATTTTTTTTGACCAAAATGGTACTAAATTAGATCTTATTCTACCTCTTTCACGTCTTTTTTCAGCAGCATCACTTAATTCAGTACTAATTAATAATTCAACAATTTTAATAACTTCAACACTAGTAATATAATATGCTTTCTTTTTACCTTCAGCACTATTACCATTATCTATATCACTAAAAGATTCAAGACAACTAATTTCTAAAACTTCACAATCACTTGAAGCGGGTTTAGGTTTTGGATTTTCTTTAGCAGATCCAACAATTGAAAAAGTTGCCGTTATTTTTGAACCACTTTGTCTTCTTTCAATTCTAATAATTCTTCTTTGATCAAGTTTTTCTTCTTTATTCCAATCTGGATTACATAAAGATTTAACAGAAATATTTTCTAAATTTAATGAAACTGGAATATAACGAACATGAGAATGACTTCTTGAACTTCTTGGAGGTCTTGTTGCACTACCACCAGAACTAACACCTCTTACAACTCTAAATTTACTTGAAGGATATTTACTCATAAGTGGAGTATGATCATTTTGTTGAATTGAATTAATATTTAAAAGATTATGATTAAGATTTGGATTAATATTATGATTAAGATTATAATTATTAATATTGAAATTATTTGTAGGAAATTGTACATTAGGATCTAAAAATAATTTATTTTGTGGAGTATGAGTATAAGGAGTAATATTCATATCAGTAATAGCAGTAGCATTTGAAGAAACAGAAAATGGAGAACCCAGCATACTTGACATAGTTGAAGGTTCACTGATAATGCTAGTTCTTCTAGTTGAAATTGTATCATCTAAAGCAGGAGAAGTTGGAAAATCAGAGAAATTATTTAAAGTTGTACTTGTAGCAAAATCAGAATGATCTGAATTATGAAGATATTGTTGTGAAATGAAAAAATCTCCATATAATAAAGATTGATTTGAATGTGGAAATAATTGATTGTTTAAATTGAATAATGGAGGTTGTGAATGTTGTTGTTGTTGGTGTGATTGAGATTGAAGTTGTTGTAAACCAATCATATTAATATATTGATTTTTAGCATCTTGAGCATTCAAGTTAAGATTAAGTAAACTATTATTATTATTATTATTGTTATTATTATCATCATTCATATTATAATTAGAATTTGAAAATTGTTCATTTGAAATATTTTGAAATAAAAGTTGATTATTGATTTGATTATTAAAGATATTTGGATTTAATAATGAATTCATTTGATTTGGAGGAAGTGGAGGAGTATTACAAGGTTCAGATTTTATAAATTGATCAAAATTTAAATTCATGTTCAAATTATCTGAATTTTGATTTGTATTGGTTGAAACTGAAGGATTTGGAGAATTAATTGACTCATAATTTAAAGTTGGAGTATTTACCCTTAAATTATTAACACCATTTATATTATTGAAATTGTTTAAACTCATGTTATTTATATTCATATTATCAAAATCGAAAAATGGAGGAATATTTGAAGAAGAAAATTGCAGCATTTGATTTTATAAAATGTATAATATAGCTAATTTATAAAGTTGAATATTTATAAGGAAATTTTGAAAAATAGAATATATAATAAGGAAAAAAAAGTATAATGATATAAAATGAAAAAAATATAATTTGAAAATATGCTTAATATAGAGAGTATTTATAATTGTATAATAATTTATATTTGAATAAATTAATTGATTAACCAAATAATAAAAAATAATAAAAAAACAAAAAAAAGAATAATAGAATAATTCGAGAGGAAAACAAGGTTTTTTATATTCAAACTGTTTGCTCATAATTGAGATCAATTTTTTTAAAAATGAGAGTGTTTTTGCTTTGCGCGTATGGCAGGGAAGAAGATTTCTACTAATTTATTGCTTAGTTACCACTCAAGCAATAGTAATAGTAATAACAATTTGCGAAGTTACAAGCAGTAAAAGTATAGAATCTAGCGAAAGTTTCTTCGGTGCGTGGTCTTGCAGAATAATACCAAAAGTTATTCTCTCATAAATAATATTATATTGATATTAAATACTTATTAATTAATATTTAGTTTACGTGCATACGTATACCACAAGAAGTATGTATTTTAAATTGTAATTTAATAATTATCTCATAAATTTAGTATATTATGTAGTTTTTTTAATACTGAATCTTGATATCATTATTACTACTAGTGTTGTGTAGTGTACTATTCGTAGTAGTATGTAACAACAATATTGATAGTAACCCAAAATAAATCGCTAGGTTTGTTTAGAGTTGCAACTAGCTTAACTTAATAAAAACATACTTTTTGATAATCAAAGCCCCTTTTTTCAAATTTGTTCTATTTGGCTCTGCGCAAAAGTGTGTTTGGAAGTGTGTACACTTCATACATTATCTTCTATCTTTTTGTTTGTTTGTGTGAGATTTGTTTTTAATTAGGTTTATTTAATGTAAAGTTATGTATTTGTAGATGTCCACAAGTTCTGCGATATATTTTTGTTGAGGTTACAAGAAAGTTTTCTACGGATTTTTGCCAATGACATCTTTTATACAGGTCCAGCTTTCCTGCTGTCTGTATTCTCCGGTTTCAAACTGCAAAAATCTATTTTGTACACATCCACATTCATTCAGTAGAAGAAAAGAGTAAAGAAAAAAAAAAAAGGAAGTTAACAGTGTACGAACGTGTGGATATGGTGATGGTAAAGTTTGTACACGGTAATAAAATGAATAACTTTGTGCAAGTTTTTATTTGGATGGAGAATTTTCTAATTAAACATAGTTTTTTGTACATGGTGAGTTTTCTCTTTTGCACAGTTGTGCAGCAGTATACTGTGAATAAAGCTTTGTAAGCATATTTTTGCATATGTTTTGATTGCACAGGCGAATAGCAGACTAGTTCTTTTTTGTTTATTTTCATGGCTAAGTTGTATACACGTAAAACCACAGTACAAGAGAAAGAATCTTATTCCAAGATTCAAGATATGAAGTTGCTCATACATTTTTGCTATTTACCCACTGTAAATCTATAAGTATACAATATAGTACTTTATGTGAACGACCCTGATAAGGTTTCTCGATTTTGGGAAATGAAATTTAAAAAGTATTCACTTTCACAAATGCTCAAAGATTGCAACGCTTCTAAGAACGGAATATGCCGTTCTAATGAATTTATTTGGAAGAAAAAATCGGCAAGAGAACAATTTCTTAAAGACTAATTTTTATTTTGAACGCGTTTGTTTTACTGCGTGATGAAAATTAACGTTAACGTTATTTTTTACGTTTTACTTCTCAATTGATCCGAAAGAGCCTAGCTGCTTTGTTAGGATAACATTATTCAAATTCGGCCAAAAAAAAAAAAAAAGATTTAAATTAAAGTCAACCTCTCCTCATTTAAGCTTAATCAGGGTAAGAGTATAATACAAAAGAAATGTTTAGTGCTAATTAGAAAAGATATGATAGTGTTTTATAGTATTGATGAATAATAATATATGAATAATAAAATCTTAGGTAATGGATATTTTTTTTTTTTATCAATTATAAGATTCAAGCAGTAATTTGATTTCAATTTAAAAGAACGTATCAGAATATAACAGTGTCTGCATAGTTTGAAAATGGTATCCCGAGTAAACTAAAATCAATAAATACCACAGAATTTTTACCGTAATAATATTGGTCAATAATTTTTTTCATCTACACCAAAGCCAAAAAAAAAAAAAATGACAAACATTTTACACTGAAAAACATAACTGAATTTTATTGCGTTCTTTAGTACCTTTCAAATTTAACTATCGTTGTTTTAATTAATCCTTTTAATACTTTGTCTATTTTGTCAAAGCCTTTGAAAAATGAGCCCTGCTAATAGTTTAATTAAAATGTCTTTTCAAGATAGTAGTAGTATTCTATTTTTTTTCTTTTAGAACAAAAAACTAGTTTTACGAGAAGTTTTCATTATTCAAATATGGAATAGAAAAAAGATTGAATAGTACTGGAATACTGACTTTTGTTCAATTTACTTTACAAAAAATCTCACTTTTGATACAAATATGCCCTTTAACTTTTTAATTGTGACTAAACTACTCGTACTAGTTGTAGAGAGATAATCTTATCTTTTTTTTCTAGGCTAATATATTTTGATATTTCTTAATCTCCGCAACTGTATAGATTGAAATATAGTAAGTTACACTACACACACTACAAATATACAGGGGAAAATTAAGTACCTGTCTTAATAAAAGTTTCAAACTTTGCTGCAATATTAAACAAAAGAATCGAATAAATTAATTCTAAGGCCTTTTAGATCTCACGATTGTATCAAGATAACACTCAACAGAAGTCCAATATTATAATTTCCACTATACCAAATCAAATGATTTTGAAACTTCTTTTCATTTTGTTTGCTTTCTATAAAATTATCATATAATAATAATAATAAATAATATTGCTGAAAAAGCTAGGAAAATAATTCCAGGATAGCTACTGTCCTATATTACCAACAAGCTTACCCTAAAAATATACCATAATAGGTTATTTACCGTAGTCAAATCCCGACAGTGAACCAAATGCCATTAGAGTTCAAGTACCAGTGACGCCCACGGGATGTTTTTGGTAAATTCTAACATTGAACGGAAAAACATAATTCCCGGAGATGATCGGCAAAATTAGACTTGGTTTTACAATTCTTCGGCGAAGCATGTTTGATTACTTTACTTTTTTGTCAGTGGTGTACACGTAGAGATGCTGGCTATCTGCATGTTTGCCTCCACAAGCGCCCTCAAACAGCCTAGCCAGATTTCCTTGGGGGCACGCAGAGGTTCCATTATTCCAGGCTTGCTTACATAATACACCGAGCTCTGCACTGTTCTCGGATCTATTTTAGACTCAATTGTAGTCCCAAAATATTGAAATATTGCCCACACCCAGACCACCACCCAAAGGTTGTTTTGCTCTAAACCTCTGAGGATTCCAAAGCCAACAAATCTAGTCTGTGTCGGATTGAAAAAAAGGTGTGTTTTGAGCTGAATCAAAATGATAAATAGAACTGAATTGGGTGGTGAATTGACCTTGGATAATGAGCATTCATTTTTATTCAAAAGCTGGCTGTTTATTTTAATTTAACACTTTCGTAGGTTTGCTTAGTGCTTAGTTATTTATTTCAATCTTTCTATGTATGCTAATATATAGATAAATAACAAATCTTGTGATTTTATGATAATCTAAAAGGTTTTTTATTTTGTCTTTAACATTCTTAAAAACCTCAAAAATCTTATAGTTTTTAGTTATCAAAGTTCTGTTAACAAACCGAATTATTGAAGCTTTTCTAAAGCATTATATTCAAGATTTTGTTTATCATGCTTTTATAATAATTGAAAAAAAAAACATTTTTGAATTCTTTAAAACAGAAACACAAAATATATGTTTGTCATTTATTCACAGGAAAAATCATGAAAAAGAAAATAAAAATCCTTTGGAAATAATGGAATAGCAATTACATATCTAATTTAATATCAATAAGACTAATAAAGTTATTGTAGATTATTAGTTTCTTTTCAGAGTCATAAATATATTAGTTTTAATATCTAATATTCTCGGTTAATTTTACTTTAGTTTTTTCAGTTTATAACCTCTTTATGGATATTCTCCTAACTAGAATAAGTTATCTAATACTTTTTGATAACTAAACTATTTATTTGACTAGGGTTCATTATTAAAATATTAAAAAATAGTTTTTTGTAAAATAAATTTAGTATCAAATTATAAGTTTTATTTAACCTTATAAAAATCCATAACTTCAAATTATATTTACTCTGGAAAATTATCATTTGAATAAGTTATGTTTGGATTTTAATATAGTAAATAATTTTATCGTTTATTTTTTTTCTTTGTGTAAAACATCATTATTATTATTAATATTATTTGAAAAAATCAGGATAATAAATAAATTATGAAAATAATTATCAAGATGATTATGAAAATTATCAGTAATAAACTTAATTAAAGGCGAGGTCACACGTTGCATGTTTAGCATACTATTTTTCAAAAATTGAAGTAAATTCGTATTGAAAAAGTATTAGAATAAAATAATTATTTTTTATTGAGGCAAAAAAAATACCTTTGAGTCTTTTTATGTTTTAATACTGCCCTAACTTCACTACTTTTTTCTCAAAAAAGTATTATATTACTATATTATTTTATTATAACTACTATTATTCCTTATATTGAATAATGGTTTAGAAAATTTTGAAAATTTAGGAGGTTTTAGAATTTTTATTGTAACTAAAAATCATTGGGCATAATTTTCTTACTTCCAAAGAAAGATTCAATTGAATATTTCTGTAGCTTTACTTTGCAACATCTTTTTACAACCATTTATAACGTATAATTACTATTATTAGTATTACTAATACAACAATAGTACTCTCAATATAAGAAAATAAATTCAAACAAAAGAAGGATCGTTATCTAGATACATAATTATATTCAGCCCATGAAAAACAGTATTATTATAACGCTTCCAGGCTACCGATAACAGTAGAGAATTTAAAACATATAAAACAATTATTAAAAACATTAAGGAGTTAATTAATAAAATTCACATCATAATCAAAAATATATCACCCAATAGATATATAAAATGAGCTGTGTTTGAAAAAAAAAATCTGTTACATAACGTTTAACCCTTATCTTATTCGATTCTGAATCAAAATCAGATTAAACAGCTGTTTTAATAACAGTTTTTATAACAGTCTAAGTAACGGTTTTAACAGCAGTTACAGGAATACTTTTAACAATAGTTATAACAATAGTTACAAGAATAGTTTTAAGGATAATTTGAAAAACATTAATTGAATAAATTTTTCGCAAAACCCTTTAACTAAATCTAAAGACTACAAGCCCCGTTGTGATCACCTTCAACTGATAATAAATATTTCTTTTTTTTGATTTAAAGTTAATTGATTTTAAAAGTAGATTGAACCACAAAAATTTGTTTGAATAAATATCAGTTCATAAATAATGTTTATTCATGTCAAGTGAAAATATTTCTGAGGAGAATTAATAAAAAAAGGTAATTATTGAACCTATTAAGATTATACAAAGATAAATAATCTACTTTTCAACCAGAAATATAATTTTTATCTCCCCATATCACAGCCTCTTTTATATCGCCATCATATTTGAATCAATGGAGAAATTTACTGGAAAATTTTTTTCAATAATTTTGATATAGTTTTTTTTTCAATTTTGAAAAGAGATCCATTCACTTAAAAAAAAAAAGGAACAAAAATTTTCTAAGAAGCAAAAGAATAAAATATCTTGTTATTTTTTTTTGAAATCTTTAGAAAATATTCATTATTTCAATCTAGAATCACCATACCTTTGTTATAACTTCGTTATTATCAATTATTTGATTCTAATTTGAAAGAAAACAATCACTACGAATCGCTTCCCCAAATTTTCTTTATTCGATTAAGGATTCATTGTTCAGGCCTTTTCCTCTAAATTTATGCTCTTAAATCCTGAATATTCTCTTAAGCAGACTATTCATATTTATATGTTGTCAGATTTTTTTTTTTTTGAAAAATTAAACCTTTTTAAGCTTTCCACATACAATATTCTTTCCTTCGAGTGATTTTGATGAAATAGTGATTCTTTTCGATAATGAAAGTGAATAACTTTACAAGAGTAACATGTTTTCATGAATTTGATTGTTATCATTTCTTGTCTACCATAGTATTCAGGTTACCTCAATTAATGTTGTTTTTGAAGGTATTTAACAAAGTGGTATTGTCATACCAATAAGTTATAATTGTATTGAATTGTTAATTATACAGTACAGTACCTTAGATAATGTAATGGCATATGAAGATACAGTATAGCACATAATAAAACATATAAATACAGTTCAATTCAGAACTATACACAGAAGTACTGCAGGCTATACGAAATAATAAGTTTTTGCTACACCCACCACCTTTGCAGAGCACTGCACAATCTGGTTTCTCCACGTCTGTAAGTGTTTAAAGATTCTCCACGTCTGCGAATGTTCATGGAAGCCAACCACGAGCCTAAGAGCGTGGATGCTTTTTTTATCTCTCCTCCAGTACGTTGACCCCTATGTGTTAACGTTATGTTAGAAGTGATGCACTGCCTAAAACCGGTGTAAATGCACTTCTATGTAATGCAGACTGACTACCCCAGTAACCCAGGTTGTGTAAGTAACCAACATTTGTTTAAAAACAAAAGTTAACTTAACATTAACTTTGACACTAGCTTCCTGGACTGAATTCTGGTTACCCTGACTTCAGGTGAGCTGGTCTGTCCCGTTATTTTGTTTCCGTCCCAAAGAAGACAAGCCTGACTTGTGATTTGTGGACTTTGGCAGTGAATTCAGTGAAATCTCAATTACGAATGCCTTAATTTGCAAATTGAGCCTCTTTGAGGAGTAGCTTTGGATGTGTTCTGACCTTTGCAAAGACTTTTTCACCTCCAAGTTTTCGGAACAAAAATTTACAAAAACTGTGAAAATATCACTATTAATACAAATACTCAGAATTGTCTTAAAAACACTATTTCTTAGCAAAAATTATGAATAATAATAATTGTAATATGGTTCTTTTGAACAATAACAAAGATTTTACCAATTGAGACGTATGAAATATATATTTTTGATTAATATATTGGGAACATTTATTCTATCATTACTATTGTTCCTTTTCAGGCCAAAATATTTTATTTGAAAGTGAACTTTACAAATAGTTTTGGATTTGGTTGTACTTTTTTTGCAAAACTGAACGATGCAGGATACATGCAAAAAAAACATCGAATATTTGGCAAGTTAACTTTTTTTTTTTCACGTTTCTAATAATATTGTACTTTACTATAATACTTTTTCTATAATTATTTTATACTAGTAATAGATGCTTTAGAGTTCTTTAAATTCTTAAAATTTTTGATTTTATTTATTCTCGTCACTTATTACTTCATTTATTAGAAAAAGATTTTCTTATATATTTTTGTTTTTAGAAGATTTTGCAACAATATTGTTACAATTAGTTGTTTTGTTTTCTAAAACAGGTTTTAAATCCAAGTTTTTTATAAAATATTATAAGAAAATTATTTTTTAAAACAAACTGAATTACCAATATTCTCGGAGTTGATAAATTTTTTGTACCTCAAAGATAATTTTAATGAATAATAAATAAAGAAAATATCTATTTTTTTTTTTTTTCGTGGAAATATAATTCAATTCCCCTCATTTCGTTAAATAATTGAATAACATTATGAGAGTTAACTTTTTAAAAAAGGTACTATACGCCCAAATGTATCAAAAATCAAAAGTTCTTATTTGATTTTCTAGTTTAAAAAAGTGAATAATTTCTTGGTTGAATTTAAATTTGAACCCCAAAGGGAAATGAATATTCAAAAAAGATACCAAAGAAGAAAAAGTGGTTCAAAATATATTTTTTTATTATAGAAAATATTGATAAAGTTAAAATTTTTACTAAATCGTTACAACAACTACCATCAATTATAATTATAGAATTCTAGTAGTGGGTACAATCTAAAAACCATTTTTTTAATTCATTAAAAATTTAACATATTTGAAAACCAATTGAATATAAACAACAAATCTATCCCAGGACAACTAGCTTCTTCAGATAAAAGTTGAAACCAATAACGAATAGCTGCTTTTGAAGATACCGAATTAAAAAAAAACTCATTGAAGCCACTCCATTTCTTCCCTGAAAATATTATTTAGGAAATAACCTTTTGTAAGTTATAATAAAAGATTTTTTAGTAAGAACTTTTTCTACTAACACTATTTTCAAATCATCTAATCATAACCTAATATTTCACTAATTGTTAAAAGGTATGTTGTTATCGAACGTCACTATGTATTTAGAAAATTTAGCGAATTGGAATAAATATCAGGTTTCCCTATCGAAATAAATAATCTATTTGATATAAAAATGATTTTCGATGAATAACTTTGTATTTTTAATTTTTATATCGCGAATTGAATTCTAAAATTGTTTGTTTTTGGAAATTGATTATCTTTACCAAATTCTTGTTTTTTTTGTAACCTTCCATTCCACGTTTCATTTTCGAATATTCAATATGGAAACAGCCACTACTGTGTGTACATGCATGGAAGTATTCTATGCATTATTTTAATGCACGGAAGCCTTCTATACCAAAACCTAATCTCTGCAGACGAGATCTGCAGAAATCTGAGAATCTTAAATTCCGATTTCAGAAATGACCATTTATTGACATCATGAAAATGTAAATCCTTTTATTTTTTGGGTTGTTGAAGTCTGGGAAAGAAAAAGAAATTCAACTTCAACTAAGCCATATCAACAAAATAAAAGATTAAAAATGTTATCAAAGAGTACCAAGTTTTGATATATCCAAAAGTATAAGATTAGTTTGAGAAACTAACTTTTCAAAAATAACAGAAACGTATTTTGGAAAAAAAATTCAATTTAAGTTAAAGAAGAATAAATATGAATTTAGGTCACAAAGATAAAAGGAGTCAAAAAAGAATTATAACAGAAATATTTCTATTACATATAATATCAATGTAGATTTAAAACTCGAAGTTTCAATTTCATACTTTATTTTAATAGTAGTTCAAATTCTGCTAAATACGTAAATGGGTGAATCTCCAATCAATAACTTTTCAAAAAATAACGCTCATAAAAACCACTATGCTTTTATTGAATCAAGAGCACTTTTCTTATTTCTTGAAATTGAATTACCTAAAGTTTGAAAAGAATTTCAAAACTAGTTTTGATTATTGCCACAAAAACCACTTTTCTTCAAGTTATTTAACATTCGATTATCATATAAGAATAAATATACCAAATTTTAAGATAAGTGGATAAAAAAGTTGAAACATTATGTGGTAATCTCCTCTAATACTCCAAAAAAGGGTAATTTTTAAAGGAAATTGGCTTAAATCCAAAGTAGTCTTATTATTCTGGGTTGTTTTAATAACAACAGCACACAAAGGGCTCTTAAAACAAAACCCCTACACGTGTTTACAGTAAGGGCACTTTATTTTTCAAGTGAGACGCTCGCCCTCCAGGACTGGTTTCATTATTTGGCACATGCTCTGCACGTGTGGGTATTTTGAATTACCAAGGAAAAAGATTGGAATGGATGTTGGAAGTTTGCTGAAGCTCAGTGTTTGCTTACCAAATCAGTCTCTCTGCAAACGATCGCAAACCATGAATAATATTGAAAGTGGTAGGTCATACAACAAAAGCATTTCAATATATTATTTCAAGAATTGGATATTCAACTAGAGTTATAGAAAACAATAGATTATCGAAATAATAGTTCAAAATGCAAATGTAAGTTACAAATATAGTAGATGAAATATGTGAAAAGAAAATGGTAATTTCAAGAAAGATCATAAAACAAATGGGAAATGAGAAATTTAGACAAAAAGAATTAAAAAGGAAGATTATTGAAAAATTTAATCAGTAACTGAAAATATGGTCAAATTTAGTCAGTAAAAATAAAAAGTGTAAAAAGTGTATTGAAAACTTTCTATGGTTCGATTACAATTCATATTGAAACTAGAATATTATATGATAAATTATTTTTCAAAGAAATTTAAGTAAAACAAATCAACTTATCCTATGTTAAACAAAAAATGAGACTTCATATAAACTAGAATATTGATAAAAAATTCCTTTTTCTTTTTCCCAATAAATAAAGAATCCTCCATTCTAAGTTAGAAATGTTTTTCTTTTAATTATTTTTTTTCTTTCAATTTCTTTAAATGTATATAATTTGAACTAAAAACTAATAATATCAATTTTTTAGCTTTGTTAAAACCCTTACAGGTAAAACTATCACTTTAGAAGTGGAATCTTCTGATACCATTGATAATGTTAAATCCAAAATTCAAGATAAAGAAGGTATCCCACCAGATCAACAAAGATTAATCTTTGCTGGTAAACAATTAGAAGATGGAAGAACTTTATCTGATTATAACATTCAAAAAGAATCAACTTTACATTTAGTTTTAAGATTAAGAGGTGGTATTATTGAACCATCATTAAAAGCTTTAGCTGCTACTTATAACTGTGACAAACAAATTTGTCGTAAATGTTATGCTAGATTACCACCAAGAGCAACCAATTGTCGTAAGAGAAAATGTGGTCACTCAAATCAATTGAGACCAAAAAAGAAATTAAAATAATCGATTTGTTTATGTTATATTCTTTCAAAATTTATTATATTTTATCATATAAATCTATTTTAACTGAGAGAAATTTATATAGATTAATCAATGTCTTTTAATGTAACATTATCTATGCTATTTTGATATTTATTTTTGTAAAGAAATTTTCTTATAAAGCGTTTTAATAATCATTATGATGTAAAATGACCTACAAGAAATTTTCTAATATATTATATAATTTCATTTCAAAACAAACTGATTTGTGTTTTGAGATGTCTGGTATTTTTTGTATTCTATAAAAAGAAGGATAAAAATTTATAAAAAAAAAATTAAAATGAACAATAAAAAAGAGAATAAAACTGAAAAATAAAATTGAAATAAAAGGGATATAAACATTATGGATATAAGCAATCAAGAAAATGTAATGAAAATTAATAAATATAAAAGAAAGTTGATATTATTAACCAATAAATTCAGAATTGAAGAAAATTTTGAAAAGCTGAATAGAAAATTCAATTGATTCATTATGAATATATAAATTATTTTTAACCTCTTTTTGAGGAACTTGTTTTTCTAATTCCTCCTCCATTGATCACTTTCTCAGTTGAACCTTGTTGTGTTATCATTGAATTTCTTGTTCTACCCATTGATCGAGGCCTAGATTTTGGTAAAATTTGATTTCCATCTGTGACAGGCGAAGATGAGATAGAACCTGGGATTTGTGTTGAAGATGGAAGTACTTTTCCTGTAGATTGTGCTACCTGAGTAGGTTTAGAAGGTGGGGAAGATGATCTTCTTGAATTTGGATTAGTTATAGAACGAAGAACTCTCCAAGATGTTGGAGGTGATCTTTTTTCTCTTTGAGGATTATTCATCACTAATAAATTTTCTTTAGATTCTTCAGGAAGATGATCGAATTCATTTGAATTATTATTACTATTTTGATTATTTTTATGAGTATCCTGAATTTTATATTTTGAATTATAATCTTGATTAATTAAATCATTTTTTTCTTCACTTATATCTCTTAAAGATTTATTATTATTTCCATTTGCATGAACTTTATTTATACTTGTCATTTTTGATGCAGAATTAGGAGGAGATGAGTCTTTTTTTTTATTTTTTGAATCATGATTATTAACATTATTTATATTTCCTACATTTCTGGGACTCTTATTATTATTACTATTACTATTGTTTATGTTATCAATATTATTTTCATTATTGGTATTATCTTCATTATTTCCATTATTGGACTCATGATCATTATTAATATTATGATTATTATTGCTATTATTGTTATTAATATTGTTATTATTATCATTGTATATTTCGTTATGATCAGAATTTTGATCAATTATATTTGAATCATATTCATCATAATTTTCTTCATCATCAGAATTATTTGATATTCCATTAATAATTTCAGGAGCTTTACGAGGTTGACCAGGAGATTGCATAGGAACCGCAGTATAAACACTTTTTTTCATTTGTGTTGAAACTCTTCTTCGAACTGGAGTTACAATTGATTTTTTAATTGATCTCTGTCTAGCTTTGAAAGCTTCATAAGTAATTAAAGTTGAAAATCCACCCAAAGATTGTTTAGGTTTTGGATCAAGTACCATTGTATATCTCCAATTTCTAAAATCATTTTGATGTAAATAAAGCCAATGCTGCTGTGGACCAACAACCATTCCTGGACGAATCATTCTCATATAACCAATACATTCATTTGCAGTAAAACCATGTGTATATATTAAATGTGCACCGATTAAACAACCAGTTCTACCTAAACCTGCTTTACAATGAACAGCAATTTTGCCACCATTAGCTATTACACCTTCTGCAACACCAATAAAATTTTGAACAATTTCCATTGTTGGACAAGTTCCATCATCAAAAATCATATCAAGATGTTGAATTCCTTTTTTTTCAAATTCTCTTTTATCATATAAATGAGAGTTTAATCTTACAACTAATTGAATATTATTTTTCACGAAAAAATCTAAAACTTTTGTAAAAGGTTTATTTAAAGTAGCACCAGGTCTAGATTGTTGCGGAGAAGCAAAAGCAATAAAATCTTTTGAAATTACATTAAGATCACCTTCTTCAACTTTTTCAAATTGTTCATATTCTTCAAGATTAAAATTTGTTAAATCAATCATATTTCTTTCTTTAGCTCTCCAAACTCCATAAACTATATCTTGAATTGATATTTCAAAATCAGCATGAGAATATCCTGCATCTCTAAATGGCATTAATGGAGGATCAATTTGAGCTATAGGTTGTAATACTTGATGTGGAGACCAAGATTGAACTAAAATCATATAACAACAAAGCAAACATGCAGCATTAGCTCTATCTTTAGAAGTAGTTGAGGAATAAAATACAATTGCCTTTCCCTGATTTGAATCTTCATTTAATATATTATGAAGAACAACTGCAAATCTATACAAATTTCCAAGATGTAGAGGACCAAAATCAAGATGAAATGAGTTATATGGAAGATTATCTTCTACAGTGAAAAAGACAGTTTCTGCAGTATCTTGAGGAGTATTATCATAAGCACCAAGGTAAATACGACCTCTTAAGAATTCAATTATTTTTATACCTGATTTTCTAGCCATTTGAATTGAACTAATCAAAACTTCATTGAGTGATTAACTGAAAAAGAAAATGAAAGAAAGAAAAAAAACGAGTGTCTATTGAGATTTAATCTAATTCAATTTGATGAGATTTGATTAATGCTAATTCAACTTAAATTTATTTTATTTGATTCAATTTTAATTGATCAAATTCAATTCAGTAATTAATCTTCAAGTTAATTTTTGAATGTCTTCAACTCTAATCACAATGCCAACAGAGATCCAAAAAAGTAAACAAAACAAAAGGAAAGCGAATAAACAAAACAATAAAATTATAAAAGCGGTAAAGTCTAATGGAGGTCACGAGACTAAACTGCCACAGCCAGAATCAACACCACTTTCTCGGGTCTCCTTTCTCCAGTTGATTTCGAGGAAAGTGAATAATTTATTAGAAGTTTAAAAGGCAAATGGAATTGATGGAAGTGATGAACTTGATTTATTTTCTTTTCTTTTCTTTTCTTGTCTCTTTCTATTTATTGATTCATTCAATGCTTCAAGTACTTTCAGTTTCAATTCAATTAAATTGACTGTTTTTTTTAGTTAAGTAGACTTTGTTTTCTTTGCAATGTCTTTAGGGAAAAAGTTATATGATATTTCGTGTGTACTTTCATCGGCTTCGAAAGTTACATGTAATTCTGCTAATGTATTTAAAAATGAAATAAGTAATGAAATACATCAATCATATATAATAAATTTAATATTGAGACATAAAAATGATGTATTAAATTCAATTTTTGTTAAAACTAGTAATGATAGAAATGATATATTTAATATTGCTAGAAAAAAATCGGATTTTGCAATTTCCTCAACTAAAATTAATAATTTAAATTCATCAACTGATAAAAAAAATATTCCATTTGGTTCAAGATCTTTTTCAACTTATAAAAATTGTTTAAATGAATATGAAAATAAAGTAAATATTTCAGGTATAATTGGTGAAAAAGAAAAACCAGAATTTGAAATGAAAAGTTCTCCAGTTCCAAGTTCAAGACTTGGAAGATTATTTCATTATGGATCTTTAGCCGCTGGGGTTAGTTATGGAGCTGCAACTGAAGGAATTAAAAGATTTGCATCTGGTTCAAATCAATCAATCTCACTTAATTCATTAATATTATCACCTAAAAATATTGAAAGAATGGCAAAAAAATTTTCAAAAATGAGAGGTGCAGCTTTAAAAGTTGGACAAATGATGTCTTTTCAAGATTCTTCAATTTTACCAAAAGAAATTCAACAAATTCTTTTAAGAGTTCAAAATTCTGCTCATTATATGCCTGCTGGACAATTAGAACAAGTTATGTCTTCTGAATTGGGACAAAATTGGCGTGAAAGATTATTTTCAAGTTTTGAAGATATTCCAATGGCAGCTGCTTCAATTGGTCAAGTTCATTCTGCAATTACAAAAGAAACTCATTTACCTGTAGTTGTTAAAGTTCAATATCCTGGTGTTGTAGATTCTATTGATTCTGATTTGAATAATCTTTTAATGTTATTAACTGCTTCAAGATTATTACCTGCTGGTTTATTTTTAGATAAATCTGTTGCAAATGCAAGAATTGAATTAAAATGGGAATGTGATTATATACGTGAATCTCAAAGTTTAGTTAGATTTTATGATTTATTAAAAGATGATCCAGTTTTTATAGTTCCAAGAGTTATTCATAATTTATCAAGTGAACATGTTTTAACAATGGAAAAAATGAATGGAATTGAAATTGTTAAAGGAAATTGGGATCAAGAAATAAGAAATATGATTGCAACAAATATTATGAGACTTTGTTTATTAGAAATTGGAAAATTTAAATTTATGCAAACTGATCCAAATTGGGCAAATTTTTTATATAATTCAAAAACAAAAAAAATTGAACTTTTAGATTTTGGTGCTTCAAGAGATTTTAGTGATGAATTTATTAAAAATTATTGTTCTGTTTTAAGAGCTGCTGTTAAAGAAGATAGAGATGGTATAGAATTTTTTTCAAAAAAATTAGGTTATTTAACTGGAATGGAATCTCCAAAAATGATTAATGCTCATATAAATTCAGTTTTAGCTTTAGGTGAACCATTTTCTGGAAAATTTAATAATGATAAAAATAATTCATATGATTTCTCAACACAAGATGTTGCAGATAGAGTTAGAGGTAATGTAGGTGTTATGATTAATGAAAGATTATCACCACCACCTGAAGAAACTTATAGTTTACATAGAAAATTTAGTGGAGTTTTTCTTTTATGTGCTAGATTACGTGCAAGTGTTCCTTGTGAAAAATTATTCAATAAAATCATTGGACTTGATTAAATGTTTTTAAAAAAAAAAAAATTTATGAATTATAAATGTACAAAATAAAATCTATTAATTTATTAAAATTTGGTAAATACACATTTTTTTTCTTTTCAATTTGGTCAATAAAATTGTATATATATACTGTTTACTGTATATAAAAAATATAAAATTGTTTTTTCTTTTTTTTAGTTATAAATATTAATTACATTATGAAAGTTTTTGTTCTTTTCATTTTTAATTTTATTTTCTTTTTCCACCTTTTTTCTTTTTTTTATTCATATTTGAACTTCTATTTGAAGGTTTTGAAACTTTATTATTATTATTATTATTACTAATAATTCCACTTTCTTCAGTTGTATTATCAGCATTACCACCTTGAGTAAATTGAAGAGCTTTTCTTTCTTTTCTACTTGGTTTATAATAAGATCTATCTTTCATTGGAAGCCATCTTTCATTATCAATTTTTAATGATTTTGAAGGATGTTGAGGAATTTTTCTAATTCTTTTATGTTTTTCTTTTATAATATTTTTTAATAAAGTAGAATCATCAATTAATTTTTCATTTAATAAATTTTCAAAATCATTAGTTATTAAAGAATCATAATTTAAATTATTATTATTATTATTAATATTAATATTAATATCAATAATAGTAGTAGTTGAAAGTTTATTATTTAATAAATCATTAATTAATTGATCATTATTATTAAATTGAAATAAAATTTGAAATAAATCTTTACAATTTTTTGAAAATTGATTATTTGAATTTAAATTTGAAATTGAAATTGAATAAAATTTAATTGAGAAATTTTTTAAGAAATTAAATTGATTAAAATTTGAAATTTTATTAATTTTATAAAAATTATAAACAATATTAAAAATTTTTAATAAATTTTTTCTTGAACCAATTGAAATATATAAAGATAATAAAATTGATAAAATTGAGAAATATTTTGATAAAATTTCATTTGAAGAAATTTTTAAAGATGAAATTAAAATTGAAAATGAATTTTGTGAATTTTGTGAATTTTTTAGATCTTCATTAGATTTTGGAAAATAAATTAAAGATTCTAATAATTTTATACAAGCATTATAATTATAATTATCATAAGTTATTAATAAATGAGAAGAAATTAAAGAAGCTGAAATAATTTTTTTAAATTTAAAATTAAATTCATTTGAAATTAAATTAAAATTTTTATTATTAAATAATAAAAAAATTTTTTTAATTAAATATTTATAAAAATTTTTTGATAATTGATTAAATTTAATTAAAGATTCATTATTATCATTAAAATTTATATTATTAATTAAATTTGATTCATATAAAGAAATTAAACCTAAAGTATTAAAATTTTCAAAAGAATTTTCAAAAGAATTTTCATAAGAAATTGAGGAATTAAATTTTTGAATTAAATTTAAATTAATATTATTTTTATTAAGATAATTATTTAAAATATTAAATTCATTATCATTTAAATCATTTTTAATATCATAATTATTGGTAATGGTATTATTATTTTGTATATTATTTTTAAATAATTTTGAAAAATTAGAATATTGAGATTTAAAATTTTTTAAAATTTTAAAATTTAATAAAAATTCATTTCTTTTTAAAATATTTAATTGAGAAGGTAATAATTTTGTTGTTTTAATTAAATTTGGAATATAATTATTATAATTAATTTGATTTAAAATTAAATTTGAATTTTTATTATTTATGTCATTAAAATTAGAATAATAATTATTAAAAAATAATAATTTTAATAAATTTATTGAAGGATTATTAATATTATTATTAAATAAAATTGAATTAAATTTTAATTTTAAATTATTTAAAATATTTAAAGATTCTTTATTATCATTAATATTTGAAATTTGATTAATATAAGATAATTGTAAAAAAATTGGAAAAATTTCTTGAAAATAATTTATATCTTGATCATTATTATTATGTTGATTATCATTATCATTATGTTGATTAGATAGAAGAGATTGAGATTTAATTTTAGCTAAATTTAATAAATTTTTTGATTGAATTAAATTATTTGAATTTAAATTTAAATTATTTAAATTTAAATAAATTAAAGAATTATTAAATAATAAATCATAAGAATTTAAATTTAAATTTAAATTATTATTAAATAAATTTTTAAATAAAATTGAATTTGAAATTAAATTTAAAAAATTAGAATTAATTTGAGATAATGAAGCTCTTTGATTAATTAAAAGATCTAAATTATTATCAAAATTATTTAAATTTGAAATTGAAATTAAATAATTATAAATTAAAAATGAATTAAAATAATTTCCAATTGTATAAAATTCTTGAGCTTTTAAATGTAATATAGAATTTTTAAAATAATTATCATTATTATTATCATTATTATTATCTTTTAAATTAATTTTTGAAATTAAATTATTAAAATTTTTATGATCAGCTAATTTATAATAAATATAAGAAGTTTCTAAAATTAAAAAATTTTTAAAATTTAAATTTTTTAAAATTTTTAAATTATTAAATTTTGAAGATTTAAAAAGATTAATTAAATTTAAAGATAAATTATATTTATCAATTGAAATTAAATCAATTATTATATTATTAAATTGAATATAAGAATTTTTATTAAATGAATTTAAATTAAGTTGTAATAAAGCTTTACCTTTTAAGAAAAGTTGATTATTTTCAAGATTTTTTGAACCAAGATTCAAATTATTTACAGAATCAGTTAATGTTGCCATTGTGTTGTAGTATAAGTTGATGGATTGAAGTATTGTGTATTCCTCTTATCAGCGCTTGTTCTTCTTGTTCTTCTTCTTCTTCTTGTTCCTCTTCTTCTTCTTCTTCTTCTTCTTCTGTGGTTAGACCTTCTTTTGAATCTCGTTTAAACTGGCTGTCCTTTAAAAGTCCTTTAAAAGTTGATCACTTCAACTGATATATACTACTGGTCACGTGGTGCGGTCACCTGACTGCTTCCCAACAACAGACACAAACACGGGAAAGAAACAAAACGTGCGAGTCTCACTTTGAACAGTTCTTCACTTCTCTCTTTCTCATTACACTCTCTCTTTCTCTCTCTCCTCTCTCTCTTTCTCTTTCTCTTTCTCTCTTTCTCGTCTCTCTCTCTCTCATTACATTCTCTCATTACATTCTCACAGTCTCTCTTCATTACAATTTCTTTATTACAATCTCTCTTCTCTCTTTCTTTCTCTCAGTCTCTCTCCTCTCTCTTCTCTCCTCTCTCTTTCTCTCTCTCTCTCATTACAATCTCTCTCTTTCTCTCACTTCTCTCTTCTCTCTTCTCTTCTCTCGTCTCTTCTCTCGTCTCTCTTTCTCATTACATTCTCTCTCATTACATTCTCTCTCTTTCTCATTACAATTTCTTATTACAATTTCGTACTGTCCTAACTACTACATATATCAGTCTGTCCCTGAATGGTCTGTCCCTGAATGGTCTCCTCGGTGTCCCACGAGGGCTGTATGCTGCGGCAGATTGCGGCGTATGCCCCTAATGCTCCCTCAGTCTCTCTTGTTGCATTTCCAACCCAAAATAATCTCCATTCTGTTCCAATAAGGCACATATTACCTTTTGAACGTTCAAAATACCATTTATTTACTGGATTTAAAAAATTAGATCTCCAAATTAATTCATTTTTAAAAATTTCATTAACAATACAATTAAAAATAATATCTGCAACTCCAGTTGAACTTTGAAATTTTCTTTTAACTGCAAATTTATCAAGATATGGTACTTTAATTAATTTATTATTATCATTTAAATTTTCTTCATATGTTATTATTGCTCCACCTTCATAATCTCCAACAATTATTATACATGCAATTTTACCATTTATTCTATTTAAATAATTTTTTAAATTTATTGATTTTTTAAATGAATCATCAATTAATTCTTTTAATTTTTTTAAATTTATATTACCTAATTTATCTTCTTCAATTAAATCAATTCCATTTTTTTTTAATTTTTTATCATGTTTTAAAATTTTAACATTAAATCCATTTTTAATTATTGTTGTTGATAATTTTGATGTTTTTTTAAAATAATTTGGTAATGATGATGAAATTATTGATCTATCTGTTAAAATATTATAAATTATTGGATTTTGAAATTTATTACTTGCAATTTTACCTGTAGTTATAATAAATGTACATTCATCATTACAATCACCATTATAATCACCATTATAATCACCATTATAATCTAAAATTTCTTTAATAATTTTTAAATTTTTTATATATTCAATTTTATAAATTTCATTTAAATTTTCATTCTCTTTTAATTCTTTAATAATTTTATTATATTCTTGTTTTAAATTTATAAAAATATGACTACCATTAAATCTTTTAATTGATGATATACCACCAAATTCTTCAATAAATATAATTTTTTCAATTTTAAATAATTTTTTAAATTTAAATTTAATTAAATCTTTAAATAAAATCTTTATAATTAAATTACTTGAAATAAATTTAATTTTATTATTTTTAATTTTAATACCATTTGGATAAATTATTAATAAATTTTCTTGAATTAAAGAAATTAAAATATTTTCATTAAAATTTAATTTAATTTTATCTTCCTCATCCTCATATATTGAAAAAATTCCATTAAGAAATTTAGAATTTATAATATTATTAAAATTTCCTTTTTTAATTTCATTTTTATTTATCTCTTCAATTGTTTCAATTAATAAATTATATTCTTTTAAATATTTTAAATTAACTTCTTTATATACATTTTCATTTTCTTTAATATCATTATTATTATAATAATTTAAAAGTTCAGAATTTTCAAGAATTATAATTGGACTAACTCCTAATTTAATTAATTTTAATAATGTTAAACAAATTTTTTTTAAAATATCTTTAGAAATTTTATTAATATCTTTAATTTTAATTATTGAAATTCTATAAACTTTATTTAATTCATTCTTCATAACTATCTCTTCTTCTTCTTCTTTTTCTTTTTTTTGAAAATTTAAATTATTTAATAAAATCTTAATTAATTCATCTTTTTTATTCATTTCATTTATACCAATTAATGGTGAATATTTCTCAAAATATGTTTTAGCTTCTCTTTTAGTTGCTGCTGAATTTAAAATTGTTAATATTAATTCCCTTTTTTCTTCATTAAAATAATTTATTTCCTCATTTCTATTTTCAACCTTTTTTAAATTTAATATACTATATCTTCTTTTTAATACATTATTATAAATATTATATCTCTTAAAACTATTAAATCTTCTAATAAACAACATTTGAATATACTAAAACTGATTTCATTTAAAGATATACAAAAAATATTATAATTATATTGTTTTTTATACTAATTTTACTCCTATTTATACAGACAATATTTGATATACCTTAAGTTATGACTCAATTCAATGTATTAAATTTATGAAAAAAATATGAAAATATCCGAATTGTAAATGTAAAAAATGTAAATTTATTATCTCAATCAATATCTTATTATCTTATTATCCTATTATCTTATCAAATACTAATCTACTTCAAATATTAATCTACTTCATATTTCAATTCAACTTACTCAATATCTTCTTAAATTTATTGAATATAATAACTTAACAGTTATTATATTCAACTTTACCTTCAATTTACAAAATCTTTTATTAACACCGACTTTAATATACTGATAAAATCCCCGTAAATATTGAAAATCGCGTTAATTCCATTTAAAATTTTCATTTAATTCACTCAAAACATGTCTGTCGCGTAATACGTAATATATATTTATAAACAATATTTAATGGATAATATTTTTATACAATATTTAATGGATAATATTTAATGGATAATATTTAATGGTTAATTCTTTAACAATAAATTAAATAATTAATATATCAATTAATATAAATATAAATGTCATTTCCAAATAATTTATTAGATACTTTTTTATCAAGTGAAATTAATTTCTTAGCAGAAAATGAATTAATAGAAATTTTACCAAAAGTTAAAATGGATTCTTTAAATCTTATAAGTACAAATTTATCAAAACAAAAAATTAATCAAAAATTAAAAATTCCATTATGGATAGCAATAATTTTAAAAAAACAAAATAAAATTACAATTTTACCACCATTTTGGTTAAATTTTAAATATTTATCAATAAAATATGATGAAGAATTAAAATTTAAAGATAAATTTTCAAATTTACCATGGCATTGGATTGAAATTACAAAAATTTTTTTAAAAAATTTTTCAATAGATTTAATTGATCCTTCTCATTTATTACGTTCAATAATTCAAGATTTAAAAGAAATTCGTTTAATTAAAGCAAGAAATGGTTTTAAAGAATTAAATGAAAGTAATTTAACTTTTAATAATTTAAGTTATATGGAAATTAATGAAATTAGACCTTTTGTAATAAAAGTTATGGATCAATTAAGAAAATTAAATTTATCAATAGAATCTTCTTCTCAACAAAATCAAAATATTAATATCAATAATGATAATGATGAAATACAAAATATTAATTTATTTCAAGAAAAATCTTCTCAAAATCAATATAGTGCGAAAAATAGTACTGCACCAATAAATGATTTAGATTTAGATTTAGATTTAGATTTAGATTTAGAAATATAGAATTCATTATAATATTCATATAAATTTGCATCTCTTTTTATTTTATTTTATTTTATTCTTCTTGTTGATATCTTCCAAGTTTTCAAAAACACTTTACATATTGAATAGATAAATAACAAGAAAAAAACAAAAAAACATAAAAACAAAAGAATAGAAATAAATGATTAGATTTTTTTTCTTATTATTAAAATACATTATCAAATATATATATATATTTATTTAATTATTTAATTATTTTAATAATTTTAATAATTTAATTCATTGAATTAATTAATGAATTAATTTTTTCTTCACGATTACCAACAGAACCACCTTGAATGAAATGTTGAAATTTTCTTCTAACACCCCAACCACCAGATGGATTTGATAATCTAAATGGCCAAAGGAAATTATTAACTTGTTTAAAATTTGGTCCAACAGTAACAATTTCATGAATTAAATCATCCATTGATAAAATTCCAAATCTACCTAAATTTTCTTCAATAATTGAATTATCAGTTAATGGAATTCTTTGTTTTCTAATTTTACCATAACCTCTTTTATAAATTAATTTACGAACAGTTGCAAAAGATGGATAACCATAAGCAACCCATGGTTCAATTAATTTTAATAATTCAGAAGTTGCTTTTGTAACTCTAACAAAAACTCCAGAATTAATTTGTAATAATCTTAATAATTGTAAAACTTTTCTTGGTTTTGGTGGCATTTTGTTTATACCTTTAATTCTAACAACAAAAACTAATTTTGGTTGAGCTTCAACATAATAACTACCAGCTTTTTTAGCATCACGTTTAGCTTGAATTAAAGCACGTTCAGCTTCATAATATTCTTTTTGATAAGAAGCATTACGTTTAAAAATAGTTTCTCTTTTAGCTTTTGAAGCCTATAAATTGATTAAAAAATAAGAAAAAAAAAATAAAAATAAAAATAAAAATAAAAATTTGTTAGTTTAATGATTCTAAGAAATATAAAAAATTCATCAATTAATTATTTATTTGATTTCATTAAAATTTTATCAGTCCCGAAAGATGGTATATAATAACAACATCGCTTTTAGCTAGTTCATTATGGGTAAAATTATCATCAAGTAGTTTATAATGAAAAAAAAAAAAAAATTAAATATGGATAATAATGATATTGATTGATAATTTTTAAAGTAATAATAATATTCTAACTTACTTTTGTACGTTCGGCTTTAGCTAACTCTAAAGCTTTAACATTTTTAGCTAAAGCTTTAGATTTTTTTAATAAAGTTTCTGGTGGTAAAATAGAATCAGCTTTAATAACAGGCCTATTAATAAAAAAAAAAAAGTAGTTAGTATATTTTTTTCTTTGATTTTTTCATAGTTTTCTACAAATAAAATTATAATACATTGTTGTTCATATTCAATAAATAAGGTTTATTTGAAAAAAAAAAAGTGGAGTTATTGAACATTAGTTTTCTTCCTAACTATGAATTACTTGAAATGAGTTTTTTAACATAAATAATGATATAATGATATAATGATATAATGATTCAATCTATAATAGGAACAAAATACTACTATCATCTTTAAATGTATTTGATTAAATGATAGTATTCTTAACTTGATTTTCTTATATTTTTTTATTAATTATCTAAAAACCATTAATTTCAATCCAAATTCACCAGAAAAAAAAAAAAAAAAAAGCACATACTGTTTTGGAGTGGCCTTTGGAGCTTTGGCTGGAGTAACTTTTGGTGCTGTTGATGCCATTTGTGCTATTTTTTTACTTTCTTTAATTCTATTAATGCCTTGACCTTAAAGTTCTTTTAAATTTTTTTTATATATATATATAATTACCATATTATGCTAATTGATTGATATATTTTTGGTGAATAATTGATTGACTACAGTCAGAGAGAGTAAAAAGGCCTGCGATGGAATCTTGAGCTAGCTCGCCGGACGGGCGAAATCCGGGTTGGAAAAAAGGAAATCCGGCCTGCGCTGGAAATTGAACTGGCGGTGCGTGCAAAGACTCGAGAAAAGCGTGGAATTGCCACAGAGGAAAAACCACAGCAGAAAGACCAGTCACTTTCAAAACGAGGTCAGGTGAAACCAGCTAGGGCTGCTGTGCATATGCAGGGCTGTATAGCTAACCACTTTGATTCTTTTCTTTTCTTCTCTTTTGAAGCTCGGCACAAAACTGCGTTAATCTCAGTTTTTGAGAGCTCGAATTAAGCTTATTTCTAAGTGGCCAGTGATTGTTGCATTGTTCTATTCTATTGCAGTTTATTAAGGTCTATTATATATTTATATATTTATATATTTATATATTTATATATTTATATATTTATATATTTATATATTTATATTATGTATTTGTATTCTCTGAAAAGAAATTCTTGTTCTCCAAAGTCATCATAACCTTTTTCTTCACTTTCTCGAACAATTTTAAGTTTTAGATCATTTTCAAATAATGAAAATAATAATTCTCTTTCTTTTTCAAATCCTTCTCTTAAAGGTAATTGAAGTAAAACTTTTGATATTGAGTTATATTGAAGGAATTTTGAAATCATATTTGCTATCATTGGTGGATGTTCAATTGAATATAAACAATCTGATAAAATTATTGTTTTGAAAATATTTGTACTTAATAAGCTTGGATTTTTTTCTAAAAGCCAATTTTCAAAATCTTTTGAATTTGACCAATCAAGTACTTTTGCAATACACAATTCTTCAACCTGATTTAATTTAAGATTTTCTTTTAAATTGGGAATAATTTCTTTTAAATCAGTAAGACAAATTTGATTATTTAAATCTATTTTATCTAAATTTGAAAAATTAATGTTCATTTCATTTTTATTATTTTCATTTTTTTGTAAAAGTCCAATTAATATTCCAATTAATCCAGTTCCTGCTCCTAATTCAAGTACTGGATAATTAATCTTAGTTTCATTACCTAATTCTTTATATAATTTATTTGATAATATTAATGATGATCCCCAAGTTTTTAATCCAAGATTATCTCCTGTTAAAGAAGGTTCTTTCAATGATAAACTTATATCTGGTTTTTTAAAAGCTTTTAATTTAATTTTTCTAAATTTTAATGGTTCTCCACTTCTACCACAATTTTCTGAAATTCTTAAACTTGCTAATTTCCAAATTTTTTCTTTAATTTCATTATCTTTAATCCAATTAAGTTCTGAACTAATTATTGATGTAACATATCTAAAAAATTTTTTTTTATTTCTTATTGGTAATTCTTTTAATTCTTGAATTTTTTTATTATATAATAATTTTGGACAATATATTTTAAGTAATGGAATTAATTTTTCTAAATTTTTTTCTTCTTTTTTAAAATCATCTTCATTTAAAATATTTTCTTCATTAAAATTAAAATATTCTTTATATTTAAATTGTTTCAATAAAAATATTAATACTTCAAATGGTGGTTTCATAGAAATTGAAGGTAAATCTAAAAACAGAATTGGAACATCTTCTTCTTCATCTTCATCAATATTAATATTAATATTAATATTATCATTATTTGATATCACTTCAATGTTTTTTTTACTATTTAATAATATTATTGGTTTTTCATCATATACAGTCTTTAAACTTTCTTTATGTGTTTTAGACTCAAAAAATGATAATGGGTCAAACTCTTCTACATCTATAGTCATTTCAATATATTTTTCACTATAAAAAGAAAAAATTCATACAATAGAAACTTTTTAAAAATTTATTAAAACAATTAAAAGTTAAATACAAATTAAATTAAACTTGACTAAAACGGAATGTTTACTAACTAACCATTTATGAAAATTACGAAAATTGAACGCCTAATTCAGTTACATAATATGAAGCTGACTTAAATGTTACAAAACTAAGGAAGTTTGAAATATTAAAAATGAAATATTATTTCCCCATACAAATTTAAAATAAATTATAATTATTTTATCGAGTTCATTTTCTATGCTTTTTGATTGCTAATATACTGTATAACTTATACTATATATATATAATATAAGTTATTAGTTACTCATCGAAAGATAAGACATTCATAACTGAAAAATCCCGTGATTTAAAATAAATTTATATTATAAATATTATTATTTATATTTATATTTATATTTATACTTTTATTACAATATTTTTGTGAAGATACAAGACAAAGAATACCAAGAAGAATACCAAGAAGAAGAAGAAGAAGAAGAATTATATCAATAAAATCAAAAATTCAATCAATTTCAAGTAAATATTAAAGAATTCAAATTTAAGTTCAAAAAGAGAAAAAAAAAAAGTTGAAATAGATAAGAATCTATTTTTGATTTTGATTATAATGGTGGATTATTTTTATGAATGTAAAAAATGTCAAAATCGTAATGATATTTCATCTTCATATTCTGAAAAAGATATGTTAAAACATATTAAAGATACAAAACATAATTTAATTGAGTTTTCTTCACAATCTAAATTAATTGAATGTCAAACTTGTAATAATAGAAATATATTAATACTTAAAATATTATTAGCTTCACCTCATGAAAATCAAGAAGTAAAATTACTTTGTAAAAATTGTATTGAAAAATCATCTCCTTTGAAAATTAAAAAAGAATATTCTTTAGAAAATGGAGCTCTTTTATCAAAATATCCTATATTTCTTAAATATAATAAACTATGTTGTTCAAACTGTGGATCAAAGAAATTATTAAAAAAAGATAATAATAAAATTTTATGTAATAAATGTATAAAGGATATGAACCTTCAAGATAATGAAAAAAAAAATTTACTATCAACAGTTAGTACTTCATATATAAATCAATTTTTTGGAATTACTGAAAAAATTGAAAAGAGTAAAGATATGGGATTTTCTGGTAAACGAGGTAGAGGTAGAGGTAGAGGTAAAGGTATAAGTAGAGGTGGTGGTAGTACTAGAGGCTCAAGAGGGTCTAAAAGTACTAGAGGTGGTAGAGGAGGAAGAGATATTTCTCGTGAGAATCAAAAAGAAAATATTCCTGACTTCCAAGAAAAGGATTTAAATAGTTCTGACTCTAATTCTCCTAATACCAAATCCAATAAAACCTTACAGGATAAAAAATTGAGGAAACCTCGTTCTATTGATTCTAATAATAATAATGAAACTGATGATTCCAGCCAAAGTGATTCCGCTGATGAAATTGATGAATTGTCGAATCTTTTGAATTTAATGAAATTAAAAGGAAAAAGCAAAGCAAAAGTTGCAGAAGGTAATATTGATTTTAGTGTTAAAGGAATCGAGCCAAAAACTACTTATGAAGATTTAACTGAATATTTTAAATTATTATGTTTCAATCTTTTTAAAGAAGAAGAAGTTACATTTTCTCCAATTCAAGATTTTTCTGTTGATTGGGATTCTAGTTCTCTTAAAAAAAAAAGAGGAAGAAAAGGTGGTCCATATCCTGAAGATTTAAAATTATTAAATCAAGCAAATAAATTTGGTCAAGTTTCTGATTCATTTGTAATTTCTATAAATATTGATGAAAAATTTAAAAGTAAAGTACCACAAAAACATCAAGAATTAGGTAGAAGTCCATTTCCAAAATTTTCTTCAATTATAATGAAAACTTCAACAAAAATTTATTATATGATTGTTGTTGAATCTGAGTTAGTAAGTTATAGAACTAGAGGAAAAATGATTGAAAAAGTTAACATGGTAGTAAAACCATATCCTTGGACAACATATGCATTACCATATCAACAAAATGTTGATTTATTCCCTTGTAGTGTTCAAATTTCAAGAATTATGAATGCAATGACAAGAATATATCTTCATACTGCAACCTCATTTCAAAGTTTACTTTTAGGAGATAAAAAAATCACTCAAAATACTTTCAGAAATTTTTTTAAACCAAATGGAAATATAAATCCAAGTCAAAATAAAGCTATACAAAGTGTTTTAAATAATGCAATAACATTGATTCAGGGTCCTCCAGGTACTGGTAAAACTTCTACTATTTATGAAATTATTTTTCAATTATTAGAAGAGATTCATACATTTCCAATTTTAGTTGTTGCTGCTTCAAATACAGCAGTTGATAATATTGCAGAGAAATTTTTAAAAGATCATTCCAAAGATGTTATAAGAGTAGTTTCAGATACCAAGGAATCTGAATATTCTGAAAACCATAAATTAGGTCCAATTCTTTTGCATAATAGAATATATGAAAGATTAACACCTGAACAAAAAGATATTCAAAAATCATTAAGAAGGGGAAATGGAAAAATTAGTAAAACTGGTTTCAAGAAATATAATACAGAAGTTTTTAAAATTGGAACTTCACTTATTTCTCAAGCAAAAGTAATTTTTGTTACTACAGTTACATGTGGTAGTAAATTTATTAGAAGTTTGAAAAAAGTTGAAGCTATAATTATGGATGAAGCCACTCAATCTACAGAAGTTACATCATTAATTCCATTAAGTTTATTGAGTAATGCTAAAATATCTAAAATTGCCAAATTAATTCTTGTTGGAGATGAAAAGCAATTAAGTGCTTTTACAAATGTTGAAGAACTTAGTTGTTCTTTATTTGAAAGAACTTTAAAAAACCCAACATTAGGTATAAAACCTTGTATGTTAAATATGCAATATAGAATGCATCCTTTTATTTCTCAATTTCCAAGAAATAAGTTTTATGAAGATTTGGAAGATGGAATTACGGTAAAAGATAGAACACTTGAAAATATTCCAAATCCATTAGTTTTCTTAAATACAGGTAAACAACCTCAATTTCTTGAATCAAAAATTAAAACTGGTTTTGGAGAGGAATCTGGACTTTCTTATCAAAATATAGGAGAAGCAGATATGGTTGTGAATATTTTGATTAGATTAGTTATAGAAAAAAAAATATCGAAAGAAAATATTGGTATCATTACTCCATATTCTGGACAAAGAGAATTATTAGCTGAAAAGATTAAAAACAATGTAATCTTGAATCCAAATTCAGAAGAAATTATAAATAAAACAGATATTGAAGAAGAATTGGTTAAATCAGCAACTATGATAATTGTATCTGGTTTAACTGTTGCTTCAATAGATGCATTCCAAGGAAAAGAAAAAAATTTCATTATCTTTAGTTGTGTTAGAAGTCAAAAGGATAAATCAAAAACTATTGGATTTTTAGATGATGCAAGAAGATTAAATGTCGCGTTAACCAGAGCTAAATTTGGATTAATTATTGTTGGAAATAAATGGACTCTTTGTAAATCGAGTCTTTGGAAAGAATATATTGAATCTTTACAAGAAAAAGGATTTTGTCAAGAACTTTCCTCTTTCAAATATTGAAGAAATTTTATTTTATTTTTTTTTAATAAAAATTTGTATTAAATTAAATTTATATAGTCATTAGATTTCTAGAATAGAATGTAAAAATAGGATTTCAAAATACTTCGAATTCAGCTTGTAGCGGTGAAGTTACAAAGTTCCAGAATAGTAAACAACCCCAAACTCTAAGTATGTCAGTATGTTTCGGCGCTTAATTTCTTTATAACTTCAAATTCACGTCTTTTTTTGATTGTTTTTATTTAAATATATCCATTTTTCTATTATTTATAGCGTTAGCATTCTGAGACTGAAAAAATATCAATTGCAAAATGAATGAATCATTGGTGAATTACTATGACACTGTTTCCAATTCTGTTGATTCAACTGGCATTAACGATGATAATTTCAGCTCAAAAAAGCAAATTGAATCTTTTTCAATACCAGCTAAGAGTTTGAATCCGATTTTAGGGACAACTAAACTACTTTCATATTCATCTGATGATGACGATGATGACGATGATGATTATGATGATGATATGTATTTTTCGGATTTGGAAATTGATTCAAGAGAATCATTAAATAATCAATCACTAATTAATCAAACCGAAAAATATAATTCCCAAGTTTCTTTGGCGATTAAAAATTTATTTCTTATTCAAACCATGACTTTATCAATTCATTTAAAGCAAGAAAATCTCATTCGTTCTGATGAATTGTGGTTGAAAAATCAAAATCCAAACTTGAAAATTTCATTAATCTCTCCAAAATTTTTATTACAACAGTCTCTAGAAAAATTGAGCACACGTTTCCAGTATAAAAATATTATGAATATAAGTTATGATAAAAAGGTATTGTCCGAGGATTCAATCAATATTGAAATAGAGCAACTAGCAAAATTTTCAACAGAATTTCTTATATCATTGGAATTTAAAAATGCTTCAAATCTGTTTGAAATTCTAATCAGTTTCATCCATCAAAATGAAATTCGTTTTTATTTAAATCGCAAACAAATCAATCATTTCACCAAAATTATTTCACTGACTGGAAAAGATAAAATAATTCAAATAATTTCTGAAAATTCATTTGATTTATCACCAAAATATAAACTGGTTACCATAAAATCAAATGATTATAGTTCTTTATATGAAACATTAAAAAATATTATTGAAGAAAAAAAATTTATTGATTCAAGTTTGAAGTGCAATTTATCATATATTACTCCAATGAAAAATACAATATTTTCTAAGAATTTGATTAATTCTTTGAACCAGTTTCAAGAAGAAACTTTTTTCCCAGAATCAACTAAAATAACCAATAGAAATTTCAAAAAAAATTTAAATAAATCTCATAAATTTGAAAGACCAAATTCTTCTTCTTCTACAAACTCTGAATATTCACAATTATTTTCTGATGATAACAATATTGAACCACTAATAACTTCCTTTACTTCATCATCAATGTATAAAAAAAATGGTAATAAGAAAACTTATTATAAAATTTTGCAATTCACCAAAAGGGAAGTAACATATTTAATTGGTAAAAAGGGTTCAAGAATTGAAAGTTTAAGAAAAAATTCAAATTGTGAAATAAAAGTTATACCAGTAAATGATATTGAAAATTTGAATTTGAAATTAACAAGTAGTATTAATAGTATCCAATATATTAGAGTGGTAAGTAATAATTCTTTGAAATTAAAAATGGCTTTGCAAATGATTGAAGCTGAAATTTTGTCATACAGGAATGGTAATGTTAGATGAAATAAGGAAAATATGTGTAATTCTTACTATTGTTTTTAAAAACTAAGGATCTGAAATTCCATTTGCTTTAAGTAATTTCTTTTAATCTTGCTTTTTAAATAAAAATGACCAATTATGTAATTAAAATTCTTAAATAGACAAATTATTTATTCTTTGAAAAATGAACGGGTATAAAAAAATTAATATAAATTTATTGAATAAATACGGAATAGCCGAATGATCTACAGAGACTTTGAATAACGTTACTAAAATCTTATTTATTAAGATGAATAATACGAGGAATATTTAATTTCAATCTAATAATTTATGTATTGATTTAATCAATTCAAAGAAGAAGCTAATTCAATAATCAATTTAATAAAGCTTTATTATATAAATAAATATCAAGATAAATAATAAATAATAAATAATAAATAATAAATAATAAATAATATAAAATGTCTTGTCATCATGAACATAATTTAACACATTCTCATGATGGACCGCCAATACCAACAAATGCATCTCAAAATTTAGTAAATCAAATAAATTTTAATAAATTAGAAGCATTGAATATTAAACAAGAAAAAGATAAAGTTGAATTAATATTTAATAAAAATAAAAGTAATGGGAAATATTATAATATTAAAGATTATATTTCTAGTGATTTAGAAAAAGAGATAATTTTAAAAATTCCATTTGATTCAAATATCAAATTATTTTCAATTATTTTAAGAACTGAAGGTAATATAAAAAAATGTCCATATAATATAAAATTTTATAAAAACAAAGAAGAATTAGATTTTTCTACAATTAGTGATCAAAAGGCCTTTTATGAAATTAAACATCCATTATTAGGATATGAGAAAATTGAAGAAGAGGAAAATAATGAAGAGAAAGAAGAAGAAGTTGAAGATAGAACATTTGTTGAACATTACCTTTCTAGAAGACTTTTTACAGGTATTACTCATTTAACTGTATTTTTTGAAAATACTCATGATAATTATAATTCTGATTCTGATTCTGATTCTGATTCAAATGATGCTGATGATGATGAAGATGATGATGAAATGATTATTTATTATATTGAATTAAGAGGAGAATTCACAGAATTGACAAAAAATCCAATAATTACATTATACGAGGCAGCAGCAAATCCATCAGATCATAAAAGTTTTATTAAAAGTAAAAATACAAATTCACAATCAAATTTTTAATATTTTTTTCAAGTTTCTTGAAAAGTCCAATTATTAATATTTTTAGTTAAATCTTCAATTAAAATTTTTAATTTTTCTTTAATTTTTATAACATTTTTTTTTTTTTTATAAATTTTAAAATATATTAAAAATATTGGAATATTATAAATTTTATTATCTATGGTATCATGTAAAAGGAAATTTAATTTTTCATTTGTTGAAAATTTTTTTTTTCTTAAATTATTTATTTTTATTAAATTTTTATTAAATGATGGATTTAATTTTGTTTTATATGAGTTGAATTTATTAAATTGTATAAATGAAGAATTTTCAATAAAAATTTCATTTTTATTTTCATTTTCAAATTTTTTTTTTTTTGATAATTTTATTATTTTTTCTTTATTTTTTAATTTTTCTTTAATAATTTCAATAATTGTAAATAATCTTTGAATTGAATTTGATTCAGAAACCAATAAAATTGAATTTGAGTTATTTAATAATTTAAAAATTTGAAATATTTTTTTATTTATATTATCATTTGATTTAATTATTAAAAAATTAATATTTTCATTTTCATTTTCAATTCTAATCTTATTTTCTAAAAGTTTAATATAATTTAAATTTGAATTAATATAATTATTTAAAAAATTATCATCAATTTCTTTTTGTTTAATTAAATCATTTATATAATTTTCTATATCAATATTTGAATTAATTAATTTTTCTGATAATTTAGTTGAATCAATTGAATCTAAATTATCTAAATCTAAAATTATTTCAGCTTTTGAATTTAAATTTGAATTTACTTTTGAATTTGATTCAGATTTAGATTTATTTAATTTTTTTTTCTTTAATTGAATTTCATTATCTATTGAATCAGGATTTGAATAAGATATTGAAAGTGGATGTTTTTTATTATTCTTTATTTCATTTGACATTATGAATAGATTCCAGAATCACTATTTACTATTTACTATTTACTAATTACTTATCTTTATCATTAATCATTGATCATTGATCATTAATATATTTAGCTTTATTTATTTTTATGTTTATTCAAATTCATTATTTTTTTTTTCATTGTTTTTACCTGAGAAGGTTTAAAATAGAAGAAATATTTCCGTGTGCGGGCAATTTAAACGGCACTTTGAATTTTTGTAGAGCAGAGTAAAATTAACGATGGTTTTGCACGGGGGTGAAACGATGAGAAATGATGAGAAATCAGATTAATGACCGAAGATGTTGGAGCTGGAGAAGAGAGAAGAGAGAAGAGAAGAGATATAAAACAGAGAAGAAGAGCAGTTCGTTTTGGTAACTAGTTTATATTTCATTATTACAATATATATATATATATATAAATTTACATTGTAATAAGTTTGTTATTATCATCATGGTTCACACAGCAGAATATTTGGATGCACATCCAACTGAGATCTCAAGTATTTTGGCAGGAGGATATTTTCATCCTTTATTAAGACAATGGCAACAAGGTGCTCAATTAGTTAAGAATATGTTTATTTATCCAATATTTGTTAGTGATGATCCAGATGAAGAAGTTTCCATAGATTCATTACCAAATCAAAAACGTAGAGGTGTTAATAAATTATTACCTTTTATTCAAAATCTTATTAAAAAGGGATTAAAATCAGTAATTATTTTTGGAGTTCCAATTATAAATGTTGATAAAAAAGATGAATTTGGTACATTAGCAGATGATCCAAATGGTCCAGTAATTCAAGCAATTAAAATTTTAAGAATAAATTGTCCAGATTTATTTATTATGTGTGATGTTTGTCTTTGTGAATATACTTCTCATGGTCATTGTGGAGAATTATATGAAGATGGATCAATTAATAGAGAACAATCAGTAAGAAGAATAGCTGCGGTGGCAGTGAATTATGCAAAAGCTGGAGCACATTCTGTTGCACCTTCAGATATGATTGATGGTAGAATCAAAGATATTAAATATGGTTTAATTAAAGCAGGTTTAGCTCATAAATGTTTTGTAATGTCATATGCAGCTAAATTCTCAGGTAATTTATATGGTCCTTTCAGAGATGCTGCTGGTTCTTGTCCAAGTCATGGAGATAGAAAAGCTTATCAATTACCTTCTGGTGGTAAAGGTCTTGCAAGAAGAGCCTTAGCAAGAGATTTAAATGAAGGAACAGATGGAATCATTGTTAAACCATCAACATTCTATTTGGATATCATCTCAGAAGCCAGTAAAATCTGTGATGATTTACCAATTTGTACTTATCACGTCAGTGGTGAATTTGCAATGCTCCATGCTGCTGCTGAAAAGGGCATTTGTGATCTCAAAACCATTGCCTTCGAGGCCCACAATGGTTTCCTCAGAGCAGGCGCCACTTTGATCATCTCCTACTTCACTCCTGAGTTCCTTGACTGGTTGGAATACTGATCAAGACCTGAATTCAACCTATAAATAATATTATAATATTCTCATTGCTTTTATTGCTTTTATTGCTTTTATATATTCAATAAACAATAAACAATAAACAATAAAGCTCTTGTTTTATATTTCAATCAAAATGCCGTAAATGGCGCGAGTTTCAAGCTTTATATTCCTACCGCGATGGATTCAACCTCCATTTGTAAATAGTTTTTAATTTCTCTTCTCTTCTCTTCTCTTCTTTTATTTATTGTAATTAAATATCTTGATTTATAATCAATTTGAAGTTATTAAAGAATTTGATTCAATTTTCAAAAACATAAACATAAAAAAAAAAAATTAAAGTCAATGAATTATATCAATTAGCGTTTATCAAATAATATTAATAATGGCGTCATCTGAAAATCAAAAAAAACAAGATTATAATTTCATACCTTTTGAACAAGAAGAATATGAAAAAATTTCTGATAGTTTGAATAAACTTTTAGGTCCTGAATATATTTCAACAAGACCAAATGGTCATGCTTCTGTAACTTATTTAGAAGGTTGGAAAGCAATAGAATTAGCAAATTCTGTTTTTGGTTTCAATGGTTGGTTTTCTGAAGTTAAACAAATGACTGTAGATTTTGTAGATTTTGATAAAAATAGATATTCATTAGGTTGTTCTGCAATTATTAGAATTACTTTAAAAGATGGTTCATTTCATGAAGATGTTGGTTATGGTTGTATAGAAAATGTTAAATCTAAATCTGCAGGTTTTGAAAAATGTAAAAAAGAAGCTATCACCGATGGTTTAAAAAGAGCTTTAAGATGTTTTGGTAGTGTTTTAGGTAATTGTTTATATGATAAAAATTTTATAAAATATGTTGGAAAAGTAAAATCTGGTAAAATAATTTATAATCCTGATAATTTAGTTAGAAATCCAGAAAAAGAACAATCTTTTGGTGTAAGAGTTATGAATAAATTAAATGAATCAAATAATCCACAAATTAATCCACAAATTAATTCTGAAAATTATATGAATTTTCCATTTGGTCAAGATAAATTTGGTCCTCATTTAAAACCTTCATCTTATAAAATAAATGAAAGATTATATACTCCAATTGATGATAATAAAATTAAAGAACAAGCTTTAATAAAATTTAATAATTCTTCAACTATTATTCAAGATAAATCTCAAATAACAAAAAATAATCCAAATATTTATCATCAAAATTTACTTACATATGAAGAAAATGATATTCCAAATTCTAATCAAGAAAATATTCCAGAAAATATCCCAGAAAATATTCAAGAAAATATTCAAGAAAATAACAGTAATAATCAAAAAGATATTAATAATATTGAAATAAAAAATGAAAAGCCTAAAGAAAATTATTTGAATAATAATAATAATAATAATAATAATAATAATAATAATAATAATAATAATAAAAATATTTTAGGAGTTAATAGAAATTCAACAAGAACTATACAAAACAAAGAAAATCAGAATCAATCTGGATTACCTAAATTCAATATTCCTCCAAAAATAAATGCCAATATTCAACCTATTATCTTGAATAATACAAGTCATCAAGAATCTTTTCATGATATATTTAGTGATGATTTTAATGATACTCAAGATTTTGAAAATTCAATTGAAGATTATGAAATGGATCTAGCATTAAGTAAGACAACACCTTTAATTATTAAAAATCCTAATTCAAATAATTTAATCAATAATAATATTATCAATAGTAATCAAATCAATAATAATAATAATAATAACATTCTTAAAACCAAAGAACTAACTGATAATATGGATAATCATATTGATAATAGAACTACTATAGAAAATAGAACTACTATAGATAATTCAAATAATAATAGTAATATTATAGATAATATAAATAACCAAACACCTATTATTGATAAATTTAATTCTATTAATAAAGATGATTCTAACATAAATCAGGTTTTCGACCAAAAATTAAACTCCAATTCAATACAACCTGAATACATTGAAGAAATGGTACCATATTATGATGAAAATGGTGTTCAAAAAGAAAAATTAATGAAAGTTCCATCTAAAGTATCATTTTTAACTTCAAAAGTTGCAAGAAAACATATAGAACATCCTTTAATTAAAAGTAGTAAATTTAATCATTTACATCAATCACCAATGAGTGAAATTAATTTAGCTGATCCAAATAAATCAATGCCAGTAAAAAGAAAAAGAATTGATAATGACCCACAAAGTGCAAGTGTAACTCCAATTAAACATATCTATCGAAGAAAAAAATCAAATCTGCAAGAATCAATAATTAATAAAAATAATGAAAAGTCAAAAAAATTATAAATTAAATAGTTCAATTTTATTTTATTAAATATTATATTAATAAAAATAAAAGTATTTCTATAGTTTAATATTGTTTTATTTCAATTTTTTAATCATATCATACAGTAAATAATGTTTTTGAAAAACAAGAAAAAAAATAAAAAATAATTATAAGAAATAGAATAGAATTATTGGATTTAATTTAGATTTTCTATTTATGCTTCTTTTTCGAAAATAAACTCTTTAAGTTCTTTATAAGCTTTATTTAAATCATCATTTACGATAATTTTATCATGAGCACCAGTTTTAGCAAATTCCATTTCTTTACTTGCAGCACTGATTCTTTTATTAAGAGATTCTTCAGTTTCAGTACCTCTACCTCTAAGTCTTTTTTCAAGTTCATCAACAGAAGGTGGAGAAAGAAATAAAAATCTTGCATTTAAATTAGTATTTTTGACTGAAATTACACCTTGCATATCAATATCTAAGATACATGTCTTTTTAGCAACTTTTGAAACATCTTCAACTGCCTTTATTGAAGTTCCATAATAATTACCAGAAAATTGAGCCCATTCAATGAATTTATTCTCTTCAATTAATTTTTTAAATTCTTCAACAGTAACAAAATTATAATCTTTACCATCAACTTCACCTGGTCTTGGTTTACGAGTGGTATTTGAAATTGAGAAACCAAAATTATCAGGAAATTCAGCAAATAATTTCTTAAGTAAAGTTGATTTACCAGCACCTGAAGGACCTGAAATGACAATTGGACGAGAAGCTAAATTTTTAGAAAAAATGGAGAAAAAAAAAGAAAATAAGTTAGATTTCCAATTGAACTTTATGGATTGAAGATATAATAAGTAATGATTATATCAATTAAAGACAGAATCCGAGAACTATTCTTTAAGTGATCTGATTGAAAATATCATATTCTAAATGAATTTTCAGAGTCAAGTACTTTATAATTTTATAACTTTATAACTTTATAATTTTATAATTTTAAAGATGGAACATTTGAAAATTTAAAAAAGAAAACTTACTGGACATTTTATTTATGTAGGAAGATATTGTTCTTTTTAAAAGAAATGAGATATTCATAAATTTTCTAAAAGCTATTAATGATAATTAATTATGGGTGAATTGAATAGATATTTATTTAAGTATTAGCAAAACCAATGAAACTCTCATCATTTCCACTCCTTCTCAGAATTCTCAATTAAGGCCATCGCACTCAAAAATTGAAGGTTTTGAAAATGGAGCAAAATGCCAACTCAACACGAAAACAATCCAAAAACGCGAATTTTTGGAGTCTAAAGAAAAAAAACATCCAACATTCATGCAGACACTTTTAGGGTCAATTAGTGTAATTTTCAATAATTGTAACTGTTAATATTCAAGAAAACAATTAAAAGATGAAGAATATATTACTGAAATATATTATCAAAATGCTTTTGAAAGAAGAATTGAAATCAGAATGAATTGATTAACATTAGTATATAATTAATCAATTATAATAGAATTATTATTATCCAAGCGACCTGGTAAAATATTGAAAAATAGAGACTAAAGATTGAAAATAAATGATTAAGGATTTAAGAAGTAAGGCAATAAAATAAAATATTGTATTGTAGAAAAGTAGTGAATATATTAACTAAAAAAATTTAAAAAAACGATTAGACACATTTAACTTAAACCGTTTAGGAGATTTAGATTTATAGTGATAAGATTAAATTAAATATAAGAAAATGAAAAAAAAAAAAAAAAAGAGCATTGAAAATTCGAAAATCTGGAAAAGGAAATTATATGGAGTAAAAAATATAACTAAAGATGAAATTGAGATTAAGATTATAATTGAGATTGAGATTGAGATTGAAATTGAAATTGAAATTGAAATTGAAATTGAAAAAATATAAAACATAATATGTAGTAATGAGGAAAAACAATATAAAATATAAGAAAATTTGTTTCTTGATGTTTAATATTTAAATTAACATAAACAACCATTTGATTCACCATCTAAATGAATATTGATAGCATCAGAATAATCTTCATTATATTCAGCTTCATTTTCAAGTTCTTGTTGTAAAGCATTTCTAGCAACAATATCAAAAGCAACTTCAATATTAACATTTTCTTTTGCACTTGTTTCAAAATATGGTATATTACCTAAACTTTCAGATAAACTTAAAGCTTTTTTTGCACTTATTGTTCTTTTATTTTCTTCTAAATCAATTTTATTACCCAATATAACAAATGGAAAAAAATCAGGATTTTTAACGTTTGCTTGAATTAAAAATTCATCTTTCCAACTTGATATATTTTCAAAAGATTTTGCATTTGTAACATCATAAACTAAAACACAACAATCTGCACCTCTATAAAATGCAACTCCTAAAGATTGAAATCTTTCTTGTCCAGCAGTATCCCATAATTGTATTGTGACATTTTTATCATCGATTTGCATTTCTTTTGTTAAAAAATCAGCTCCTATTGTTGCTTTATACTGATGAGAAAATTTATTATTAACAAATTGTTGCATTAAAGAAGTCTTTCCAACACCAGAATCTCCTAAAATAATCACTTTAAGCAATGTTTTCTTTTTTGATGACATGATTGATTGAAATTAATAATTTATATGAAAAGCAATGGATGTAAGTAAGTAACTATAGATAAAGCCAAATCACAACCAGAATATAGAAAAAAAAGAGAGAAAATATTTTATATATATTAATCAATTTATCAATTAACTAAAGTATTATATATTTTATTGTATTGTACTGTTTTATTATTGATAATATATATCTTAATATTCCTATTTCAATATTTCTTTTATCTAATCCTATAAAATATTATTGACGACGATGCGTTTATATTTATTTATCTTCTTCTCAATTCAGATGATTATTGACTATTGATGATACTGCTGTGATACACACATTCTGCCCAGAATGTCTGCAAACTTCACTTGCAAACTCATCCTCCGCCAGCCGTTATCGTGGCTGCTGACGCTGACTCATTGGTTACGTAAGAGAGGCGCCGCAGAACTGGCGTCGTATAAAATAACCCAGCCCAACAACACCCTGCGTGATGAAATCAGACTGGCTAAATATGTTACATAAATGAATAAATGAAGAAATAAATAAATTTGGTTTACGAAATCACTGTAAAATGCCTAAATAAAAAATAATATTCGTTTAACTGAAATAATAACTTTATCAGTCTTAGTTTGCAGATGATAAAATCAGATAAAATTATCATTTGGCTGGGGTTTTGAATCTTTTGATAGTTCCTGAAATCCAATTTCTCTTTAAAAAATGATTACTTATTTCTATATCTTGCTTCTCAACACTTTCTTCAATAGAAGTTTTAGACTCATTTTGTATTGGTTTTTGAACTTCATTTTCTCTAGGATTACTTTCAGAAACTGAATCTTCATGCCTCCTGAATTGTCGAATACTTAACTTTCTTCCTAGAGATTCATGAGATTCTTTCTTTTTCAATATAGATTTTTGTTTCAAAGTTTGATTTTTATCACAAGGTTCATTTTTAGGAACGTTTTCATTTTCATAAGTAGGAGAAGATGCAAATCTAATTGAATGCATTTTTTTAATCAAACTTGTATTATTATTTTTTTCCAGTTTATTTTTTTCTGTCTTATTATTTGATGTATTATCTTTACCTTTTGAAAATTTGTATCTCAAAGATCTTGTTCTATATCTTAATCCTTTTCTTTCAGGTAGATCAACAATTTCTATTTCCGTTTTACTATCTTCTTCTGAAGGCATTTCCATATCGAATTTATTACCAGATTCTCCTTCTATTTCGGATGATGAAATATCTGTAATTGATTCTAAAACACTTTTTTTACTATTTTGAATTATTCTTCTTGCATCTTCAACATCTTTTCCAGCAATATCACTTGATAATGGAATATGAAAATCATTTTGAGCATATTCAGCTGCTAAACCTTCCAAAGATTTTCCAGAATTAAGAGAGATTGCAGCACTATGTTGTCTTAATTGAAGTTGTTTCCATGTTCTAAATGATTTGGATTTTGGTATGTTACATTCATTTTCATTAGAATCTAATCTATTTTCATTTCCAAAATTAGATTTTTTAGGTATAACAAATGATGGCTTTAAATTTATATTTGAAGATAAATCACAAACCATATCTTTTGAAAAAGCCGTGCTTTTTCTTGAAAAATCTGATATTGGTTCTTTTAGATTATTGACTATTGATGCAGTAGATTGAATATTAAGACTTTCATTCGAATCTAAATTTAAGCGAGAATTTTTCGAGAAACTAACTATATTACCAGTATTACCAGTATTTGCCGTATTTATTTTAGAGGTAGTACCAGTGTTTATTACACCAGAAGTATTATTTATATTATCTAAAGCACTTCTACTTCTATTTTTCTTTAAAAAACGAAATTTTTTTGTCATAGTTAAAACATCACCAGAACTAATTTTTTTAAAATTTGAAGATGAAGTTGATTTAGTTGAAATTGCAGATTCATAATTCATTTTTGTTTCGGTATTGTTTATTGGGGATTCATAATCGGAAATAGAACATGTTGAAGGTTTAACTGAAAGGAAAAATTCTGGATGTATACGATTATTATTAGTATTTAAACCTGAATCAGTAACATAAGGCTTTCCTAAATTATTTAGCATTATTCTAGATTCAAAATCTGAATCATATTCTCGAATTTCTGCAGAAATATCTTCCCCCATATTAAATGCCGAATCAATATTTTTTTCCATCCAATTAGGATTAGAAACATTTTGCATTATATTAATATTAATATTTGTATCAGATTTATCAAGTTCATCAGCAATTTTCAAAGAATTTTTGAATTGAATATTTCGATTTAAAGAATCATTAGATCTTTCGATTGATAGAGCCGTTAATGGTCTTTCTGCTTCAGATATAACCTGATTATCTGAGTCAAAAGTCTCTGAATAAAAGCCAGAATTTTTTCCTTGAAAAAAAAGTAATTAGTATTTAAATTTCAAAAAAACAATTGTCTAATTTAACTTTTAAAAAAGTATATAAAAAAAAATAATTACAATATTGAGATGGTAAATAATTACTTGAAGAATACTGAGAATAAGGTTCAACACTATTAATATTACTATCAATATTAATATTACTATTAGTATTGATATAATTTATATTATTAGAATTCGTAGAAATTTGAGAAATTTGAGAAACGGAACTTTTTTGATTTAAATATTGAGAATTAGATTCTTCATGATGTACAATTTGAGAATATTTTGAAATTGAAGAATTTGATAAATTTGTTTGTTTTTTAGATAATGAGGCAGTATTTGAACAAGAAGAAACTAATCTTAAACCCCTTTCAATTGGAGGAGGTATATATGGAGATTGTATTGGTAATTCATTTGAATTTGAGGAGAATGAATCTTTATTTTTTAAATTTTCAGATTCTGCACTTAAAGTTGGGGAAGATTGAGAAGAGAAACAGTTTTCATTAATATCATCTTTTATATCTTTTAAATCTTCTTGTTTCATTTCAGTTATTGTTTCTCCAGAGCTAATGTTTTCATTAATATCCTTCAAAGGTTTTTTTACTTGTAAATCATTATCATTATCAGTTTGAGACTGAATATCAGAGTTGGATTGAGAAAAAGATTGAAAAGATTGATAATAATGGATATTTGATTGATTATTATATTGAGGTTGAGATTGAGGTTGAGGTTGAGGTTGAGGTTGAGGTTGATATATATATTTAGATTGATTGTGTGAAGGATCTAAAGAGTGCTGAATGTTATCAAAAATTTGAGAATGTGAATTTGAATTAGAATTTGAGCTATTAATAAATGGACTTTTATATTGATATAAATTATTATAATTATTATATTCATAGTTATTATTTGAATTCTGAAATGAATCATTTAAAGAAATATTACTTGAAATACCAAATTTTTGTTTCATTTCTGAATCAAATACAGGGGAATTGCGATCTAAAGATAATTCTAAATTTATATTATTTAAATCAGCCATTGCTTCATCTAGCTCAATATCATTATCAACAGAATTAGAACTAGAATATAAATTTGAATCAATATTATCAACTAATGAAATCTTATCAGATTCAAGAGTATTACTATTATTATTATTAGTAGTATTAGTATTAATATTCATTTTAGCACTAGCATTATTAGTGTTTATAATACTTTTTTTATTTGAATTTTCTAATGGAGAAGAAATTGGACTTAAAGTGAATAATTGTTTTAAATTTGAAAATAATTTTGAAGTTGATCTTGGTGGTTTAATCTTCATTCCGGAAAGAATAATTTCGGAATTTGAATTTGAATTAGAAACAGGTCGTGAAATTGGTTGGGAAATAGGTTGTCTAATTTGTTGAGAAGTATTAATATTTGAATTTTGCAATTGAATAGAAATTGGAGCAGAAATTGGATTTAAAATTGGGGCAAGAGCAGGAGTTGGAGGAGGAGTAGAAGTTGGTAAAGCTAAAAAAGAGGATAAACTTTTATTATAATCATCATCACTATCTTGAATTTTATTTGAAATTTGAGTATTGATATCATCATGAGAGCTAAAATTGTTTTCTATATATTTCAAATTATTTTGATTATTATTAATATTATTAGTATTATTTAAGTTATTGGAGATTGATTCAATTTGATTTATTTGATTAACTTGATCAGTTTTAGTTAAATTTTGATTTAAATTGAGATTATGATTAATATTTAAATTACATGTTGATTTAGGTAAAAATTCATTAATATTATCACCGTTATTGATATTATTATGGATATTATTGATATTATTTAATTTTGAATTTATTTCTTTTAAATCCAAAGATAATAAAGAAGCTGAAGATATTGTTCCTTGAAAATAACTACCTTTACTTGTAGCTCGATCATTATTATTAAATTGATTTATTTGATTCAATTGATCAATTGGATTTGTATCATTAATTTCATCCATTTTATTAATCTTAATCTGAATGATTTAACTGAAAATATTGTAATAATATAATATATTAAAATTTAAATTTCATAATTGATCGATATAATAATTGACAATAATAAAAACAATGATAATAAATACTTTCGATTTATAATTTCCTAAATTTTTTTCAAAAGCTATATTTTAGAAGCAATTTGTGATTTAATAGATAATTTGATCAATAATTGAATAATTATCTTTCATTCTTAATGACATTAGTTAAAATAGTATAAAATTCAACCAAAATCATAATGTTTAATTGATTTTATTGAAATTAAGAATCTGGATTGTTATCGCATACATTGTAGCTTTTGTGTTTCCAGGAGCAAAAGTTTAAATAAATTTGTTTAAGTAAAGAAATTCAAAGCATCAAATACACCAAAAGCAGCAAAAACATCAAAAGCATCAAAAGCATAAAAAGCATTTGAATCAACAGAAAAATTCAGCATTTTCACAGTGTCAATCAAACCGGGGTAATTATATAAAAAAACAGTTCACATGATTGTTTCGAATTTTGGTTTAACACCGGAATGATTTGGCTTATAATTCATTCTCGGTATGTTTCCAGATTAGGAATATAAGCGAGTGCTGTGGTGCGGTGCTTGCTCTTTTAACAGATAGCCGATAGCTGTGATAGCTGTGAACACCGGCTGATTACGTAACTGATACTGATTCAATTTCAAGAATAGCGCCTGGCCAGCTACCGCACCGTGAGGGTGGTAGCGTCACCGTGTCGGGTGGCCCTGTTGTGTCAAGAGGATTGGGTCTGCTCTGCGCGTTGCTCGTTTTCTTCTGTTTTATTTCAATACCCTCTGAAATGTGATACTGCAGTAAGTATTAAAGTAAGTATTAAAGTAAGTACTGTAGCTATGGTACTTTAATTATTATTATTGAATATATTAACTACAGTAGATCCAGCCTATCCATTTTATCCAATAAGACCCTAATAACTAGAAATCATCAAGAAATAATATAAAGAAATAACATCTTTAATCTCCATTTTTTCAAAGTACTTTCAAAATCCTTTAATATTCTCCTGATTTAATATCATCATCATCTACTAACTTACTTAATTCCAGCGCTCGAGATTCATTAATCTATTACTTTTCTAACATATTTCATTTACATTTTATTTCATTAATAATAAAAAAAAACAACAATTATAAATTCAATCAGCGTTAAATTATTTCATTTTCATTAAATTTATATTCAAAATGATTATTAATTCAAAATCAATTTTAATCATTTTTTCAATCTTAAATTATTTCATACTAAAAGTATCTTCATCGAATTCAAATATAATCTTAAATAAAAGAAATTCAAATCCATTTGATATATCTGATAATTTAATAGAGCAAAACAATATCATTTCTACGGGTAATAAACCAACAAATATAGATAATAATAATAATAATAATAATAATAATAATAATAATAATAATAATAATAATAATAAAAATAAAAATATAGATACTCCAACTGATATATCTTCAAAAAGTAGTGTATTAGATACTTTATCAAACACAAATTCAAATCCTGATCAGAAAGATACTGATACTCCTGAACCAGTTCCAACTTTAGATCCATGTACCGTAGTAAATCCTGCAACTAATGGTTTTATTGATTTATCTTCTTTAATTTTAAAACTTTCTCCAGATATAAACAATGAGGATACTTTATCTTCTACTAACCCGAATTCAAATACTCCAATTGTATCAAGTCCTTTAGGCTGGGCTGCAAAAGGTTGGGATTATGGTAAAAATTTTACAATTGGATTTTGTTCTTCTCCATTAAAAAAAAATTCAGAAATTATAGATATTTATAATTCTTCAACTGTTGGAGCTTTTTATACTGATTTAAATGGTAATAAATTTTCAATTGGTGATTTTTCAACAATTCCTGTATTTAGAGGTAGAAAATTAACTTTAACTTATACAAATGGTAGTTATTGTAATTCAAATTCAAATCCTAATTCAAATTTAAGAAAGTCAACTATTTTAAGTTTTACTTGTGATAGAGAAATTCCAACAAAAGCTTCAATATCTTTTGTTGGTGTTTTAAATGATTGTGATTATTTTTTTGAAGTTAGAACAATTCATGCTTGTGCAACTGCTCAAAAAGCTGATGATAAAGCTGCTTTATCAATATTCTTTTTAATATTATTGGCTTTCTTATTTGTTTCTTTTGGTGCTGGTTTTATGTATAGAAAATTCTTATCAAAAAGACGTACTTGGAGACAAGGTATACCATTACCAAATTATCATCATAATACTAATTCTCATGATTTCAAATTCTTTAATAACGTAAGTAATCAATTAATAAATTAATTTTTCTTTTCTTTATCTTTATTTTTTTCTTGCTTTATTCACATTATCATTTTTGCTTGTTCTTTTAATTCTTGCATACATATTATATTATGCATTTTAATCATAATACTCTTTTTTTTTTAATTAGATTTTTCATAAATGAATTATCCACTGACATCATATTCTTAATTTTTTTTTTAAATAATTATTAATTAATAATTTATAATTTACATTTTATATTTTTTAAAATTAGATTTCTAGTAAGGTTAAAAATTTATTTAGATATAAACAGAGAAGAGAATATGTTTCATTATCTTCAACAACCAATCAATTTCCTTCATCTTCAAATTTAAATTATGTTCAAGATCAAAATAATCTTTTAGATCAATTGGATTTTGAAGTTGATGATGATGAATCTGATGAATAAATATTAATAAATATTAATAAATATCAATAAATAAAAAGAAAGTTTAATAATTTTTGCATAAATTTGCAGTAGATATATACATTTATATAGAAATATTTATATTTTAACAGAAGGATGTTGAGGTTTTTTGATTAAATTGAATTAATCATAAAAACTAAGTCAAAAAAGAGATTTACTAGAGGTAAAGATAATCTAGAAATACATTAATAATAAGTTATGATTTTTTTTCATAAAAGAATTAAATTAATTCATTAAAAATATAAAATTATAGAAATGAAATATAGAAAAATAAATTAATCTTCAACTTATTTTTTAGCGGCTTTAGCAGCAGCTTTAGTAACTTTAGCAGCAACTTCAGATTTATCAACTTTCTTGATAACACCGACAGCAACAGTTTGTCTCATATCTCTGACAGCAAATCTACCTAATGGTGGATAATCAGTAAAAGCTTCAACACACATTGGTTTTGATGGAACCATTCTAACAATTGCAGCATCACCAGATTTAATAGTTTTTGGAGATTCTTCTAATTTTTTACCAGATCTTCTATCAATTTTGGTTAATAATTCTGAAAATTTACAAGCAATATGAGCAGTATGACAATCTAAAACTGGTGAATAACCAGCATTAATTTGACCAGGATGATTTAAGATAATAACTTGAGCATCAAAAGAAGCACAACCTTTTGGTGGATCTTGTTTAGCATCACCACAAACATTACCTCTTCTAATTTCTTTAACAGAAACATTTTTAACATTGAAACCAACGTTATCACCAGGTAAACCTGCAGTTAAGGTTTCATGATGCATTTCAACGGATTTGACTTCAGTGGTAACACCAACTGGGGCGAAAGTAACTATTTGACCAGCTTTAATAGTACCGGTTTCAACTCTACCAACTGGTACTGTTCCAATACCACCAATCTTATAAACATCTTGTAAAGGTAAACGTAATGGTTTATCAGTTGGTCTGGCTGGTGGTTCAATAGAATCAATAGCTTCTAATAAAGTTTTACCACTGTATTTACCTTGTTTGGTTTCTCTTTCCCATCCTTTATACCATGGACAGTTGGTTGATGGTTCAATCATGTTATCACCATTCCAACCAGAGATTGGAACGAAAGCAACAGTTTTTGGATTGAAACCAACTTTTTTAATGAAATTAGAAACTTCTTTCTTAATTTCAGTAAATCTAGCTTGAGACCATTTAACCGAATCCATTTTATTAACGGCAACAATTAATTGTTTAACACCTAAAGTATAAGCTAATAAAGCATGTTCTCTAGTTTGACCATCTTTTGAAATACCAGCTTCGAATTCACCTACACCACCAGCAATAATTAAAATGGCACAATCAGCTTGAGAAGTACCAGTAATCATATTTTTAATAAAATCTCTATGACCTGGAGCATCAATGACAGTAACATAATATTTTGGAGTTTCGAATTTCCATAAAGCGATATCAATGGTAATACCTCTTTCTCTTTCAGCCTTTAATTTATCTAAAACCCAAGCATATTTGAAAGAACCTTTACCTAATTCAGCAGCTTCTTTTTCGAATTTTTCAATAGTACGTTTATCAATACCACCACATTTATAAATTAAATGACCAGTGGTTGTTGATTTACCGGAATCGACGTGACCGATAACGACAACATTAATATGTGCTTTAGCTTTACCCATTTTGAATATATATAAAAGTAAACTCAAATATAAAATAACAAGTTAAGATAATTAAAATATATTACTATAAAGAAATTAAAAAGGAAAAAGAAAAAGAAGAAAAGAGAGAAAAAAAAATAAATAATAATAATAATTAGATAAACAAGAAGAAAGTAGATTATAAATAGTAAATTGAACTTAGGAAACAATTGAAACTAAAAGAGAGAAAATTTTGATGATTGGTGAAAATTTTTTCCTTAGTAAAAAAAGTAAGGAAAAATTTAAAATGAAAATTTTTGGTTTGTTTAATAAAAATTTGCAATTCAGTGAAATTGTTTGTAGTTTATTAGCAAAAAAGGTTAGGAAATTTTAATAATTTCCTAAAAAAAAGTAAAAATATGGGCAAATTTGCAAAAAAGAGCGAAGAATTTAAAAGAATTGAAAAGAATTGTATGGAAATATGAATTACGTGGTAAGAATGTGATGGAAAGAATGTGGTTTGTAGAAGGTTTTAGCAAGGGGGTGGCCGCAGTTGTCTCAGTGTTGCAGGGAGATATGTGGTAGCTGGACATCGGTATACCGTGTAAAACAGCTTAACACAGCTATAAAACAGGAGAATGCTTTCTTAAAAGTCACGGTCGTAGAATATTTCAGTTTTTATGTTATGTTCTGTTTATTTTTGTGACTGATGTTTTTGGAATTGAGTTTGAAGCGGGCTATTTGATGTGTCTGTAACAGCCATTCCATGTTTTATGGACTTGAAAAAAAGTTCTGTTTTTACAAACAGAAACCCCGTGGCCAGAGCAGGGCAATCCAGAAACCCAGGATCAAAACACGATAAAAACAGAAGAGGAGCCAAATCTACGGGTTCTCTGGCTTGATCAAGTGACTGATATATGACTGGAGTTATTGACAAGACCAAATTTATAGACAAAAGAACCTTTTGAGAGTCATAGAAAGAATTGATTTTGTAATCATTATGATATCAATTCTTATCAGAGACTGTAAATGTTGATAGTAAGTAGAAGGAGTAATTGTACTTCTTGTATGATGTCCATTTAACTTTGTTCGACTCCTTCTCCTTCTGCTGGGATTGTCCTAAAATGTCAGTAAATCCCCCCACAGCGCTGGATCAAATGCTGCTGTTGAAAGAGCATGCGTCTAAAGTCCCGTGTATGTAGTAGAAACTCTTTTCTGCAGTGACCCATTACAGTGGTTTCTAGAACGTCTAACAATTGCTTTTGATGCTTTGCTTTTGACTCGACTCACAGAGGACAATATATCTCTTCGTTACATGATTGCTTTTTAATTGATTTAAAGTTTATTGAGTAATCGACAGAAAAATAAATCAATCAAACAATTCATTAGAATTATTTTGCTGGCAAGAAGAATTTCATCCAGCACAATGAATTTGAATTAGGTACAAAATATTGATATCTGTTAAAATTTTCCTATTACTTCTTTTCTTTTATCCATCCTGCTACCATGGATGTGCAAACATGTCAGGGCACTGGTTTTCTTACATTTTATTTTTATCACAAATTCAATTTATTCTTTGCTCTAAAACTTAATCATGGATTTTGAATTCTACAGAATAGTTTTAGTATGGGTTGTCAGTTGTTGTCAGTTGTTGTTACTCGTTATTAAAAAAATTTTCAAAATTAACTTTTTCAAATTACTGCTATACTATATATCGTAGATTCTTTTGGAGCATATTTAACCGTTGTACGGAAGCGAGCTCCTTCCAGTTAAAACCATTCAAACTTATAAATTAAGTACCATCACAATGATTTTACGTTTTTATTCAAGTGCACAAACATCTTTTTTTTTTTTTTTTTTATATTTTCCCTACTATTACCTTTCTACTTATAAGACCACTTTTATGAAACTACAGTATTATTATCACTTGTGCAATTTTATTGAATTTCATTTCAACTAACATATTAAAATTAATTATCAACTTCAACATTATTCACAATATCCTCAAACCAAATTTGTGGGGAAGCACAGGTCATGTGAAATTTCAGAATAACAAACTAAAGTTATAAATACAAAATCCAGCCAATAAAGTTTATTTAAATTAATACCCGGATTACAATTTATGCTGCAAAATTAAATATCACGCAGAATATGCACCTTCCCTATCCGGACATATTTGTCTTAGCCGCATTTGTTCTCAAAATTATCAAATTTACGACGTTAGCAAGATTTGAAATATTCAAGACACCCTTTATAACCGTAAAATTCGCCCTTTTTAACCTCAAAATCCCGATAATAAAGGCTTACTTTTTCAACAAATTTTACTAATTTTTTTTACTATTTTAATTTTTATCCGCATTTAGTTGTCAATAATTTTTTATTATTAATTTTGCAGATTAACTGAAGCTTGTATACTATTTATTTGCCTAGAATCGTTCGACTTATTTGTTTTTTTATTTATTTTAATCATCAACTTTTTTGGTTACTACATAAGATAGTAATATTTTTTTTCAGTTATGAATTAAAGATATTTTACTTTCTTAATAATTATCTTAAATGTAGCTCCTTTTGCTTTTACTACGAAACACTTTAAAGTATTATTTTTTATTCAAACTTTTTATAATCACACTATTTATTATATGTTTTTGTTTAAAGACATTTTTGTGCGTATAAGCCTTTCAAGTATAATGCATATTATATTTATTAACTTATCTTTTGCAAACATTTTCCAAAACCATCAGTTGGGTGTGGCTATAATCATCAAGTCTCACACGGCTACTGAAATTTAGTTTTGTTTTAAAATGGGTTTTGTTGCTTTTTATTTTACAATTGCTGTTTGCAAATTCTATTAATGGCATAAAGTAATTAACTATTGATTGGTAATTAATATCCAATGTTCACATTTTATTTGAATTATACATTTTGTGTTTGCAGATATGTTAGTGGTTAACTGTCCATTATTCAAAAGCCAATATAGTCACAGTAACTTTTTATTTCAAATGGTTGCAAGTTATTTCATAGAAACATTATGATTGGATAAAAATATCTCGACCGCTTTTTCATTAGTTTTTCTATTTCCAACTAAGTGGGAAGCGGTTCTCAAGATGTTTGAGGCTTTTAAAAAGGTAATTGAAAGCTCTTTCAAAATCGTGTCCAACATTATAATTTTTATTTTAAATATTACAAGTTTTGAATAAGTCTTTTCATTTTTGTTTATTTCAATTATTTTAAAACTATATAAATATGTCTGTTTTTGTCTTATATTTATTTTATTTTATAAAGTTTTTAAATTATCGAGTTTTATATTTACTATTTTACATATAATAATACTTAATATTTATTATTAATCTATTTATAATATTGACATCATTTTTTTATTAACCCTGATAATTTTTAAACTAAAACAACTTAATTTATTCCATTGTGTCTCAAGAATCCCAACAATATCAAGTTGATCAATGGCCGAAAATTATTGATGATTAGAAAGATCAAGGAACAGTCTAGTTTATTTTAGGTTTTCACTTCGTTGTTATTATCGGTTAAGTTGAATTTTGTAATACAACTTCCAGACTGAATAATTTAAAGTAATTCAAAAAAAAGAGTCTAATTGAACAGTTTTCCATGACTGAAAAAGATGTGTAAATGAGAACTCATTTTATTTCACTTTCAAATACTGTGAATACAACCACAATTTTTTTTAAGTCTCAGATCTCTAAAAAAATGAATTTATCATCTTTGCTTTTCTATTTTAATCTCTAAGTAATTTCTAAATATAATAGCAAAAAAATAAAAAGATGAAGTTATAATTGAGTTGAACAGAATTACATTATATGCTGTATCGAATGTAAGCCTTTTCCATACTAAGTTAGTCTTAATACTACAGAGCACGTAGTTATAAATAAATAGCACTCCATTGACGTTATATATCTGCAGACTAGATTATATATAACATAAATATGAAATTCAAAGACAGTAATATATATATATATATAGTTCATATTCCATAATTCTTTGATCTGATTGAATTTATTCAATTATAAAATTATATCAATTCATTCAATCATATAAATCACATCAATTATCAATAATTTCGATTAAATACATCTTAGAATCACTTTTATTTTATTATTTATTTGGCATAGAAGATCCCATATATTGGCTTCACCCAAACACTAACGGTTTATCAATTAATAATCCTGATTAGGCAAATGGTAAACAAATTTAACCATCAAAAGATTTAAATAATTAAATAATATCTAAATAATAGAATAATAAATACTGATCTGCAATTGAATAAATATTAAACTAGAATAAATAAAAATTTTGAATATTATTTGTTTTACACCATTATTATTGAAAAAAATTGTCAATACTGACTTCTTTCTAAACGGTCATTATTTTATTCATTAAATAAAATATGAGATGAATTTCATCACAATTATATTCATATAATTTATTATTATTGAAATCAATATTAATTCAATTTATATTAGATTAATCTCCATAAATTTTTTTTTTTTCATCAAAATCTTGCCAAACAAAAAGAAGAATAAAAATATAAAAAGTTATTGAATAAAATGGATTTACCATTCACTGTAAAAGCAATTTACTCATGGGGTGGTGAAGAAGAAAATGATCTTGGGTTTATTGAAGGTGATATTATTATTGTTGATGATCTTGGTGATGGAAATTGGTGGCATGGTACTTCAAAAAGAAATAAAATGACTGGTAATTTTCCATCAAATTTTATAAAAATTTTAAATTTAAACGCCAATACAAATATTGATGATACAATAAATGATACAACCAATGACAGTATCAATAATACCATCAATGATACCTTAAATAATTATAATTCAAATAATCTCATAAAAAATTCTATAATTAATCAACAAAAAACCATAAAATTTGATACTAAAAATATTTTAACTCCAGATTCAAGAAATTCAAGTTTTTTAGAAGTTGAAAGATTAAATAATAAAATTGATAAATTTCAATCAACTTTATATAATAATAATAGTAATAATTCATTCATAACTACAGATTCTTCTCCAAGTATATATTCCAATCAATTTCAAAATAATCCAATCAATTTTCAATCAATAATCAATAATAATAAAAATTTCATCAAAAATGAAAGTGAAAATGAGTATGATTATGAAAATGAAAATCAGTATATAATTAAAAATGAAGATCAAATTGATGATCGCTATAACTATGATTATAATCAAAATTTTAAAAATCGTTTAACTTCAACTCCTTCTCCTCCTCCACCACCTCCTCACAATCAAAATCATAATCCTAATCATAATTACAATAATCATAATGATAGAAATAATTCACGAATTGAAAATAATTTTCAAAATCAATTTCAAAATAAATCTTTATTATCACCAGTTTTATCTCCAATATCTCAAAATTTTGAAAACAATAGATTTTCAACTTCTCCTAATTCTCAACTTTCTCATAATTCTTCACCTGTTTTAAAATCTCCAATCAATTCAAACTCTCCAGTTTTTCAATCCAATTCTAAATTTTTATCACCAACTGCATCTTTTGCAATTCCATATCATTTACAAAAATCTGAAGAATTTATTCCACCTTATGATCCAAATACTCTCTATGAATCAAACTTAATAAGTAATAATTATTCCACAATTACTCAAAATACTCCAAATATATCTTCTTCTAATCATAACAATAATTCAATATTGAATTCTCCAACAACTGTTTCCAAAAATAGTTGCTTTGATACTTTATCTTATTTGAATTCTTCAATAAGTAATACTAGTGATTCATCAGTTTCTACATCTTCAAATTATACAAATTATACTCATTTAAGTGCTCTTAGCGCTCAAAGTTTTGCAAGGCATAAATCAATTAAAAGTAACTCAACTTCAAATACTTCTCCATCAATTAATTCTAATTTTCAAACTCCTCCAAAGTCTTCAAAGTCTTTCAAATCTCGTAAAAATAATGAAATTAATGATAAATTTTATAAAAGAATGGAAATTAAATCTCCTAAATTAACATTAGTAGATGATGATAATGATGAAAGTAGTAATCAAATTCAAAGAAATTATGAAAATAATTCAAATGAAAATAATGTTTTAAGTTTGGATCTTTTGAATCAACAACTTGAACATAATGTGTATAATGATGATTCTTTGAGTAATAATAATAATAGTGATTCAAACTTTGGTCTAAATGAACATTTAAATCATGACTATCAAGACTTAAATCCAGATAATGTTGATTTTAGTACTATTAAAATTAACCCAAATCAAATGTCAAAAAAAAAAAAGAGATCAAGCTTTTTCAAGAAATTATTATCAATTCCAAATGCGTTTGAAGATTATGCTTCTTTCAATAGACAAGATTCGGGTCACAATCATAATAATTTATTTTCAGATGATTTAACCGGTAATTTTAGAACTCAAAATCAAAAATACCAAGTTGCAAATAAATATAATACTCCAAAAGTTTTAACAAATAAATTAAATGACTTTAATTTAGATAAGTCTGATACAGAAGTTTCTTATATTGAAGGTAGATTAAACTTAAATAGATCTTCTTCATTAACAACAAAGGAAAAAAAAGAAAGAATCAAAAGAGGTATAGAATCGGAAAGATTTTTAATAACTGAGCCTCAAAAAATATTGACTAAGGTTAATATTAATGAAATTGTTAGATTAAGATCAAATTACCATACTTATTCCAGTATAAAAGATAAAGATTTACCTCCTTTACCAAAACAAAATAATAGACATCAGTCAGATCATTTAAATTTCAATCCCGAGAAATTTAACCTTGTTGACTCTTATATTAGAAATTTAAAGACTCAATATTTAACACCCAAGTCCTTTATATTAAACGATATTGGTATCAGATATAATGCTGTGCTCGAACAAATAAGAGCTATTTATATTTTTTGTACAGAAAGGATAGAATTGGTGAATAATCCAAATTTGCAGACTCAGACAGATATAAGGGTTCAACCAAATAATCTAAACCAGGTGTTTAAAAACAAAATTGCAAATAAATATGAATTATCATGGTTATTCAAGTATTTTCTAGATCTTTTGGGTATCAAAAATGAAATCATACTAGGAGTTTTCAAAGATCCATTTGGTGACAATTCAAATCCTGTAGCTGATCATATCTGGAGTTCTGTGTTGATTGATATAAATAATGATAATGAACAATTCGAATGGCTATTTATTGACTGTTTTTTGGCCAATTCTACTAATCCATTGAAAAAAGTTCTAGTTTCAGAATATAATAAGGATTCTTCAATAGAGATTACAGATTCTTTCGGAAAATTAGCAATTTCTAGAGGAAAAGATCCGCAAGAAAATAGTTCTCTTTCACCATCATTTTTATACTTTTTAAGTAAGCCATTAGAACTAATTCATACTCATATTCCTATAATTATAGAGCAGCAGCATATTCAACCTTCTATCGATTCCGAATCAGCTTTTTGTTTACCTCTTTGCCTACCAAACTTCTTTAATAATCGTTTAAAAATTCATAAACTAAATTTAATATTCACTAGAATGAAAGATCTTGAAGCATTTGAGATGGATATTCATGTTCCTACATACATTGAATTGTTTGCTAATTTGAGTCCTTTAAGTGAGTTCTCACAAGGTGTGGGAAATGCTTTCCATAAAAGGGGATTAACATTAGCTCAACCATATTGGAAGCATAACCTAAAGTTTTATAAAATCAAGGCGATTTTACCTATTATGGTAGAAGCAGGATTATTAGAAATCCGATCAGGTCCTAAAGGATATCAAAGGTCAACTAAATCTATCCATCCCCTTTCTTTCACAATTCCACTTTATCATGAAGGAAAAAACAAGCCTTTATCATTTGTTAATCGATGTGCCACCATTCATTGTCAAAATAGTGATATTTATGTTAAGGAGCCTCAAGTGGAAAGCCTACCTTTGAATTCTACATATATTTACAAAGTTGATCAGTATTTATCGGAGGATAATCAATCAAAGGGTGCTTATATTCAAGGAAAAATAGCTATTCAAAGTCCTAGAGGAAGGGTCATACCATTAAACAAAAAGGAATCTTCGATGACCTATACCGGATGGGAAAAAAGCATAACTTTGAATGAAAATGGGATTTGGAAAGGATTAACTGTCGCTGATGGAGGTGTTTCATGGTGTGTTTTCGCTAGTTGGGAAGTCAAATAAAATTTGTATTACAGTATTTACATATTATTATAGTTTTTTTAACAATTTTGTATATTTTAAAAAGTTTTTAATAAATCATTCATTACTTTATTTTTAAAGAGAAAATATTTATCTTTTATTTCTATATGAAACAGACTTACCACCTTTACTTTGCCTTGGCATCTTTTTAGCAGGCTCTGGTCCAACTAAAGGTACATTGTAAGGATTCCAAGGTTTTTTTCTTCTTTTATTTTTTTCTTTTTCCCGTTCTTCTTTATTATTTAATATACTTTTAGAAGAGTTTGCATAATCAATTGCTTTACTTATATCAACATTTACAGAATCTTTATTTTTTCTCTTTTTTGGGTTATTTTTTCGTAGCACTATAACTTCTCTTTTATCATATTTTGGTTCTTGAGCTATCTCTTCTACCAATTCATCGGACTCAATCTTTTCGGGAGGAGTTTCAATCTCTTGTTCTTCCTCATCATCGGATATTATTTCTGAAGGTATAAATTTAGTTTCTAGCATATTTGTACCGCTTCCCAATTTCTCATCAATAATATTCTTTCGTGAAATCAAATCACCAATATTTTTGAAAGACGGTTTTTTACCAATTTCAAATGCAACACACCATTGATATGTTTTAACATTGGCTTTTGTAAGAAATGAATTACTAGAGAATATACTTCCATGGGATTTTATTAAATTATTCTCTAAATCTTCTCTATAGTTTGAACTCTTCATGAGTTTAGCAAAATTTGAGGTTATTTGATTTACTGATTGTTCAGAAATAACATCGTTATCATTATTACTATCAACTGAATGTGAGGTTAAAATATTACTTATTTTTTGAGATTGCTCCATATCTGCTAAATCTTTTGCGTTTTCTATGATCTTACTAATTTCTTTAGCATGAACTCGGACTGAATCTGTAATATTATTTGAACAAGCTAAAACACCTGGAGCATCAATAGGTGAACCTATAGTTAAAGAAACAAGTAAATTATTTGGCATAACATAAACAGGAGATTCATCTTCTTTTCTTGCCAATTGATCTCTCCAATTAAAAAGAGCTATTAAAATTTTTTCTTTTGAAGGTGGAATATTATATTGATTAACTATATTTTCCCAAGGGGTATTTTTATCAAAACTTTTACCTGAATTAGGAGAAACAATATATGGATCATATTCTATAGGTCTAAAATTATTATATTCAAATTTTCTTTTAGAGACTTTTCGGGATTCATGTAAAACTTCTTTCAAAAGATTTTTTTCAATCAATTGATTTCTTAGTTGATCAAAAATGTTTAAAAGAAAATGAGTATCTGATCTGGCATATTGCATCATTATGTTTGTCAAGGGCCTTACTCTCCAGTCAGCCAATTGATATTTTTTAGATGTTTTGAAACTTGCAAAATGCTCTAAAAGATAGGCTAGACCATGTCTTGGAAATCCTAATAATTTCGAAGCATGATAAGTATCAAATAAACTAACAATATACAAGCCTAAGTCTCGCTGAAGCCAAATTATATCCATAAATGCACCATGAAATATTTTAACAATTAAAGGATTAGTAAATATTATATTTAAAATCTCTAAATCATCTCTTAAGGATAAAGTATCAACGATCCAATCATGTTCCCTGGAAGAAATTTGCATTAAACATACTAAACCATAATATGTTCTATAATCATGATGTTCAAGATCAACTGCTATTTCTGTTGAACTCTTTAACTCTTCCACCATTTTATTTAAGGATTCGATCGAGTCAACCCATATAGCTTCGGTGGAATCCCAAGGCTTGCTTTCTATTGGCTTTTTGATTTGCAATATAGATTCTGGATATGGTTGATGTGAAATTTCAAATTTATATGGATGATCATAATGAAAAGGATTGTCTACCTCATCATCTTGATTTTCTTCTTTTTTATAATCATATTGAATTAAAGCAGAAACTTCTTCAAATGATTTTAATGCATTTGGTTTAGTTGTTAATTTGGGTTTGAAAGGAGATTGCTCCGAATTATCAATAGGAATTCTAAAACGATTTTGTGGTTTTCCAACTCTTTTCATCTGTATACCATTACCCCTTACTGGTGTATTATCGTCATCTAAATATGTTAATTTTGAGTCATTATGATCTATATTAATAGGAGATGAATTCTTGAAATTGCCGGATTGCGATTTTGCTTTCATTTTAGAATGTTGATCAAAAGCGATATCTGATTTTTCAAAAGCACTGTCTAGTACTTCGGAAACATTTTTCCAACTTTCCTTTAGACCATCAGCACCATATTCAGTGATTTTTGAATTTTTATTATTTTCATCTATACTTTGAAGAACTGTATTTATAATCTCAAGTAAATGAGATCCTGATTTTTCCACTGCATTGGAGAACTTAGAATCAATTGTTTTATAAAAATTAATATCTTGATCAGCTAATTTGTTTGTAGCTTCAGTTACCTTCTTTACATCATTTAGAACCAAATCTAAAAGATCAACAGAATTATCACCTGAAGAACTCATTTAAAAACCTAGTACACCCAATATAATACAATCTCTTAATAGTTTCAATTAATAAATGAAATAAAGTATCTGTAGAAGATAATTTCATCTGAATAATTAAACCAGTCTGGAAAAATTTCAAGCATCAACAAAATTTTGAAAATGTTTAAGCAAAATAATTTTTTTTAAAATTAAAGAGGATAACACACGTGATCAAAATACTATTAAAAAAAATAGAAATTACAGGACATGTCCATGCCCTAAACTAAAGCCTACAGCAAAAATATAGGACATCATATTTTTTCGATGTCCCTAAAAATAATATACAGGTAATAACAGCTTCACAAGTTTGATTTCTGAAGCAGTTTTATTTGGGAAAAGAAAAGCATTTTTTTTCGAATTCCTCTTTTATTTTTTTTTGAGCACTTTCTGAGAAGAGATTTTTAAATTAGAAATTAAACGAATTTTAATACTGTCTTTGGTTCTCCTAAATTTTTAAAAATAATTTCAACAAGTTCACAGCCGAAACCAAAAGTCACGAGACCTTTTTAGGCCTTGACTATGAGTTATTGGAAGAATAAGCTAAGAATAGTTGAAGGGATTTGGAAGGCATACATACATTGCCGATTATTAAAAGGAATTGTAATAGGAACTAAGCTCAAATATCAAAGCATTGGAAAATACTACAGAAATAATTATAAACACTTATATTGTTTTCGAAATAAACACCACAATTATATTTTTTAATTCTTTCACAATAATACCTAAAAAATAAACAAATCTGATGGCATCAAAATGGAGTCCATCTTCATCTCTTTTTGTCAAGTTTTCAGGATATAAAGATCAATCGAAATCCGATCCAAATCTTCAGCAATCAAAAATATCAAATTCAGAAAGCGAATTAATTGACAATAAAGCTACTTCTGATTCCAGTCCAGAAATTAATCATCTTAGTCCAATTCCTGATTTCAAATACAATAAGCAAAGTCATGGTATAAATCGAAGTTCTTTGAGATTAAATTCTGATTCAAAAGGATTGACAGTATCAAGAAATAATTCTTTAAATGGTCCAAAATTAACAGCAGAGCCTATAGCTGCTGTATCGTTTGAAAGTGCTAGAATGGATGGACTGCCTGAAAATAACTTGATAGCTGAGAGTAGGCAATATTCTGATGCTGATTCTATATTATTAAGTGGTATGAGATCTTCTTTAGCAAATTCTATTCTTGAATCACCCATATTAACAACTACGATGGAAAACAGTCCTTCAGTCAATTCAATTGACTCAACCAACACTTCTCATACTTGGTCAACTCAAGTAACTCATATTCCAACAATGACATTATACTCAGGAAATCAATCTATAGAAAGTTTATTAGGCGAAATGATATCCGAAGAATCATCCGGTTCAAATATCATAGAAAATTCAAACCTTATCAGTATTGAAAACGGGTTCAATATTGATAACTCATTGGTTGAAGAAGAGGATCCAGATGATGATGATGACATAGATATTTTTCATAAAAGAAAAAAACATTTTTTTATTTTATCTTCAGCTGGTAAACCAATATATTCAATGCATGGTTCTGATGACCTTGTTACTGGTTACATGGGTTTAATACAGACTATAGTATCTTTTTTTGAACATTCTAATCTTGATCTGAGTGAAAATTCAAATGAAGATATTGATCCAAATACTCAAAGAGATTCAATAAAATCATTTACAGCTGGTGAAACTAATTTTGTTTTTTTGAATAAATCACCTATAATATTAGTTGCTATATCCTCAATGTATCCTACAGAAACTGAAACTGATCTTTTATATCAGCTAAATTTTTTGTATGATTTTCTTTTATCAGTTTTGTCAAAACCTCATATTATAAGATCTTTTAAAAATAGAGATAATTTTGATCTAAGAAAACATTTGGGAAAAACTGACTTATCCAGATTGGATTGTTTATGTAATGAATTTTCTATGAATTATTATTTGAATCCAAGTTTTCTTATTGGTGGCCTTGAAGCAATTTATTTGAAAAAACATGTTCGAGATAAAATAGATCATTTATTTTTGGAACATAAAAATAAAAGTTTGCTATATGGTTTATTGGTTGCTCCTAAAGAAAGATTAATAACAATAGTCAGACCCAAGAGACATTCTTTACATACATCTGATCTACAATTGATTTTCAACATCGTTTTTAATTCTGGAACTTTCAAATCAAATGGAATATCTAGTAGATTCTCATCAGAGAATGACTCTTTGAATTCAGATGCCACTTCATTTACAGGTTCAACATATATATTAAATAAAAATTCAATAATGCTTTCAACTACCGAAGAAGAATTTTGGATTCCTATTTGTTTGCCAAAATTCAATTCTAATGGGTTTTTATACGCTTTTATAAACTATATTGATATAAATCAACTTTTATCTGCCATTCCAGGCAATGAAAATTTGAACCAAACAAAAAACAACAACAACAACAACAACAACAATAATAATAATAATAATAATAATAATAATCCAATGTATAATAATCTACGAAATTCTTTGGAAAATAATAATGATTCGGGAAGAATTGCTATGGTTCTCCTCAGTGCTGACAAAAATTCATTTTTTGAGTTAAGAAAAACTTCTTCCAATATCATAAGTTCACTAATAAAGGATAAAAATAATCACGTAATCTTGAAAGATCTTTCCAATTCATTGAATAGAGGTAGAATATCTGTTATTGATATACCAGTTCCTTTAATTTATCATTTTATTTTCAGATCAAGAAAGCATCTTCAGTATGTAATGGCTTCATTTAATCCTCATTTTCCAACTGAATTATTGCAGAAAAAATTAATGGTTTTATACTCAGAGCTTTTTGGAAAGGTTCGTAAAAGTAATAAGGAAAATATGGCCACCAATTATAATAAACCTATAATAGAGGAAGAAGATGAATTTGTATTATTTGGTCATAAAGATAAGCTGAAGAAAAAACAAAAAGAAACTAATAATAACAAACAAAAAAATTTGAAGTATCAAGGTTTTCAAATAAGGTGGAAAGGTTCCACAAAGAATAATGACTTTGTTGGATTTTCTTTAATAAGTGAGAAGTATGAAATATATCTAATCAGTGGTGGCTCAGTAAATAATGAATTTTTGATACAAAGTGCTAAAAAGATTGTTAATTGGTGCAAGAGAAATGAAGAAAGATTGTTTATTTTTGGAGGAGGAATATTTTAAAATCCTTATGTGGATTTTTATAAACCAACCAGCAGTTTTTCTTTGAGTTTTTTAATTCAGCAAATGTTTTACTCTTTTTGAAAAAATTTAGTTAATTTCGAGACCACTTTAATAAAGACTTCTTTAAATGTTAGTAATCAGCTTTACAAAACTTGTATTTCGTTGTTTGTCGAAATTCGGATGAAATGAATCAACCAAAACTTTTCCATTTATTTTTTATCTTCTTATTATCATATTTTCAGCTTTGCCCTATTTAACAATGTTAGTTTTCAAACGAGGATTTTTTTATTCAATGTTTTCTGTGAGTCCCATCAGCCAAGATTTCCCTTTTCTGAAAACGACTTCAAAAATAATATTCACTTGATTCCACTTATGTTTTAGGTTGTCTGAGAAAGTTTTGTGCGTTCGTCCGAAAGGCCTTTTTTTTTGCAAAATATCTTTAGGCAAATTTCTAAAAAGGGTTTCAGAGCCGAACTTAAAAATGAGCTCAAATGGAGGTTGATAAAGAACTACGGGCATGAATGTTATAAATTGTATATTTGATTAAAGAATATATATAATTTTCAAAGTTCTAAAAGTACACTAAAAAAAAAAATAAGTAATAAATAATAAAATAAAATTGAAAAAAAATATACAAGGTCATAATTCATTATATCGGATTAAAGTTATTGTTCTTATCGATGGTGAAGGAGGAAAAAGAACCAAGATTTTTTCCATCATAATCATCTTGATCCTCATTTACATCATTGCGACTATGCTCATCTAAAGTAGCAAATAAATTTGAAAGACTTGGAATAGTGGGTAAAACTGGACCCTTACCATATTGATTTGAAGAAGATTTAGAATATTTTTTATAATATCCAGACAGATTATTATCTATAAAAGGCCTCTTATTTATATCATCTTTTGATTTTCCTAAATCAGAATTATTAATTGGGCGATGATGTTGAAACAGACTATAATTATTAGAGCTAACACTTGTTTCACTGGATAAAGATCTAATCATATCTTCTGTGTGATTTGGAGGGTAAACTGATCCAGAATTATTTGAAAACAAACTGGATGGTGGACTTATTGAATCTGAATTTGATCTATATCTATGATTTGATGGAATATTTGAATTTGATAGAAAAGTCATATTATCATTGCTATAATCATTAAAATTAGAATATCCTGTATTGTTTCTATCGCAATGATTATCATTAACTAAGTTCTTTATATTATAATACTGATTTCCAGTACTAGAAACTGAAGAATGTAAATCAGTACTACCACTGCTATACATCAGATTACCTAATACTTGAGTAGTTGATGAAGGTTCATTCGGCATTGAATATGATCTTGCCATTGTTGATGAAGAAGAAGGAAATAATTCTGTTGAAGGTGTAGCAGGTAAATAATTTTTTGATTGTAAATCTTTGAATGAATTAGGAAATTGGATTTGCTCATAAGAATTTTTGACTTCAAAATCTGTACTAATATAATCATGAATAGTTTTATAAATACAGTTTTCATCTTCATAAAAATAATAATTATAATTTTTCAATAAGCAATCAAAAGAGTTTCCAATAATCACTTTACTATCTTGATGAAGGGCACCATTTTTTTTATAAAAATTATCACTTATTAAAACTAAATTTAAAACTTGACACATCATGATTTGAAGAAAATTTATTGGTAAAAGTTTAAATCCATTTTTAAATAAATCATCATTTCTTTCAATTTTATTATCTAAAACAAAATCAAAGGAGCTTGAATCATTTAAATTATTTGATAAAAATAGATTATCATTTTTACAAGTTGAAGTTGGAGATAAATTAAAATTTGAAGAAACAGTACTAATAGATTTTCTTCTTTTTGCACCAATTATTGAATTTTTTTTAAAAGTATATTTTTTTGATAAAGTTGAAGAATTAATTAAACTATTATTACCTTTATTTGTTAAATTATTAATATGATTAATACTATTATCAAATATTATATTATTAAAATCATTTTCAATAAAATCAAGTAAAACTGTATAAGATAAAAATTCTCTTGCTAAATTTCCTAGAATTATATTTGAATTTGTTATACCATTTTTATTATAATTTTCATTAAATATTTTACCATCATTATCAAAACTTATATTTTTTAAATGAATTATAGTACGAACATAAAGATAAATTAAATTTAATTGAATTGCAGGTAAACTGATTGCATTTGCATCTTTTTCATCAGAATCATTTTTTTTAATTGATTTTGAACGTTTTTTAATTGATTGATTTTTAATTTGATTTTGATCTTCTAAATCATTATGTTTTCTTTTACCACCAAAATTATAATCATAAACATCAGTAACAGATCTTCTCATATCCATTGCTTGAATATTTTCAAAACTTTCTTGAATTGGATCTTTTTTTGAACCATTTGAAGAAATTGAATTAAATCTTTTAAATTTTGAAATTGAAGAATTATTGAATGCATTACTATTTAAAAATAAATTTTTAAAATCAGGAATTTCACCAGCAGGAATTTTATGATCTAAATTTAAATTTTTTAAACTTTTTTTCCAATTTAATAATTTTGAATCTAATTTTTTAAGGTTAATTGAGGATAATAATAAAATTTCATTATTGAAATTAGGTAAAATATTATTATTATTATTATTATTTGTGGTTGTTGTATTATTTGAATCCTCTGCATTTAAATTGTTATTATTATTATTATTATTATTATTATTATTATTATTATTTGAAGATTGAAAAAATAAAAACTCGTTGATAATTTTAAAAAATTTAATTAATTCAATAGTACCAATTAAATTTTTATTTGTAACTAAAATTGAATTTAATTCAGGTACTTTACAAGTTTTAATACCATTTGAATAATGAATTGATAAAAAATTTAAATTATTATTATAATTACCAATTGATAAATTTAAAAAAGAAAATAAAATATAACAAGACCAATATAATTTTAATCTTAAATTTGAATCATTAAAATTTTTTGAAAAATTTGAATCAATATTAATTGAATTACCTAAAGTTGAGAAATTATTTAAATTTTTAAATTCATTATTATTATTATTATTATTATTATAATTATTATTATTATTATTATTATTAGTAATATTATTAATTGAATTTGGAGAATTATTTAAATTATTTGTGAAATTATTTTCAAATAAAATTTGATTAAAATTTTTATTTATGAAATTATTTGAATTAAAATTTATTAATTTATTATTATAATTTAAGTGAAGACCTAAAGTTAAAACATAATTTGAAATTAAATTTGAAATTTTAATTAAGAATGAAGACCAATTTGAAGTTGATTTTAAGAAAATTTTAGATAAATAATTATTATTTTTTTTAAAATTACTATTATTATTGTTGTTGTTGTTGTTATTATTAAATTGATCAGATTCAAATTCATCAAATTCTTTAAATTCCATCATATTTTTATCTTCATCATCAATATTATTTTCAAGATTATTAATATTATTAAGATCATTAAAATCATTATTATTAAAATTTTTTATAATTAAATTTTGATCATTACCATCATAAGATAAAGAAGAATAAAAAAATAATAATAAGATTTGTAATTTTGATAAAGAAGGAGATTTAATTAAATTTAATTTATTTAAAATAATTTGAGATAAAATATTAAAATTAAAAGGTAATTTAAATGGTTTTTTATATGGTAAATCATTATCATTATCATTATTATTAATATTATCATTATTATTAATATTTTGATTTGAATTTGTGATAATTTTATAATTTATATTACCAAGATATAAAATTAATAAAAATTTTAATTTAAAAGTTAAAGAAAATTTAATTAAAAATTTTGAAAATTTATTAAAAGAATTAAAATTTAAATTTTTTATAAATTCTATAAAATTTTTAAAAACTTTAAACCAATTTAATTCATCAATTAAAGGTATAAAATTTTTATTAATTTTATTAAAAAAATTTAAAATTAATTTATTAATAATTAATAAATTTGTATTATTAAATAAAAATTGATTTGGAATTGGAGAATTATCATTTGCAATGATGAATAAATTAAAAATAATTGAATCTAAGATTATTCTTAAATTATTATTATAAATATATGAAGAAGTAAAAATAGTATTATAATTTGAAGAATTTATTTTAGTTATTGAAGATGATGAAGATGATGAATTATTATTAATTTTTTGAAAATTTTTAGTAATATTTGATAAGATTGTATTTAATTTAAAATTTAATAAATTTTTACCAAGAATAGTATTATTTTTTATAAATACAGGTAAAATAAGTTTATTTAAATCAGATTTTATTATTGAATATGAATTTGATATTGTATTATTATTATTATTATTATTACAAGAATTAATAGTTTGAGTATTATTAATTGAAGAATTATGAATTTTATTAATTAAAGGATCAGATAAAGGTATGATATTAGTGAAATTACCATTTAAAATATCTTTAATTATAGAAGAAGAAGATAAATTATTTTCTAAATTATTTTCTAAATCATTATCATTATCAATTTCATTATCAATTTCATTATCAATTTCATTGTCATTGTTATTGTCATTGTTATTGTTATTGTTATTAATATTGTTATTGGTAGAATTATAATTAATTAAATTATCATTATTTAATTGAAAATTTTGATTAATAAAATTAATTAATTTTAAATTTTGATTTTGTAAGAAAATTAAATTTTTTTCTAAATTTTCAGTATAACCTTTTGGAAATGATCTTCTTGTTAATTTATCAGAAGTTTTACAATTAAAACCAATTTTTGAACAATTTGAACATGAAGGTAAATTACCATCACATTTAATTTTTTTAATTCTACAACGATCACAAGCTTGACTTGTTCTTGAAGTACCATTTTTTGGATTTTTAATTAATTTCCAATTTGATGATTGTTTTAATTTTAATGATTTTTGTTTTGTTTTTAATTTTAAATTTAATTTTTTTGAAATTTGAATTTCTTTATTTGATTTTTCATTATTATTAATATTATCTGTTTTATTTATAATTACTTTTGTTTCTTCTATTTCATCATTTTCATTTATATCATTGATATCCTTTTGATTTTGAATATGAATATTTATATGATGATCTACATGATTATCTATATGATTATCTATATGATTATCTATATGATTATCATTATTTTGAATTGATTCAAGACTCATTATAAATAAGTGAATAAATAAGTAATAATAAATTGAATCAAAGATTGTATCGGCGGTTAAGTAAAAAATGAAAATATTATTAGTAACTTAGAAAATAAGATAATAAGAAATATTTAAAATCAGAAGGAATATTGATGGTTTATATACAACAGTAGTTAATATGAATTGTACTCAATTGAGATTATATGAAGTAAGATAAAAATAAGATAAAAATAAGATAAAAATAAGATAAAAACAAGATTGGAATAAATTAGACTTATAAGAGATTTGTAAAAGAATAAAAACGTTTTAGTTAATACAGTAATAAAAGAGTGAAAGAGTGAAAGAGTGAAGGAACTGCCATCATTGGCGGACTGGCAGGAGGAAACTGAACAAAACTGACTCAAACACCAGAACTGAGACTCAACATTAAATCTCTCTTCAGACTCAAAATCAGAGATCACTGCATTCAATCATGGTCTGATTCGAACTTCAACTAGTTGCAGTAACACAAGAACAAAGACTGCAGTACGAAATCTCAAATGTAGTAATAGAATCTTGAGTAATATTAAATTTGATTTGGTGTCAGTGAGTAATACTGCACGCTGATTGGACTGCCTCCGGGCTGTGGAGTTTAACTTTAACTTTGTGGAGGAGCCAGCTTGGCATGTGTCCACACGTGCATCGCGGCTTTGGAGCGTACACCAATACCACCCAAAGCATGTCTGGTGACGTACCCCACAACTTAGCATGTGCGTTACTTGCAGCCATTTTTTACAAAAAGTTTATCATTTTCTAAAATTAAAAAAAAAAAAAAAGAGTCTATAGTGCAATTATGGTTACTGGAGTGAGACCGGGAAACCATGGTTTTAAATCCTTGTTGCAGGATTACCCATTGATTAAATTACCAGTAATTAAAATTGGTTGCCATGGATAGTTTTGATCCGAGATGCTCGGACCGTGCTTGCTTTGTATGCTTTGGAGGGACTCCGTGTGCCCGTCAGCCAGTGACAGCGCGTGTCAACTCCAACCACTCGCCAGCCGGTCACCGTCACCTGACCTGTCACTTTTGTAATTGATACAGTAGTGATTTATACTGTATAATCTGGGGAAAGCGTGTTATTACTCTTCTTCAAAGGAAATAAATCATTATTATCCACGGATAAGAGCGCAGAGTGCTAACACCCTCAGAGACTTAATCCTTAGAGAATATAATTTGGGGTAACATCACTCAATTACTTACTTGTATTACTTGTATTACTTGTATTACTTACTAGTATTATCAGATTCTTTATTCTTTATTCTTTATTCTCTTTTCAACTTCTTTTTCAACTTCTTTTTCAAATTCTTTCTTTTCTTCCTCTTTCGCTTCGGATCAATGGATTGCAGAATGTGTCAAATAAATATAAGAATAACATTAATTATTATAGACTATTAACCATACTTTAACCATATACTACTGGTAGTATATTCTGTATCTTCTGTATCTTCTGTATCTTCTTTATATTATTATGTTAATTTACCATGGATTGAAATCAAATTCTTCATTACTTTTCTTATTACCAGTATTATTACCATTATTATCATTATTATCATTTTCATATTTACCATTCCATGTTTTATAAGCTGCAGAATCTGGTTCTTTAAGATCATTAAATAAATTTTCATTTCCATTTAATTTTTCATTCAATTTATTATCATTTCGATTATTATCAATTTCAATTTCATTTTCATTTTCATTTTCATTTCCAATATCATTTCCAATATCATAATCTTCATTATCATTATATTCTCCATCATTTAATCTTTCATTCTCTTTATCATAAATTTCATCAATTAAATCTCTTATATCAATTGGTATATTTGGTTGAAATTTTATTAAATTTTCTTTATTTATACCTCCAATTCCAGCTCCATATTTATTAATTAATTCACTTTTACTTGGTAAACAAATTAAAATTTCATTAATTTTATAATATTCATCTAAATAAATTTCATTTTTTTCTTCAATTTTATTATTATTATCATAATTATTATTATTATTTTTAAAATGAATAAATTTATTCCTTTTATAATTTAATTCAAAAATTTCACTTAATTCAATAATTTTTTTAATTAATTTCTTACAAATTTTATCTTCATTTATTTCATATCTATAATTCTTAATTATTCTTATTATTTCTTTATAACTTAAATTTCTCATTTCATTTATTATACTCATTAATTCATTTTCATCTTTAATATTCATTGTTAAAACTTGTAAAAATTCTAATAAATTAAATAAATTCTTAAAATTATATCTAGAAATTTCATTTAAACTTAAATAATAAAAATCTGAATAATAATTTGCTTCTTTTTCAATAAGCTCTTTCTCTTTAATAATCTTACTATCTTTAAATCTAGTAATATTATTTAATTTAATTTCATAATTTATTAAATTATCTGGATTATTAATTAAAATATCTTTTTTAAATTCATTAAAATTATAAATTTGATTATTATTTAAAATTTCTTTATCTTCTTTATCTAATTTTAAACTTATATTTCTTATCCAATCTTCAATATAACTAAAATTTAATCTAATTTGAATTGCAATTGATCTATTTAAATATTTTTTTTTTTTATTAATTAAAATTTTATTAAAAATTTTACAATTTATAAAATTAAAAATTATTTCTAAAGTTTTTTTTAAAAATAAATTATTTAAATTATGTAATTTAAATACATAAATTAAAGCTTCTAAAATTTCAATAATTTTTATTGGTGATGGTTTAATTTGTTCATTAATATTTGGTGGATATAAAAAATTTAAAATTTCTTGAAAATTTTCTTTTTTTTCTTTTTCTTTTTCTTTTTCTTTCTCTTTATCATTATTATTATTATTATTTAAAAAAAAATTCCATTCATCTTTAAAAATTATTTTTTTTTTATTTAAAATTGGAATTGAATTATAATCTAATAAACATGAATCTAAAATATTTAATAATCTATTATTAATTGATAAACTTAATTGTTGAATTAATTTTTGAATAATATTAATAAAATTTTGTAAGAAATTAGGATTAAATTTAAAAAAATTTGAATTATCTTTTAATAAATAATAATATAAAAAATTTATACAACTTAACCAATAACTTATTAAAACTATATCATTTTGTTTTGGATTAATAATTAAATATAATCTATTTATAAATAATTTTATTATATTTTCAGTTAATGAATAATTATTTAATTTATTCCAACTATATCTAATTAATTGAAAAAAAATTGAAGCTGGAATAATTGAATTATAAGAATATTTTGAATTAATATATTTAATTTTAAATATTAAATCTAAAAAATTTGGAATATTATAAACATTAAATTTTATAAATTCATTTGGTAATGTATTTATAAAATCAAATAATAAATTATTATTTAAATTATTATTTAAATTATTTAAATTTGAAGATTTAAATAAATCATCATCATCATTTATATTTAAATTAATATTATTTAATAATGAAGTTTTTATAGAAACAGTTTGTAATTTTAATTTATCATTAAAATCTGAATAATTTATATCATCTAAAAATGAAGTTTCAGATTGAGTTCTAAAATGACTACTCTTTGAATTACTATTGATATTATTGATATTATTGACATTATTGACATTATTATCATTGAATTCATTAAATTGAAATTCAGATTGAGAAATGGATTGAGAAATGGATTGAGAAATGGATTGAGAAATGGATTGAGTAATTGATTGTTGTTTAAAAGGTATAATTAAATCATAAATTTCAGAATCTGGTTTAATTAAATCAAAAGCAGATTTATTATATATATTTTTATAATTTATATTAAGTTTATTATTACTTAAAGTAATTAATTGATTAACTAAATATGAATCATTTAAATATATTGACCACATTAATGGAGTAAAATTTATATTTAAAATTTTATCAGGTTTATTAATATCAATATTTTTAAAATTTAAAATTAATTTTAATAAATCAATTGAAATTTCATTATTTTCATTATTTTTATTAATTTGATAATTTAAATTTAAAATTTTTAAAAAATATATTAAATATATTAATAAAGTTAAATTATTTGAATCATAATCATTAATATTAAATTTTAAAATATTTGAATAATTATTTAAATATGATAAAATTTTTTTAAATTCAATAAAATTTTTATTAATTAAAAGATGAATTAATTTTATTAAAATTTGATCATTTGAATAATCTTTAATATTAATTAAATTTAAATTATTTAAATTATTTTTTTCAATTAATTTATTAATTGAATTTGTTGAATTGATAATTGTTGATAATTTATCAAAATTTTTTATAAAATTTAAATTTGTAATATTATTTGATAAGTTATTTGATAAGTTATTTGATAAGTTATTAGATAAATCATTTGTAATATTTTTTGAAGTCCAAGAATCCAAATTCATTTTTGTGATATGAATGAATTGATATATTTGAATGAATTGATTAATAAGATAATAATTGATTGATTGATTGATTAATTGATTGATTGAATGAATAAGAAATAAATAAAGAAGTAAATAAAAAGGGTATAAAAAGGGTATAAATATGAATGAATGTGAATGAATGTGAATGAATATAAGAAAGTGGCTTGATTTGGACAGTTGCTGGTCGAAATGACTTGCTCCTATCCACAGGCGGTGTGGTCAGGTGACGCTCGGAATGTTGTTGCTCGGAACGGTCGGAAGTGAAAAGTAAAAAAAGAAAAGAAATGGCTGAGTCAGCGCTGAGTCAGCAGGTTTGAATTTTACAAAAAGAAATAATAATTAATTGATTAATTGATTAATTGATTAATTGATTAATTGATTGATGATTATTGTTTATTAAAGAGTAGTAAGTAGGTAGGTAATTATTCTTCTTTGACACCACCAGAACCAGAAGTTTCAGCTTTTGTAATTGTTTCTTTATCAGTTTTAATTGAATCAGAACCCATACCAAACATTCCAGCAGTTTTAAAAGGTCTTGATAAATCACCAATTGCAGGTTTATTAAATAAATGAATTTTAACAATATTTGATTCTAAAGCAGATTTAACTGGAGAAATACTTTGCATTAATAATGGATTTGCATATTTCATATATAAATGCATAAAAGCCATCATTGCTAAACCAGTAAAAATTCCTTTAATTTGAGAATTAATTTGTTCTAAATCATATTCTTTAATTGTAGTAATAATTAATTTACCTTCAGTTTCTCCAGACATTTTATTTGGTTCTGTAAAATATTTTAAAGTTGTTAAATCATTTTTTTTAATAATTTTTAATCTTGTAAATAAATAAATTGAAAATGTTAATAATGTACATGATGTATATAAAATTCTAACATATAATATAGTATCTGGATTTTCCCAATCTAATCTTTTTGATACTTGCATCATACCAAGCATCATTACTAAATTTGTTATAGCTGGATTCATTTTGAAATATTATATTATATATATAAGCAAAGAAATATATTGTATATGGCTTAATTTCTTTGAAGAGTGAATATAGTTATTTATATATCTTTATCAAGTATTTAGAACTAAATAGATAATGAAATATACAATAATGAAATATAAAATAATGAAATAAAATAATGAAATAAAATAATGAAATAAAATGAATGAAATAAAATGAATGAAATAAAATGAATAAAATAGAATATGAAAAGTATTTGCAGAGAATCCACGGAAGGCAAACAGAAGAAGAAACGACAGGCACTTTACACAGGCACTTTACACAGGCAATTATCTAAGCTATTATCAAAGCCGTTATCAAGTTCTATTTTATCGTTGTAGCAGAAAAGAAAGAACAACAAGCTGGCCACACGAACACTCATCTTGCCAAGTCACGTGCCACGGCCAACTTCTTGTTTTCCTACTTCCGACTCTCGTACAGCGCACCTGACACTTCCAGCACGGTACGAGCACTTTTGTCTCATCGCGCTGAAACAACGCTCTTTATTGAATTAGTGTACCAAGGCCTTTTTTCATACTTCCGCGCAGGTCAGGTGCGGCATCACGTGTCACGTTTTATTATTTTCAATTTCAAACCTGCCCTGGGAGTATTTTCACTTATATAAACAATAATAATAACTTAAAGATAATAACATCAATAAGATTATATAACAATCATCAATATTTCAATCATTCTCAATTAATATCAATAAATATTATCTTCAATTCATAATGTCAAGACAAAGACAAGATTATATTGCAAAAATTAGATATCAAAATGATTTACCACCACCACCATGTCCACCAAAATTATTAAATTATTCTTCAAAATCAAATCTTTCAATATTAACTTCTGATAATATTTTAACTTCAATATTTAGAAGAAAAAATTTCACAAATTTAATACCAATTGATTCAAATATAAATTTACCTTTAGATTTAACTTTATGTCCAGGTTCATTTACTGAAAATTTAAATAATAATTATGATTCTTTATTTCCATTACCTCCAATTCCAATTGATAATAATCTGTCAAATAATAATAATAATAATCTTCATTCTTTTCCTTTACATCCAAAAGATAAAGCTCTTTTAAGAGATCCAAATATTTCTTTATTAATTGATGATGAAATTATTAAACAACAATCAATGATAAATGAAATGTCAAATGAAATATCAAATGAAAGTAATATTAATAATAATAATGATTTATCAATATCTAATAATAATATCTCCAATTCTAATTCAAATTCAAATTCAACTTTAACTTCAATAGATTTTAATAACATTAATAATAATAATAAATTAAAACCTATAAAACCAGTAAGTTTCTTAAGAAGAACTGAATATACTTCAAGTGTTAAAAATTTATTCATAAATAAAAATAAAATTAAACTTAATAATCAAAATCAAATTATTATTAATAAAAATAAATCTTTAAATAAATCTTTAAATAAATCTTTAAATAAAAATAAAAGAAATAATTTATCTATTTCAAAAATTATTAATGATGATATTGAAAAAACTGATCCAATTTCAATTTTAAATTCAGTTGAAAAAACTTTTGAAATTTCTTCAAATTTATCAAATAATTTTAAAATTTTAAAACATCCAACTAAAAAAAGATTAAAACCAAAAAAAATTTGGGAAATTTTACCTGATATAAATTCATTAGATCAACCATATATTCATATAAAATTTACTGGTTCTTCTTCAATCTCAAGATCAATTAATAATAACTCCAACAACAACAATAACAATAATATTAATAATAATCCAATTTTAAATACTTCTATTTTTAAACCTGTTACTTTACAAGATGGTGATGAATGGATGTCTTTTTTCACTTTAAATAATTTAAAAAATTCAAAAAATTTAAATAATTTATTAAATTCAACAAATTCAAATTATCTTAATTTAGAAAATGATCAAATTTATAAATTTAATAGAATTAGAGATTATGATTTATCAAATATAACTCAATCAAATAATAATAATTTAAATAATAATAATTTAAATAATAATTTAAATAAAAGAAAAAATTTAAGAAATAAAAAATTTCCTGCAATTAAATTATCTTTTTCAAAATTAGATAATAAGGCTTATTTTATACCTTTAGATGATAAAAAAATTGATTTAAAAAGAAGAAGAGTTAATCCTCAATTAATTGAAACTGCAAGATCTTCAAATACTGATATTATAAATTTAAAAATTAGAGAACCAACAAATGATGAATTATCTCAAAGAGATAATTTAAAAAGTTATTTTGATTCTGAATTTGATATTGGCGATATTAGAAATTTAAATGATCAAGATATTAAAGATGAAAATGAAATTGAAAATGAAATTAAAAATGAAAATATTCAAGAAACTACAGATGCAAATATTGATGATGAATTAGAAAGTGAAGTATCTGAAGGTGAAGTTTAATATCTCTCAATTCTCATTCTTACTTACCTTTCTTTTATATTTTTTTCTAATCTAATTTACTTTTCTCTTTTCTTTTCTTTTCTTTTCTTTTCTTTTCTTTTCTTTTCTTTTCTTTTCCAAAAATAATGGTTAAATATATAATATAAATTAATGTTCATTAACTATTTTTCATAAAAATAATTATTATAATTATAAAAAAAAAACTATATAAATGTTCTATAAAATTATTGAATTAAATGTACCTAAAATTTATATTAATAAAATTTTATTAATTATATCTCATTTTCTATAATTTTCTTTCTTGGTCTACCTCTTTTATTATATTTCCTTTTAATATTTTTATTATTAGAACTAGATATATTTATATCAATTTTTGAATTATTAATTGTAGTTTTAAATGATTCATTATTTTCTTCATTTAGTATATTTTCTTCTTTATCTGCATAAACAACTTGTGTTGCAAAAAATTTTTCATTTAAATTTCCAATTCCATTTCCAATTTCATTTCTATCTTGATTAATATTTTCATTATTTAAAATTTCACTTTCATTATTATCATTATCATTGTCATTTTCATTGTCATTTTCATTTTCATTTTCATTATCACTTTTTAAAGGAATATTGGAATTTGTTGATAATGCAGATTCTGATGCTTTCCCTCGTATTCTTGTAAATCTATTAATATCTGTTCTTGGTGAAGGTAATTTTATTTTCCCAGGTATTTCAATTGAATTTTCATGTCGTTTATTTAATAAAGGTCTATTATTATTACTTCCATTAGTATTATGAATATTTAAATTTACATTTTTCAGATTTAAATTAAAATTAAAAGTATTTTTTGAATTATTTAATTTACTTTTTTCAATAGTTTCATAAATTTCTTTTAAATTTCTAGGAATTAAATCAGCTTTTGGATTAAATATACACCATTTTATATCATTATATTTAACTAATTCACCTCTTTGTAAAATTTCAAATAAAAAAACATTTGTTAAAATTGGAATATTATTTTTTTTTGCAAATAAAATTTTACTTTTTGTTGAAGTTATTGAATTTTGATTAATTTCACAATTTAAAACATCTTTAGAATATGATGTTAAAAATAAATTTGGTGTTGAAGATATTGATAAACCTAAAATTGAAGTATTTAAAATTAATATATCTTTTTTTGAATTTAAAGTATCAGAATAATTAAAACCAATTAAATTAATTAATTTTGGAATATGTAATAATTCAATACCAGAAAATCCAGTTAAACATATATTTAATTTATTTTTAAAATTTATTGAATTAAAAATATTAATATTTTTAAATGGTAAACCCCATTTATCTAATTTAATTTTATCATATTGTAAACATCTTTCAATAAACATTTCAGTAATTAAAATTGAATTTTTTTTATTAAAATTTGGTAAATGATTAATTTTTTTATATGAAGGTAAAATTATATAATCTGGTAATGAAGATTCATCATCTATACTCATTATATCACCACCATGAGAATTTATTACACGTATTAAAGTTTTATATTGTTGATTTGTGAAACCATAGAATGAGAAAGAAGCATTTAAGAATAAATTAGGACCTTTTAAATCAATTGATTGATTATTTAAAGTATAATCTATTGTATTATTTCCTACAGTATTATTATTATTATTAATGGTATTTGAAGTTAAATTAGCTGTATTATTTGCTAAAGAGAGTCTTGATTTATTATTATTGAAATTTGAAATTAATTGAATATTTTTATCTGATATTATTGTTTCTTTAGTTGTATCTGAAGATATTATAGAATTTATTATTAAAGAAGTATTTTTTGGAGTTTGACCATCTCTACTTGAAGTTTTATGATTCATAATAGAAGACCAAAGAGCAGATGAATTCACAGTTGGTTTTTTTATAACTCTTAAAGTTTCATCATTATTGTTATTATTATTATTATTATTATTATTATCATTATCATTATCAAAATTATCATCAGAGGAAAATTTTCTTTTTTTACTTTGATTTTTTAAATTTTTTAAATTTTTTAAATTTTTTAAATTCTTTAGTTCAGACCAAATTAAACATGAACCTTTACCAATTTGATTAAGATTTAAATTTTTTTCAAAAATTTCATCAAGTAAATAATATTTCATATCTAACATTGCACCTCTTTTAATTGAATGAATAACCCAAAGTGGATGAAGAACAGGTATACCCCATTCTTTTGCTTTTTCATATCTCATTCCAGAAATTTCAGTAGTTACAATACATGAATTATTTGTTGTTAAACTATCACTTGATTTACCACCATTTGAGGTTATAAGTTCAGAAATTTGAAATTTATTTGAAATATTATTATTTGAAATATTTATTTTTAATTTTTTTATTCTTGAAACACATATATAAATATTTTCAAATATTGATAAATAATAATTATTAATTGGTATATTTTCTTCACCTTGAATCCAAATATCATAAATTTTAAAAATTGAATTTGGAGTCATAAATTTTATATCATATCTTTTTTGAGTACAAAATTTATATTTTTCTGTATTTCTATCACCAACAATTAAAATATTTACATCAGACATTAAATTATTACAATAACTACCACCCATTGCTTTAATTTTACTTGACATATCAACCTTGAAGAAATAAAGATTATGAAATTTTATTATTTTGTTAATAATTTTATAATTTTATAAAAATAAGTCTCTATATTTGAAATATTTTAAGAAAAAAAAAAGAAAAAAAAAAAAAAAAAATATATATACAGTATATATATATACATACTCGAACATCACTTGCTACAGAAGTGCAACAGAATTTAACACCTTTGAACATTATAAATAGTAATTTTTATGATAAAAGAAGAGTACTTCATTAGTTATGCTATTGATTTAAGATAATTTTCATTTATTTATTTCTATATTATTTAGTATTTATGGATAATATGAAATTTTACTGATACTGATACTGATATATTCAATATTTCAAACAAGTTTAAATCTGATTAAGCTTTTAAGAGATAAACAAAGACTTGAGCAGATATTAACAAGATGTCAACGTTAACAGAGAGTGTTGAATGCACTTCGCACACCCACACCGCTGGTTCACAAGTCCCCGAAAAACATGACGCCAGAATCACGGGCCTTGTCGCGCTTCACCGGCTGGGATTTCTCACGCAGCTGTTTCTGCTGTTTCTGCTGCCTCTGCTGCTTCTGCTGCTTTTGTGTCTTCTTCTTCCTGGGCTTCTCGTCGTCCTGCTCGCTGTCGTTGCTGGCGTCGCTTGCTCCAAGCTCGTCTCTTCGCTGAATGGCTCGTTTGAGATTGGCCCTGAGAGTTTTCTCGTCCATTTCTTCTGCTTCTTCTGCTTCTGAGTCCATGTTGGCTTCAGAATCAGAATCTGAATCTGAATCAGAATCAGAATCAGAATTTGTACTTACTTCTCTTGAATCAGAGTCTGAGCCAAAATCTGAACCATTTTTATTATCATTTTCTTTTTCATTCTCACTTTCACTATCATTTTCACTCTCATTTCCAATTTCAATATCAAGTTCTTCAAGAATTGGATCTGAATTCCAAAGTTTCAATTTTTCTAAACCACCAGAAACTAATTTATAATCATAATCAATATCTAAATTATTTGCTTCATCAATATCATCATGAATTCTAATTTCTTGAATTTTTCCAATTCTTCCATTAACTTTACTAACTTTACCATCTGATGTTCCACACCAACAACATTCTCCATCATCTTCCATTGTACTTATTACACAATCAACACTATTATCTTTACTTAATTTAATTCTATTCATTTGATCTTGATAATTTCTTTTTTTATTCCAAACTGTAACTATACCTTCTGACATACCACAAATTGCAATTTTATTACTTTCTGGATTTGGAAATGAAATATCCATAATTTCATCTGATTGATCATCACTTAAATTTAAAATTCCTTTTCTTAAATCAATTTGTGCTAATGTTATAGATCCAACTGAAATAAATTGAAATTTTGATGTATTTGGAATTTTAATAATTGAATTCACCATATCTTCATGAACTTTTTTAATTGAATAAATTTTTTTAAATGAATTTTTATAATCATAAATATTTATATTTCCATTTTCTGTACCTGTGATTAAAAATGGTTCTGTATTTGAAATTAAAATTGTATTAATATTTCCATCTTCTTTAATATCTTCATCACTTAATTTTATCTTATCAATCACTTTTCCAGTTTCTGATAATGATTTTTTTATAACATTATCTGTTCCAACTGTATAAATTAAATCTCCACTTTTATCAAAACATACTGATCTACAACTTTTTTTATGTCTTTTAGTTTTCCATCCAATTTCAATTCCATTATTTTTAATTTCATTATTTTTAATTTCATTATTTTTATTTCCATTATTTTCAAAATTATTCCAAAATGGTTTTATAATATCTTTTGTAACTTTATTTATATATCCTTTATAATTTTCATTCAATTGTTTTATTGAATAATCTTTTAATTCTTCTTCATTATATTTATACATATAAACATGTCCACTACCTAATCCTGTTAAAATTAATGGTTTTGAAGGATGTGATGCCATTGAAAATAATGGATTTTCAACATTATGATTTATTTCAAATAATGGAAAAAGATCTTTTCTTATTTGAATACCTTCATTTTTTTTAGATTTATTCTTTTTTCCCTTTCCCATTATTATTATTCTATTCTTATATATTATTATTTATCAAAAACAATAAATAAAACTGATATTTTTTTTCTTTCTTTCAAGTTTTTTCTCTTGGAGTTTTTTTTTAACTTGGAACTTTTAAAAGTTTGTTGAAATTTGAAAATTGAAATTTGAAAAAAAAATTTTAAAAAAGAAAAAATTATTAATATGGTTACAACCTCCAACATACAGACAATAAAAACTGTAAATTAAAAATCGATTTGAACTACCGCTAAAAAAAAAAAAAAAATATTATTTAAATATAAGTTACTCTGTTTCTTGACCTTTTTCTTCTTTTTATTTCTTATAAAATAATACAATCAAAGAATTATTTGAATATAAAATGAATTCAATAACTTCAGAAAATTCAAAAGATGAAAATCAGTCAAATCAAGTTTCTAATATTCCTAAAGATGTTGAAGTTTCGATAGGAATAATAAAAAAATTAAATTCAGAAAATAAAGATTCTAAAATAAACAATAAAAGAAGATTAGAAGGTGAAACAAAAGAAGAATTTATCAAAAGACAAAGATTACAACCAAGAGTAACTCTTCCTGAAGGAATGTCAAGATCTCAATGGAAAAAATTACAAAGACAAAAAAAATGGGATGAAAGAAAAGAAGAAGTTAAACAAATTAAAAAACAAAAAAGAAAATTAAAACAATCAAATAATAAACAAATTAGAGATGAATTATTACAAAAACAAGCAAATGGTGAAAAAATTGATTCAAATTTATTAAATTCTTTAAAACCTGTTAGTAGATCTTCAAAATCAAAAAATAATTTAAATCAAATTTTCTCAGGTTGTAATATAATTCTTGATTGTAGTTTTGATGATTTAATGAATGATAAAGAAAGAATTTCTTTAGGTACTCAACTTACAAGATGTTATGCAGAAAATAGAAAATCAAATCAATTTGTTAATATGAAAATAACTTCTTTTAATAAATTATTAAAAAAAAGATTTGAAACTGTATTATTTCAATATAAATTTTGGAATAAAAATATTGAATTTATTCAAAATGATTTTTCTGAAATTGATGTAATTAATAAAACAAATAATAAAACAAATAATTTAACAAAAGATTTTTCAAAAGATTTTTCAAAAGATTTTTCAAAAGATTTTTCAAAATATATTTATTTAACTGCAGATGCTGATGAAAATAATAAACTTGAAACTTTAAATAATGGAGAAACTTATATTATTGGAGGAATTGTTGATAAAGGTCGTTATAAAAATTTATGTTATGATAAAGCAAAAAAATTAGGAATAAGAACTGCAAAATTACCTATTGATGAATTTATTAAATTACATGGAAGAAAAGTTTTAACAACTTATCATGTTGTTGCTTTATTATTAAAATGGTTTGATTGCAAAAATTGGAAAATTGCTTTTGAAGAAATTCTTCCTGAGAGAAAACTTGGACATGATGAAGATGATGAAGAAAATCATATTGATGATAATATTGATGAATCAGAAATTATTACTATAAATAATAACTCAATATCAAAAGAAAAAAGTGAAATAAATATAGATAATGTTTTAAAAAAAGAAACGAATCAGGTTGAATCTAAAGATTAATAAATAAATTTCTACAATACATATTGAATTTGCAATTTTATTTATTTTTTTTTAAATTCTATGAAAATTTACATGACTTTTTTATTTAATCTCGTTTGCTCAAAGAAACCGAAATTAACTTATTAAGATAAAAAATATTATAAGGAAGAAAAAAGAAAAAGAAAAAAAAAAAATTAGAAAAAAATAAACAATAAAATAACAGATAAGAATGAAAAAATATTAAATAATTTGAACCAACGAGCATTAAAAATAAGAAAAAAAATATCATGAAAAGGAAAAAAAAAATGAATATAAAAAAGTAATGATAAATTCATAGCGTCTATTTGTACAATTTGGAGATGTTATAAATTAAATATCATATCTTCAAAGCATCTTGAATTTTGAATAATTGCGAATAAAAAAAAAATTTAACAAGAATTGAAAGCAAATCATACAAGCTGTTGTTTATGCATTTGTTGTTTTTGAATTTGAGCATTCTGAATTTGGGGAGTAGGAGTGCGCATTATTGAATCTGACTGTACTCTTTGTTGAGGCAGCTGTTGATGTTTTTTTTGCTGGAATTGCTTTTGCAAAAGCTGACGCTGTTGTAAAGCTTTTTGTTTCTGAGATTGTTGTATTTGTTGACTGATTTGTGGCATTTGATGATTGGATTGTTGAAGTTGTTGATTTGCTGGCGACATACGCTGATTAGATTTTTGAGATTGTTGATTGGATTGTTGGATTGTATTATTGGACTGTTGCTGTTGTTGTTGTTGTTGTTGTTGTTGTAGTTGCGAATTGGACTGAGGTCTAGGAGAATTCAAAAGATTAATTTGCTGGCTTGATTGCTGATTCATCAATTGTTGCTGTTGTTGTAATTGACGTTGTTGCTGCTGATGCTGTTGTTGTTGACGATTATTCTGCTGTTGTTTTTGAGCATTTGCAAGTTGATTTTGTTTATGTTTGCCATTTTTTCCACCATTGAATTGTTGAAGCTTCTGTTGTTGTTGTTGCTGTTGTAGCTTTTGTTGTTGCTGTTGTTGTTGAAGTTTTTGTTGTTGTTGCTGCTGTTGCTGTTGAAGTTGCTTTTGATGCTGCTGCAATGCTTGTTGAAGAAGTTGTTTATGCTGTTGTTGTTTGTGGCGATGGTATTGTAGACCTAATTCTTTGTGAAAATCATTGACCTTTGTGTATAACATTGAACCAAATCTTGTAACTTGAGTATCATTTTCTATACCATTTAATGTTCCGGGATCTCTTGAAAGAGGGTTCAATTTAGCTGCCATAGATTCTGTCAAATCATTGTCAAACATCCATCTACTATCATGTCTAAACTGTTTTTCCGAGGAAGAATCGTAAGTATTGATACTAGGTTTGGAAATGTCTTTCTTTTCAATATCATTGTCAGCAGAATTATCTTCATCAAAATTTAAAAATTCATCTACCGGATCTTGCTTAGTTACCATACCTTTTCTATCAATCATTATTCTTCCACATCGTCCTATACGTTTTCTTAATCTAAAAATTGGTTCAGATATCTTTTCATGAACTAAATCAAAATCGGTTACAGGATTATAAAATTCAGGTTTGATTTCTTCTTTGTCATATATCTGACCGTCTAAACCATCTATTGGCAAAATTGAATCTCTTAAATGTCTTTCATTACTAAATAATTTACTGCTTGACTCATTTATAAAATTAGAGGTTTTCAATTCAAATAATGAACTTGCTAAGCATGAGTAAGGAACTTGATTTGGATCACAGACAGGCTCACCAGGAAGAGAAATAGAAACAAAAGGATTATATGGATCAGAAGTAAGATTGACCCAACCTTTGTCATCTTCACGATTCTTCTTGAGTCGTTCAGTAACAGCTTTGGATAAATCATTTTCTTTACTTTTCAATATATTTTCAACAGTCACCAATTGCATATCAGGAATTTTTGAAGCAGGAAGTTTAACATACGCTTGGCCAGTATGACCCAACCCATATTTTCTACTTTTAGAATGGCTCAGAGAACCATTTGCACTTTCCTTATTATTCCTATTAGATTTACTCTGTTTCTTTTCTCTGTTCGATTCTTTCTTAGGTTTTGGATTGGATATAGTTGGTGTTGTAGGTTTAATTATATCACCATTTTCAATCGAGTTATTAACTTTAATAGACTTAGTAACAAGTGTATTAATATTTTCTTTATTATCAACTTTTGGCTGTTCAACTTGAGACACAATTTTCTTTTTCTTGATGGGTAATATATCTTCATAATCATCGCTTTTGATATTCAATTCTTTTCTTAATCGTTTAACTGCACATCGTTCTTGAAATACTTTTTGTTCTAGCTGTATGGATTTCTGTTTTTCAATTTCTCTTTTGGCAACAAGTAAAACTAACTCTCTAGCATTTTTGAGCTCTTGATGTAATTTTCTTAATTTTTCGGAAGAATGTAAATCGGCTCTTCTTGTTTTTCTTTGTTGTCTAAATTCTCTTCTTCTAAAACAAACATATGGGTCAGAATCATCTTTATCAGATCTATCTTCAAATTTTAGTATTGGAGCTATTGCTCTACCACCTTTTTGAAGTTTTCTATTTTTCCAATGTTCATAAATCTTCTCACCATAAAGTATGAATAATTCAGTCAATTTTCTACTTTTTGAAACAGAAGTTCTATCATGGGACAATTTATCAAATAATGTTACTACAGGATTATCTGAATTTAGTTCTTTTTGTAATTGGAGTTTTATATATTCAGGGGAAGTTTTATCATCAATTAAAGAATACGATACAATTTCTTTGTAAGACATTATATCCTGAGGGTCCATTGTTAAAAAAGGTTGCTTTTCACTGACGGCTTTTTCGTATTTATAACAAACCATTTCGAATTCAGCTTCTGAACATAGTGGAATAATTTTATTAGATAATTTTAATTTTTTATTCATAATATTTAAAAAAATTTCATCTTTTTCATCCATATTATAATCTACACCAAAAGTATCTTCAACAGTTGCAGAAAACTTGATGTAAGAGGAAGGCACAAGAAAATCACCTTGATAATATTTTGAAGCGTCTTTCCAAATTTTTGAAGCATCCGGGGTTGGAATATAAATTTCTTCTTTAGCAACATTTTTTGAACCAATCGCAATTGCATGAGCAGCATTTATAGCTTTTTGTAAATGTTCTTCCTCCTCTTCACCTTTTTCAACACCAGTTTCTATACGTTGGAAATCTCTTTGTTGTTCATCTTTTTCAAGGTCTGGTAAATCAGTTTGCCTTAATACTTGAAGGGTCTGCCTAACAGAGATTTTCCTCTGTCTGAATCTTGCACCTGCAGACACTGGTGGTGCTACCATTATAAGTTTTTTTCCTCTCTCTCTTATTTTGTTATCTTATCTTATCTTATCTTTTTCGATTGTGAATATTATTTTGAAAAATTGATTGAATCCAAGTATATGGTACTGTGAACGCAAAATATAAAATTGTAGAAAATGCGCGCAAAAATGTTAGAAAAACTGATGGAATTCACCACGGTGTTCTAACGAAAAATGTATGCAGTAAAATTTGCCACCTAGTTAAAACCACCAAATCTTGGAGTTTTTGAGCATGGAAAAGACGAAAAAGCACCAAATTAAATAGCTATTCTAAAATAAAATGTTAATATAATTATTCTTTGATTAATCTAATAGATGGATTTCATTTTTTTTTTGATAAAAAATACTTTTGAAATGGGCTAAATATCTTTGATTTTAAGGAGGCCATAAAATATACTTACAAATTTGCTTGACTTTACAAAGTGTTAAGAAAACCAGAAGTTAGGAGGCGGAACCGCACAATACTTGTTTTTTTTTTATTTATCTGAAAAAGTTGCGTGAAGAACAACAGTTGAAAATTTTCTTTGCTTTCTTTCTGGTCTCAAGGAGCAACCAAAAACTATCACGTTCTCTTCTCCGTGATCACGGGGAAAAATACCATTTCGGCTGCTTTTATTTAACCTTCAGCTTAATTCGGTTTGTTTTAGGAAGTGCGGCTCCGTGAGTCAGGGTTACATTTGGATATTGCTGCATAATTGGTTATTCAGATAGTATCTCACACCACGTATTTTACTTATTAGTACCTCTTTTTTTCAACATAACACCTGACTAGTACTAAACATACAAAATATATTTGGTTTTTTTATGCATTTTCAAACACATTATGTTTCTAGCACTATTTTGTAACATTAATAAAGAAGCGTTAAAGAGCAAGTCTTTTGCTTTGTAGCTTTTAAGCAGCGCAATATTCTTTTTTGCGCACTTTTTATTATTACTTTTGTTTAAAGAAGTGGAACATTATTCTAGCAAAAATATTTCTGGGGGAAACCCCACTGACGTTCTAGCTGGTTGCTTTAAGCGTGTGGCGAGAGGGGTGGTTGCATTTTTGATTTGTTATCAGCTTACCCTTTGTGCGTGAAAATGTGCGTGATAATCTCTGTTGATTCAGATATGTGGGATAAAATACTCACATAAAGCACGTGCTATTTGTCAGCGGAAGCCCTAAATAACTTTTTCCCTAAATTTAATTAACAAAAGAAAGCCGCGGCTAACTGTTAGAAATCAACTGTTGAAAGTTGATATCTCAAACTGTTTCGCAGTTAGATAAGGCTAAGAATTACCATAAATATGGTTTCGAATTTAAAGCACAAGACATGTCCTCAGTGTTGAACCCACAATAAATGTTGTTCCAAGTCGTTTTTTGAAAATTGTTCCAAAAACACTTGAAAATAAATTTAAGGGATCATTTTGTGAGTATTAGTTTTAACATTCACACCCTTTTTAAAGTAAAAATTGAATCAAAATGGCCTACGAAATTCCAGAACAAGTAACACTATTACCTCAATCTAACCAATTGTTAGGTTTATATTCTATTATTCGAAATGAAGACACAAATAGATCAGATTTTGTATTTTATTCCGATAGAATTATTCGTCTTTTGGTTGAAGAAGGCTTGAATCATTTACCGGTTGAAAAAACAAATATTAGAACTCCCACTAATGAAATTTTTACCGGTGTTAAATGGGCAGGCAAGATTGCTGGTGTCTCAATCGTCAGGGCAGGTGAATCAATGGAAAAGGGTTTAAGAGATTGCTGTAGAAGTGTTAGAATTGGAAAAATATTGATTCAAAGAGATGAGGAAACAGCTTTACCAAAATTATTCTATCAAAAATTACCTTCTGACATATCTGAAAGACATATTTTTCTTTTAGATCCAATGTTAGCAACAGGTGGTTCTGCTATTATGGCTACTCAAGTTCTTTTAGAAAAAGGAGTTAAACCAGAAAGAATATATTTTTTAAATTTAGTTGCTGCCCCAGAAGGAATTAAAGCTTATACTGAAAAGTTCCCACAAATAAAAGTAATAACAGGTGCCATAGATACTGCTTTGAATGATGATAAATATATTATTCCTGGTGTTGGAGATTTTGGCGATCGTTATTATTGTATATAAATTCCCTTATTGATAGCTCTTTTTAACTAGCTATGGTAATATAGTCAGTCTGCTATTTATTTTATAAAACTTAAAATTTTCTAATTGAAAGGTTTTCTTTGACTTTGCTTAATCATTTTTCAATTAGAAATCATCTTTAATGATGATTAATTCTTTTTATTGAACTGTAAAGAATTCTGAGATTTTAAATATATTTCTTCTATAAAAAAATCCAGACATCTTTAAAAAAAGAAAATGATCCATGCGAGGTTCGAACTCGCGATCTCTTCGGTGTAAACGAAGCGTCGTAACCACTTGACCAACGGACCTTGCATTATGAAAATAAAATTAGCCTATATAGTATACAGAAATCACAGGCTCAAAGCTAGGATCAATTTTTAATGTATGCCAATGTATTCCTAAACCTTGCTATTAAAACAAGGCAAACCTTAATAAATGTTATTTGTATTGTTCGACTTTGACTTTTGTTTGCAATATAAGCAATCGAACATTATTTCTAATAAAACTGTAAATATATAAACAAATGAAGCATTTTAAAATATTTAACTGGGGTATTTTTTTTTTCAGAAAAATCCAACCACGATTTGAAATAGAATTAAAATAGAATAAATAAAAGTATAATCAATGAAAATAGACAGTTTTAAAATGGAATAATTGATAGCAATATAGTTAGAAGTAAAGTGACTCAATTTTAGTTATCATAATTATAATATGTCTATATTGAAAATCGTTTTATATATAAAACCTAGTCACTAAAAAATTTATAAATTATTTTATTTTTTTCTTCACCATAAAAATATCAGTTGTTTGAAATTAATTTTTAAAAGATGCTGGGGTATAATTTTTTTTTTAAAGCAATTTTGATATTCGGGCTTTTAAGCTACTTTGGCTATTGCAGTATATCTGGTATACCACCATCAAATAATGAACATATGGTTTTCAAGCGAAGTAACGATAAAGATAATTCATCTAGAAACGATATTACAAATAAAGTAGCTGTTTATTGGGGTCAGCATTCAAGCGCTTATCAAAAAAAAAGTAAAAGTGATGAATTCGATCAATCATTAGCAAAATTTTGTTCAAGAGATGAAGTTGATATTGTTTTATTGGCATTCATGAAATGTTTTCCTAATATTGATTTAGTTCCAAAAATTTTAATATCTTCTTCCGAATTTTCTTCAAAATATAAGGATTCAGAAGTTCTCAAAAAAAACATAGCAAATGATATTCAAATTTGCCAAGATGTCTATAAAAAGCCTGTCCTTTTATCCCTTGGTGGAGAGTCGGGAGATTATGGATTCAAAAATGACAAAGAAGCAACAAAATTTGCAGACACCTTGTGGAAAATGTTTGGCCCTGTAGAAGAAAACCCTGATTTTCTTGATAGGCCATTTGGAAATGCAACTCTTAATGGATTCGATTTTGATATTGAAAGTGATGATCCAACTGGATATGCAAGATTGGCCAAAGACTTGAGAAAAAAATTTGCTAAAAGTGACAAAGAATTTTATTTAACCGCAGCTCCTCAATGTCCTTATCCTAATGATGGACTTTCAGAGTTGTTAGAACAAGCCGAGTTAGATTATCTGTTTATTCAATTTTATAATAATGAAGAGAATTGTAATGCAGATGGAGAAAAGTTTAATTGGGATACATGGGTAAATTATGCTGAAGAAGTTTCGCCTAATAAAGATATCAAATTATTTGTTGGTCTACCTGCTTCTAAAGATTCAGCTCGTTCAGGATATATTTCAGATTTAGAGATCCTAGAGGAAAAAATAACAATTGCACGTAATTCAAATAATTTTGGCGGAATAATGCTTTGGGAAGCTACTGATAGTTTCAAAAATAAAGATATTCAAAATTCCTCATATGCAAGTATTATTAAAGATATTTTGGATGGAAAAGATAGGGAAGTAACTCACCATAGTTTCAACGCATCTAATATAGACTCAGAAAAATCAACTTCAGAGTCGCCATTTACAAAATATGCAGATATTATTAGAACTGAATTTATTGCAAATATTGACACTCTAGGACAGACTTCAAGTCAAAATGGATCATTAAGAGTAATCGAAAGACAATACAATTCAATATATTTCATCTTGATTACAACTTTTTGTTCCTGCATTTTAACTTACACTTTAGCTGTAATATAAGTTGCATTACAATAATAAATAACATTTCAAATAATTTTTTGTTTAACCAAACCCAATAAATAGTTAGTTTTTTAATTTTTTTAAGCAAAAATTCTACAGATTATGATCAATTAAGTATTAAAACATAGATATAACATTACAATTTAAGTATAACACCTTTAGACTTGATAAATTAGATACAATTACATCTAAAATTGTAAAGCTTGACCCTTTTGTTTTTTATCACCACCTAATTCGAAATGTTTACAACGTTTAATAGCAAGTTGAGCTTTGGTTTTGCAAACAACACATTCTAAACGTAAAACAATTTTTTTTGTTGTTTTAGCTTTTTTGTGGAAAACAGGTTTAGTTTGACCACCGAAACCAGATTGTTTACGGTCATAACGACGTTTACCTTGAGCAAATAATGAGGCTTTACCAGCTTTATATTGAGTAACTTTATGCTGGGTGTGTTTTTTGCAATTTTTACCTTTACAATAGGTTTTTCTTGTTTTTGGAACGTTAACTGAAATAAAAGAAAATATTAGTAATTCGAAAGATCCCAGAAATAAGAGAAGAAGTAAAAAAAAATGGAAAATAGCTGGATTTTAATTTTATAAAGCATATACAATTACTTAAAAAATTTACAATCACTTTAATTGAAACTTTTTGTCAGAACTTCGTTAAGGTTAATATTGGAAAATTTGCAGAACTCCATATCTGGGTTTTGCTGACTGTTATTGAGGAATTCATAATTAGAATATTTCATTTGAGTTAAGTTTAAATTATAAATCCAACTATACAAACATTCTTTGATAAAGGATATTATCTAGTTTCATGGTTATTGATATTTAATTCAAAATTCTAAGCTTTGACAAATCATTTAAGATAACTTTCTGGAACTTTTTGGAATTTATGAACTATGGTTTTTTGAAAACAATTTCTATGTTTTAAAAATCTGGTTTCTGACCTATGTATTTATTAAGAGTTCAACCTTTTATAATTTTGCTATTTTGATTTAATCTACTTATTGAGATTTAACATACCCATCTTTATTATATTTTGCCTTAATTTATTGAATGTTACTGAAAATTTCAATATTATTAATATTTAATTTATTCTTATTTTGCTTCTCCAAATTCTCTTATTGGAAAGTAATTGTTACGACTGAACCAGCAAATAATATACAGGGCAGCCGTTATGCGGAATATTCACGGATATTTTTCCATCCGAGTTCTTAATCTTATAAAATTTTGAATTTCAGAATGCACACGGGCTCACAAATCTGAAAATGGTTATGAACTTAAGTCATAAGTAACGTGAAAGTATATAGGGCTTTTATAAAAGCCTAGCCCTGATTTAAGGTTTTTTAAGGTTTTGCATGCTATTTTCATTAGGCTAGTAAATTTTAGAACTTCGCTTTAACGTTTGAGCAGTTTTTACAAAAGCATATTTAGCTTTCTGAGCTGAAAATTATTTATTAGGTTATAAATTTGCAAAAAATTTCGAATTTAAAAATACAATGAGCTCATATTGATTTGAGAATAAATTTTGTTTTCATGCAATAGAAAAAAATGTGAATGCAGAGAGGAAAAATTCGCTTTTGAGGTCTAGACTATTGCCCATTGACCATTGATTCGTTCTTGAATTACTTTTATAACGGGGAGATCCCAGCCAACTCCACCACTTCCAATATCGGCACCAAATCTTGGTATAACATAACAAGTTCGCTTATTTACGTTACCATCTAATAATTTTGGCTCATAAGGTGGACCTAAAGGTTTTGAGTAAGTAATTAAACTACTACTTTTTGCAATATTGGTTAGAGCCTTAGGAGATATATCACACAAAGCTCGTAATCTTTTTTTTCTTTGTGACATTTCATTCTCCGAAGATGATGAAGACAAATTAATTGACTGATAAACAATATATGAGGGAGGCATCCGCCCACAATTCATTATAATACTTGAGGGATGGATATAAACATATGGATTATCATCTTCGTCAAATTTGGTAGAAAACAAAGTCTTATAGGGAATATTCATGATATTTGTTTTATTACTGAATTTAACTTCAGTAGAAACCAAGTCAGCTCTAACACTTATTTGGTCAACAAAACCAGAGGTTATCATTTGCTTCATAGCCATTATTTGTTTTTCAGAAGGAGGGGGCAATTTTAATTCCTTGGAGTCTGGTGATAAATCCACGCGAACAGCTATATCTTCTTTTAAAGTTAAAGATTTGACAATATAGAGCAATTGCGATCTTAATTTTGCTATTTCTTCCATAGTTTTTTCCCTTAAAAAATGCTTTTTGTAAAAGCCAGATTTTTTTGATTTTTGAATATGATCACTTGCACAAATTGCGGAAAGAAGCTTGAAAACATCGGAGTTTTTGTCCCATTTAGAAAATATTCTCATGGATTTATGATATTCAGATCTAATTTTATTTATGTTTCCCTGATTAAATGAATTGTTATCTATACTTTGAGGTTTTCTTTTTGTGTCTTCGTCATAGTCATCTCTATTTGTTGTATCATCAGTCTTTTCCTCTCTTTCTTGATGAATTCCCAACTCAACTTCGCTCAAAAAAGGGTTTCCTGTTGTTAAACCACTAGCAATTGCAACAATATAAGGCATGCAGTTTAATTGATTAGACAAGATAAGCATCTTTGCAAAACGTGGACTAAGTGGAAATAAACTTATTTGCTTTCCTAGACTTGTTATCATGCCATTTTTTTTATCAATTGCACCAAGATATTTTAGCAAGTTTTCCGCCTTGAATAGAGAAGTATGAGAAATTGGTGTGGGAAAAGGAAAATTCAAAATATTATCAATTCCCATACTTTTCATTTGAAGAATTGTACTCACAACTGGAATTCGCAAGATTTCAGGCTTTGAAAATTTCTCAAATTCATTTTCATATAAAGCTGAAGAATATAATCTATAGCAATGACCAGGACCTGTACGACCTGCTCTTCCAGATCTTTGTTCGCAACTGGCTTTACTTATGAAACCAACATCATAACTAATAACATCAGTTTCTTCATTATAATTAAGCTGTTTTTCTCTCCCACAATCTACAACATATTTTATATTAGGAATTGTAATCGAAGTTTCTGCAATATTTGTAGCGACTATACATAATCTCGTACCATCCGGAGGAGCTTGAAATACTTTCATTTGTTCTGAGGCAGGAAGAAGTGAATATAAAGGTAGGACACAAAGGGGATCGTTATTGGTCTGATCATCATCCAACGTTTCTTCAAACCCCTCTTCTTCGCTTTCAGAGTCGGATTCATTATAGTCATCACCTGTTTCAATTTCTAAAACTTTAAGATAATTATTTGAAACCCCAAAATCAACTTCTTCGATTTCAGTGTCAGCATATTTTGCACTTACTCGAACCTCTGGTTCAACTTCTACTGTATGTTTTGCTGTTAATTTTTTTTTTTCACTTTTTTCAGAGAATTCTTTTTTCAATCTTTTAACCAATTCTCTTATTTCTTGCTGTCCGGTCATAAAAACTAAAATTCCTCCCTTTGGAAGTTTTCGATGAATTTTACATACTTTTCTAAATGTTTCATCAATATAGTTGAATGCCGTTCTTTTATTAAAATGAATGGCTACAGGAAATGTTCTGGAATCCACGTTTATAGTTGGAGGAGGCAATTTGAACAATTTTCTATTTTCAGTAAAATCCGAAACTCTAAGGGTAGCTGACATGATAATTAATTTCAAAGGAAAAAAGTTGACAGGATCAGACAAATATTTTTTTCTTCTTAGCTTTATAACCCTACTAAGCATTCCAATTAAAATATCAGTATTTATATTTCTTTCATGAGCTTCGTCAATAACTATGACTGAATATTTGGTAAGTAAAAAATCTTTCATCATTTCTCTTAAAAGAACACCATCTGTCATAAATTTGATTTTTGTCAAATTGGAAACTTTCGAGTCAAATCTTATCTGGTAACCAACATGTTTTCCATGCTGTTTCCCTAATTCCTCTGCAACTCTATTAGACATTGATATTGTGGCAACCCTCCTAGGCTGGGTGATACCTATCATGGCTTTCATTCCATAACCACTTTCATACAAAAACTGAGGAAGTTGTGTTGTTTTACCCGAACCTGTTGAGCCAGAAAGTACAACACAATCACTTTTATTGATTTTATCCATTATTTCCATTTCAATTTCATATACTGGTAAGCTCTCTCTTATTTCTTGTATGTCTGGATTTCTTTCCACTGTTATAAATTTTTTCTTTTGAAATTTAGCAGTTTCAGGTTCTGATTCGGGTTTAATATCCTTTTCATCATCAGAGAAGTCAAGCTTGGGATCGTTGTGAGTCAAATTCTCAACTTTTTCTGCCGTTACAGCAGGTAATTGTTCAATATTCGAAGTTTTGGGTCCTGTAACAGATTCAATAAACTCTTTGAACTGCGTTTTTTTCTTATTGATTGAAATTTCTTTTTTTTTGGATTCATCATCATCTTCTTGCATCTCATTTTCACTATCACTATTATCACTACTTGAACTCAATTCCGATTCTGATTCCAACTTTAAATCTACTTTTAGTTGTTTTTTATCTTTCCTGTCAATATTCAGCATTTCATCACAATCACTATCTTCTTCATCATCACTATCACTATCACTATCGTCATCGTCATCGTCAACATTATAAGTATCATCATCAATATCTTCTTCTTCTTCTTCTATACTCTTTTGCCTTTTACCCTTCAAATTTTGCCCAGATAAAATATCTTTGGAAAGTGAATTACTTTTCGATTTTATTCCTCCTGACTCAAGACGTTCTCTCCATGTGATTTTAGGTTTTGAACTTTTTTGCACTTTTTCTAAATTCTGAAATGAAAACCCACCTTTGGGGGGTCTAAAATCAATAAATGAAGAATTATCTTCAAATTCGTTGCCTGGTTCCTCTTCAAGATTTAACGATTTCTTCTTCAATCGCCTACGTCTGGATCTACTTTCTTTAGGTTCTTCAATATTTTCGGGTAGCGTCTCCTCTAGTTGATTTGATTTTTTATGCTGTTCCTGTAATTTTTGGAGTTCATTTTGTTGATCTACCAATTTACTTAAAACTTTTTTAGATTCTTCTCTATGTAATTGATGCTCCACATATTTTGCAAATCTTTTTTTTTTTTTAGAGCTTATCTTTTGCTTTTTAATATCTTCTCTAACCTGTTTTCTTAATTTCTTGGTTAATTTTTTACTTTTAGGTAATAAAGATTCTGTTTGTTGCTTCTTTAAAATTTCTGTAGTCTGAGTCTCAATGTGGATATCAGAAACTTTTCTTTTGTTTTCCTTTTTACCCATAATTGATTTATGATTTAATTATATTGCTTTGAAATATATTTTAATTTTATAATTAATCAAGTATACAAAAATTGAAATTGAAATATTTCAAGTCAACAAAATTTAAAAATAAATTTTATAGATTTTAAACTGAAAAATAAAAAAATTCGTTGAAAGCCAGTGATGCGGGTCTGTTTTTTTTAATGCATTCAATCACTTCAGATGACATTTGCAAATGTCAATATTGTTAACCGGTAAAAAAGCTATAAACATTATCAAACGCTTTATTTAAAGCAAAAATTCATAATAAGACACCATTTAATTCAAGTTTTGGTAGTAGCCTAGACACCGAAATGCAAAAAATAATAATGATATAAAAATAATTACTTCTAATTGATATTTTTTTTTACAATGGTTAAACGGGAGCGGGAGAGTGAGGAAGAAGAAGAAGAAGATTTATATGGGGTTTTACAGCATCGAAATATAAGAAGTGTGGTTTTTGGTGACAATCAGTTTGATACATGGTATGGTTGTTCAATGTACTTTGGTAAAGACAAAAAAACTCTTGGATATGATTATGTTTATAGATACGAGCTAGTAAAGCAGAATAATGGAAATTGTAATGCTTTTGGGAGTAATCAAAATAGTAGTGATATTGGTGAAAATAGATTACACTCTGCTCAATCAGATAATAAGCTTCAGATTCCTAAAAACACAAAGAATACGCGGAATAGAAGTAAAAGTAAAAAGAAAATCAAAAAGTATCTAAGAAGAAATGGGCTGAAAGCACTTCCAGCGATTGCAAATAAAAGACTTGAGGCTACTGATGATGGAAGTAATCAAGAAAAAATTGATAAAAGCAATAAATTGGTTGTTGATGAAAATAATGAAAATAGCAAAGATGATAAAAAATTAAATGATTCTGTTTTAGAAAATAAGTCCATTGCAAAAGAAAATAATGAAAAAGATGACGCGGCTATTGAAAACAAAATTGTAGATAAAAAATTGCAAAATGCTTCAGGTGGTGAAATTGGCGGTATGGTTCAGATTAACAAATCTGTAGATGAACTGATTGATATCCAAGACCCAATGGATGAAAATAGTTGTACTAAACATAAAGAAAATTTAATTGAAAATGGTGCTAATGGAAGTGCTGGCGATTATAAAAATACAAAACAAAATGCAAATGATATTAGTTATTGGCTTGATACTTTATATGTATGCGATTATTGCTTTAAGTATACAAATAACGAAGAATTTCTATCAAAGCACAGAGAAATATGTACTTTTCAAAAAAATTTACCTGGGAAAATTAAGTATAAAGATGATAAGAGAAACTGTGTTATACGAAAAGTAAGAGGTTCCAAATATCCTTTGTTTTGCCAATGTCTTTGCTTATTTGGAAAATTATTTTTAGATACTAAATCAATTTTTTTCCATGTTGAACAATTTGAGTTCTATGTTGTTTATTCAAAATTGCAAGATGGAAAATGGCGACCAATGGGATTTTTTTCCAAAGAGCTCATATCGTGGGATGAAAATAATTTAGCTTGTATTTGTGTCTTTCCACTATATCAAAGAAAAAAATTAGGCACTTTGCTTATTTCTTTTTCATATGCATTATCCAAATTTCAAGGGATTATTAGCGGACCTGAACATCCATTAAGTTCATTCGGTAAAATCGGTTACATAAAATATTGGTCAAGCGTATTAGCCAGGGAATTTTTAACTGGAAGGTTTTCTAACGTTGAAGATATATCAATAAATGAGATATCAAGATTTACAGGCTTTAGGAGTGATGATATATTAATAACATTAGAGTTTATGAATTGCCTAGTTAAAAATTATTCTAAAATTTCTGAAAGAAAATCAGAAAATAGTAATAATGAAAATGAGAAAAACTTAAGTACAAAATTAACAAGTACTATAACTATTATGAAAGGAAATATTGGCGAATGGGTGAAAGAAAATAATATTGATATGGATAAAATTTTAGACGAAAGTTGTTTAATTCTAGACTAATTATAATTGATATGTAATGTATAATACTATTGTAAATTAATATTGTGAAGTATGAAGAAAAGAAGTTTACCAATTATATTGTAAAATTCACGTTATAGATAGTAAAACTGAGAAGCCGATAGCTATACTAGCTAGTATAAAAGCACTTGTTTTGAACTCCATTTGAAAATTGCTAGGTGGCTTTTGAGTAGTTTTTAAAAAAATTTTCCCATTGACATTATCAAGTATATCATTTTTTTCAAAGTTATTGAAGCCAAGAGAAAAATTTCTTGAAAGAGATGCCAAAAACCTTTGAAAGCTTGAAATTTGCATTAAGTTGAAATCATCATGTATTGTAAATTCTTTTAAAATTATGACCACCACTATAGTTAAGAAAAGGTATTTACATAGCTCTGAAAAACAAAATTTCAATGAAGAATTGGCAGTTTTTTGATATCTTGATTTGAAAGCCATATTCAATAATGAGATTGTTCAAAGAAAGACTTAAAAATGGAATTCTATATAAAAATGATTTGAAAAATCTATAATAAATCTAATAGTTAAAATAATCAGATTTTATTTCCATAACGTTAAGTTTTTAGTTATTGAGAGTAGTTTCACTTGCAAATACAGTAACGTTACTGTACACAATAATACAAAGGTTTTAGGAACTGTAGGGGTCTAGGACAACGTCAGATGCCAAAAAGGTCCCAGCGATATATTCGGGGTACAAACAAATCTGCGGGTTCAAAATAAAACACTTGACGCAAAGCCATATACGGCTAAATGCATTTGATTACAGACGTGTGCTTGTAAGATTATTGGGGCGAAACTTGCTAAACACCACACCCAATATTTTTATCTGCAATATCAACTAAAGACAACGCAGTGATTTAATCCAAAAGAAAATATTTCAATACCCAGGGGATATAATATGGAAAAAATAAAGCCCCACAATAAATTGTGTTGTTTACAGAATATGATTCCTATTAAGTAACATGTCTTGCATTGTTTCACTGAGATTTAGTCGAAATCATAAAATCTTGTACGAGAAGATAATTTTATTTAATTTTTTTTCAATTCCAGACTTTTTGGCCCATTTTATTACTCAATCCACATTTTTTTTTACGATTTTTTAGCAATTTTTTTTTTCAATGGCTGACAATTTCAATCTGCCGTATTTCGGTTTATTTAATATTCTGTTCTATTAAGCAAGCAATGAGCTGACCGTTACCCTACAAGATCACATCATAGCTCCTCACCAAAAATTTAGAAAACCCAAAAAAATTTCAAAAGCTCGACAACTCATTTATCTTGATAAAAAGAGAAAAATTTTCCTACCTTTATTTGATTTTGAATATCTTTATTTTATTTTTTTCTTTATTTTATTTATTTTTTTTGTTTATTTTTTTGTTAATTTTGTTAGAATTATTGTTTCTTACTGATATAATCAAAAAAAACTTTAGAAATACTGTTATAATAAACTGCTTACCTGCTGAAAAATTACTGCTCAATTTTTAAACAGGTTAATAATTAATATTCCAAAAAGAGAAAATTTGTTTACTTAAATACTTTTTTTCAAAATTTCATATTCATTTTTTTATCTTTTTTGATTAATACCAATATTCTAACAAAAATATATTAAAAATAAACAAAAATAATAAAAAAAAAAATTATAAAATGTCCAAATCTGCTTCTTCTTCATCTCTCGCCACAGACGCTGATATTCCATCTAATGTTATAAGTCCACAATTACATGAGCAAGATAAGTTGACGGTTCTTGAATTAAAAGATGGTACAACTTTATCTGGTTATTCATTCGGTGCACCAAAGCCAGCTGCTGGTGAGTTGGTTTTCTCAACAAATATGGTTGGTTACCCAGAAGCATTAACAGATCCATCTTATGAAGGTCAAATTTTAGTATTCACTTATCCATTAATTGGTAATTATGGTGTTCCTGATAGAAAAAAATTAGATGATATAGTGAATTCATTACCCAAGTATTTTGAATCAAATAGAATTCATGTAGCAGGTTTAGTTGTTGCTCATTATACTGAAGATTATTCTCATTATTTAGCTTCTTCTTCTCTAGGTCAATGGTTAAAAGAACAAAATGTTCCCGCAATCTATGGTATTGATACTAGAGCTTTAACTAAACATATTAGAGATTCTGGTTCAATGCTAGGTAGAATCAATTATCCAATTGATAATATTGAAATTCCAATAGCTTTAAACGAAAGTTGGAGATCTTCTTATAATATTCCGGATTGGATTGATCCAAATCTTCAAAATCTTGTTGCAAAAGTTTCAATCAAGGAGCCTAAAACTTATTATCCTCCAAGTTCAGTTTCTGTTTTAAAAAACCCAAGAACTCAAAAACCTATTAGAGTTTTAGCTATTGACACAGGTATGAAATATAATCAAATTAGATGTTTTGTTAAAAGAGGTATCGAATTAAAAGTTGTACCTTATGATTATGATTTCTTAAGTGAAAATTATGATGGTTTATTTGTTTCCAATGGACCAGGTGATCCTCAATTTTTAAACGAAACTATATCCAATTTGTCTCAAGCTTTAAAAGAAGAAAAGACTCCAATATTTGGTATTTGTCTTGGTCATCAATTAATTGCTAGAGCTGCTGGTGCTAAAACTCTTAAGTTAAAATTTGGTAATAGAGGTCAAAATATTCCTTGTACTTCAACAATTTCTGGAAAATGTTATATTACCTCTCAAAATCATGGTTTTGCAGTTGACAAATCAACTTTAATCAATGGATGGGAAGAATTATTTGTTAATAGTAATGATGGGTCAAACGAAGGTATTTATCATAAAAGTAAACCATTTTTTTCTGTTCAATTTCATCCTGAATCTGCTCCAGGTCCAACTGATGCCGAATTTTTATTTGATGTTTTTATTGATTCTATATTATCTTCAATCAATGGAATCAAGAAAGCTGTTGAATTTCCAGGTGGAAATTTAGTAGAAAATACTTTGAAACATCCTTTAGTTAAAACCAAAAAATGTTTAGTTCTTGGATCTGGTGGTTTATCTATTGGCCAAGCTGGTGAATTTGATTATTCTGGTTCTCAAGCTATTAAGGCTTTAAAAGAAGAAGGTATTTATACCATCCTTATAAATCCAAATATTGCAACTATTCAAACTTCTCAAGGTTTAGCAGATAAAGTTTACTTTTTACCTGTCACTCCAGAGTTTGTAAGAAAGGTTATCCTTAAAGAAAAACCAGATTCGATTTATTGCACATTTGGTGGTCAAACTGCTCTTAATGTAGGTGTTCAATTGAAAGACGAATTTGAATCCTTAGGTGTTAAGGTTCTTGGTACACCAATTGATACTATTATTACCACTGAAGATCGTGAATTATTTGCTAGATCTATGGATTCAATTGGAGAAAAATGTGCTCGTTCATCTACAGCTTCATCTATTCAAGAAGCTTTGGATGCTGTAAGAGATATAGGATTTCCTGTTATTGTCAGAGCTGCTTATGCTCTTGGTGGTTTAGGTTCAGGTTTTGCTGAAAATGAAAAAGAATTAACTGATTTATGTGAAAAGGCATTTGCCACTTCTCCTCAAGTTTTAGTTGAAAGATCCATGAAAGGTTGGAAAGAAATTGAATATGAAGTAGTTAGAGATGCTTTTGATAACTGTATTACTGTTTGTAACATGGAAAATTTTGATCCATTAGGTATCCATACAGGTGATTCAATTGTCGTTGCACCTTCTCAAACCTTATCGAATGATGATTATATGATGCTTAGAAGAACAGCTGTCAATGTTATTAGACATTTGGGGGTTGTAGGTGAATGTAATATTCAATATGCTTTAAATCCATTTTCAAAAGAATATTGTATTATTGAAGTTAATGCTCGTTTATCTCGTTCATCTGCTTTAGCTTCAAAAGCCACTGGTTATCCTTTAGCATATACTGCTGCTAAACTTGGTCTTAATATTCCTTTAACCTCAATTAAAAATTCTGTTACTCAATCCACATATTCCTGTTTTGAACCTTCTCTTGATTATCTTGTTGTGAAAATTCCAAGATGGGATTTGAAAAAATTTACTCGAGTCTCAAGTTCTTTAAGTAGTTCGATGAAATCAGTTGGTGAAGTTATGGCTATTGGTCGTACATTTGAAGAAGCCATACAGAAAGCTATCAGATCAACAGATGAACATAATATTGGTTTTAACCAAACTCAAGCTTTGATGTCAATTGATATAGACACTGAATTGCAAACACCTTCTGATCAGAGATTATTTGCAATTGCAAATGCATTATCAACAGGATACTCTGTTAATAAAATTTGGGAATTAACAAAAATAGATAAATGGTTTTTGAATAAACTTGATTTTTTAATTAAGTTTGGTAATAAGATCGCCTCTTATAAAATCAAAGAAAATTTACCAGTAGGTATTTTCAGAGCAGCTAAACAATTAGGTTTCGAAGATAGACAAATTGCAAAATTTTTAAATTCAAATGAAATTTTTATCAGAACATTAAGAAAAGAATTAGGAATTACCCCATTTGTTAAGCAAATTGACACTGTTGCTGCGGAATTTCCATGTCATACCAATTATCTTTATATCACTTATAATGCTAACACTAGTGATCTTAAATTTAATGATAATGGAGTAATTGTTTTAGGAAGTGGTGTTTACAGAATCGGTTCTTCAGTTGAATTTGATTGGTGTGCAGTAAGAGCTATAAGAACTTTAAGAGATCAAGGTTTTAAAACAGTTATGATTAACTATAATCCAGAAACTGTTTCTACCGATTATGATGAAGCTGATAGATTATATTTCGAAACAATCAATTTAGAAAGAGTTCTTGATATTTACGAGTTAGAACACTCTTCTGGTGTTGTTATTTCTATGGGAGGTCAAACCTCAAACAATATCGCTTTAACCTTATATAGACAAAATGTTAAAATTTTGGGTACTAATCCTGAAAACATTGATTCTGCTGAAAATCGTTATAAGTTTAGTCGTATGCTTGATTCAATTGGAGTTGATCAACCTCTGTGGAAAGAACTTACTTCTGTGGAAGAGGCAAAAGGATTTGCTGCAAAAGTTAGTTATCCAGTCTTAGTTAGACCTTCTTATGTTCTTAGTGGTGCAGCTATGAATGTTTCTTATTCCCCAGAACAATTAGCTACTTTCTTACAGGAAGCAGCTGCTATAAATCGTGATTATCCAGTTGTTATAACCAAATTTATTGAAAATGCCAAAGAAATTGAAATGGATGCAGTTGCTAATGATGGTAAATTGATTATGCATGTTGTTTCCGAGCATGTTGAAAATGCAGGTGTTCATTCTGGTGATGCTACTTTAGTATGTCCTCCTCAAGATTTATCCAAACATACTGTCGCAAAAATTGTTGTTGCAACTGCCAAAATTGCTGAGGCATTACAAATTACAGGTCCAATGAATATTCAATTTATTGCAAAAGACGATGTTATTAAGGTTATTGAATGTAATGTTAGAGCTGCAAGATCTTTTCCTTTTGTTTCCAAAATTGTTGGAACTGATTTAATTGAAATGGCTACTAAAGCAATTGTTGGTTTACCTGTAAAAGCTTATCCAAATAAAAAACTTCCAGATGATTATGTTGGTATTAAAGTTCCTCAATTCTCCTTTTCCAGATTGTCTGGAGCAGATCCAATTTTGGGTGTTGAAATGGCCTCAACTGGTGAAGTTGCTTCAATTGCTAAAAATCAATATGAAGCATATCTTAAAGCTTTTGTTGCCTCTGGTTTATCTCTTCCAAAGAAGAATATTCTTTTAAGTATTGGTTCCTATAAAGAAAAAACCGAATTATTACCTTTTATTAAAACTTTGGCTAAATTAGGTTACAAACTATTTGGTACTGCCGGTACATACAATTTTTACCATGAACATGAAATACCTATTAATTTCCTTGAAATTGAAAATGATGTTTCGGAATATTCATTAACAGATCATTTAGGTAATAACCTTATTGATTTGTATATCAATTTACCTTCTTCTAATAGATTCAGAAGACCTGCTAATTATGTTTCGCAAGGTTATAGAACTAGAAGAATGGCGATCGATTTTGCTGTTCCATTAGTTACCAATGTTAAATGTGCTAAGTTATTGATAGAGGCATTAGCAATGAATATTGATCTTTCAGTAACTGATACAGATTGTTTAAGAATGGATCCTAAGAAAGACGAGCATGTCAGTTTGAGCAAGAGTGATATCCTCAAATCTCCAAGACTATCTAGATTTTCATTTTCTAGTCCCAGAGAAGGTCTTGGTAAGCCATTTTCTTTGGAAGATGATAGTGCTATTCTTGAAGATGATACCAAGGATGTTAAAGATTTATTATATTTACCTTTACCTCATGAGTTATCAGCTCCAGGTGCAATACAATCATTTATTCGTGGTAATAATCCATTTTTGAAAAAATCTATTCTTTCCGTGAAACAATTTAATAGAGCTGATTTGCATATTTTATTTTCAGTTGCTCAAGAAATGAAACTATCAGTTCAAAGAGTAGGATGTTTAGATTTATTAAAAGGAAGATTATTAACAACAATGTTTTATGAACCTTCAACTAGAACATGTACTTCTACAGAAGCCGCAATGAAAAGATTAGGAGGAGAGGTTGTTTCAGTCAAAGCTGCTTCATCTTCTGTTAAGAAAGGAGAAACATTACAAGATACAATTAGAACTTTAGCTGCATATTCTGATGCAATTGCTCTTCGTCATCCTGATGAAGAATCTGCTGATATTGCAGTTAAATATTCACCTGTTCCTATAATTAATTGTGGAAATGGTTCAAGAGAACATCCAACTCAAGCATTTTTAGATTTATTTACCATTAGAGAAGAATTAGGTACTGTTAATGGTTTAACAATTACATTTGTTGGAGATCTTAAATATGGAAGACCAGTTCATTCATTATGTCAACTTTTAAGACATTATCAAGTTAGAGTACAATTAGTTTCACCAAAAGAATTAGCACTTCCTGAAAAAATTAAAGATAAATTAGAATCATCGCATCTTTTAATTGGAGAAACAGAAGAATTAACACCATCAATTATTGCAGAATCTGATGTATTATATATTACTAGAGTTCAGGAAGAAAGATTTGAAAATAAAGCAGATTATGCCAAATTCAAAGATTCATATGTGATTGATAATAAATTATTATCATATGCTAAACAACATATGTGTATAATGCATCCATTACCAAGAGTTAATGAAATCAAAGAAGAAGTTGATTTTGATCAAAGGGCAGCATATTTTAGACAAATGAAGTATGGTTTATATGTTAGAATGGCATTATTAGCTATGGTTATTGGAATTGATTTTTGGTGAAATGTTTAATTTTTTGTTAAATTGTTAAATTTTGGATAATCATTCAGTTTTAATTAAAATCTTTTGAAAAGAGCAGTTTCAAAAATTATTATTATTCTGTTGTTATATCGTATCAAGTTTATCAGAACCTCCTTTGAATTTTTAATTTCTTTTTTGTTTTCTGTCTTATTTTTTTTTTCCTTTTTTTTTGTCTTTTTTATGATTATTCTAGAGTTTAATAAGGTTCATTTTTATGTGAATTGACTTTAAATTAAACCCAGAATTACTTTGAAGAACCGGTGAAAAAAAAAAAAATTATTGTGTATTTCTTTTTTAAATTGTGCGTAGTAAATACGTAAAAACAAGGTAATTTATTTCATTTTTTTTTCATATATTATATGTCATTATTTTTTATATAGTTATTTTATTAGATTTTCATTTCGTTTTTGTAAATTATTTCTTTCTATTTTTGCTGTCTTGTTTATATTGTTTGTATTGTTTGTTTGTTTGTTTGTTTGTTTATTTGTTTTGGTATTAGTTTTGTTTTAATTGAATTTTATTGGTTTGTATCATATTTTCTTTCATTTTATATAGTTCTTTATATGCATTTTTATATAATCATGGATTATTATATAGTTTTTATATATGATTTTAATAAATATTTACTAAAGTTAAAAGATATTGATATCATTTTTGCATTAAAGTTTGTAAATTTTTATAACTAAAAATATTTCCACCATCTTTTAATAATTGAGCTAAAACAGTAATTGAATCATTATCAAAATCATTTTTTTGTCTTAGAGTATCTAAATCATCAGCATAATTATTAATAACAAGTTCTAAGTATTGTTCTAATAATTCTTCTTTTTTACTTGAATTTATTTCTTCTTTGTCATTATTATCTTCTTCATTTTCATTATAATTGTTATCAAGATAATTATCAACTTCAGTTTTGAAATTTTTATTTTGATCATTCATGAAAGCTTTAAAAGATGCTGTATTGAAAGATGATTTACTTATAGAATCATAATGAGTAAGTTTTATTTTATTTAATTGATTTTTGGCTTTTATAGGTAATTGATCTCCAATTGATGAATTTATGTGAAATTTTTTTCTATCTTCTTGAGAAATATCAAGTTTAAATTCAGTTTTATCAGACCGTATATTTTCTATATTCTCATTATTGGATTGTTTTATAACAGATTCCATATCAATATCATTATCAATATCAATATTTTTGGTTTTATTAATTTCATCATCATTGTCATTATCATCATCAGAGGAACTACTATCAGATTCAGAACTTGAAGAAAAATCTATTATGAAATGAAATGGTTTGTTAGTAAATTAGATCTATAAAAAGCAATGAAAATTTAAATCCAATATATTTAGAGTTATTATAAATAACACATACCTTCAGTTCTTCTTTTCTTTCTTCGCCTGCTATTTTTGCTGATATTATTGTTTTTACTCTTAGCTGCCATATTTACTATGATTTGCTTCTTTCTTTGTTTTCCTATCAATCAAGTATCTAAAATACTTATTTAAATCCTAGATCAGAAATATTTGAATATCTGAGCTTTATGAATATTTTGAACAAAAAAAATTTTTTTGGAGCTGCAGCTGAGTTCCCGTTCTCTGAACCTTGAAGTAAAGTTCGATATTGATTGTAGTTCGAACGAAATATCTAATTATTACTAAGAAGATATYTAATTCAAATTATAAACAATTGTTAATTAAAATATAAAATATATAAAAATTATATAAAAAATATGAACGGTAAGTGCCCTATTTATATTCGTGAAAAATAGGAGCGGGTAACTCATCGTAAGAATATATTTGTAAATTTAGTATGTGAAAGTTCACTTCCCATACTTAAAAAAATAAATAAAATATAGTATTGTTCTAGAAGACACTACTTCATTCTAAAAACAAACAACACAAAATTCCAGTACATTCGAGATGCACACAGAACTTCGAAGAAAGAATAAATAATGCAGACCCAGAACGTTCTAGTACATTTAACATGCACACGAAAGTTCTGAGAACGTAATAGAATGTAGTCGTAGAACAATCTATGCAATCTTCGAAAGTCTAAGAATAGCCTAGAATATTCGAAGACAATTCCAATAAGAGAATAAAATAATTAACAATCAAATAGCCCCACGTTTACAAATTCAAGGCCCTTGCAATTTTAGTTAATCTTGATCTATCACCATTTACTAATTTTTGAGAATGATTGAAAACATTTTTAATTGGATGCGAATCGTCAGCCACCGCAGCAAGTAATCTATTACAATTTAATTTATTTTTAATATGAGCACCGTTTAAAGTAGAAAGTTTGTAAACATTATTATCAAAAACCTTTTTCACAATATGTGGACCATCATAATATACTTCTAATTTATGGTTTCTAACTCTTTGTTTTAAAACAGAATCACCTACTTCAAAAACTTTAATGACTGCTTTGCCTTCTTGAAAGTTCCTTTTGGCATTTGCATTGTTCCATTTAATTTTAGAATGTTCGTTTCTTTTTTTAATTAGCTTTTGAATTTGTAAGACTCTTAATTGAGTAGCTTCTTGATCCTCGGCTTCTGTCGGTTCTCCTGCATAAGGCTGCATATTATTGCTTGAACATGAATATACACCAAAAGTTAAAAGGTAAGGTGAAAACCCATATTTTGACTTTCCTGACCTGTATTGATTTAATGCAGCATTGATAAGGAGGTCCCATTCTGAGGAAACATTCAAATGAAATAAAATTTGTTTGAATAAACCATTGAACTTCTTACATTTAGTCTCTGGGTGATATAGAGTGGTTTTGCGACATTTGATTCCTAAGGAATCTACTTTCTCAATAACATTATTTGCAGCAAAACCAGAACAATTATCCATAATTATTTCTTTTATTTGACCATGGTTAGTGACGATAGTTTGAATTAAATTTAAAATATGTAACGAGCCAGTATCTAGTGTTGCAACAGCATAAGCATAATCTGTACCATAATCAATTGCAGTGATACAAAATTTATTTCCAGATGAAGTTTTTTGAAAAGGACCAATATAATCCATCCCCTATCTTGAGAAGGCTGTTGCAAAAAGAATTGAAGTTAATGTCTTAGAAATAGCTGATGGCTTTTTCATAAGCTGACAATGAGCACAAACTCTAATAACTTCTTGAAATAATAGAATACTATCAGGATGAAAGTATTTTTCATTTACCATGTTTTGTAGATTTCCAATGGAACAGTGAGCATTTGAAAGATCAACTTTTTCAGAGACTTCCTTAAACTTATCTTCACTTAAAACAATAGCTAAACGATCTTTAATTCTAATATGTAGTTGATTTGATGGTTTTGATCTGAGTTTCAGTTTCATTTAGTTCATCAATTTCCATTAATGTCTCGTTTGCTTTTTCATCAACCAAATCAGTCCTTCTTGATAGTAAATCAGAAACCACATTTTGTTTTCCAGGCTTATATTGAATATCACAATCATAATGTTCAATGATTTCAATGAATTTTCTAACTCTTTTTCCAGGATCTCATTTAGTTCTAATATATTGAAGAGATTCATGATCGGTTCTAACAATAATTTTGCATCCTTCAATATATTTTTGAAAATGAATCAATGAATGAACAACAGCTAAAAGTTATCTCTCGAGCAGAATACTTTTGTTGTGTTTTTGAAAATTTTCTTGATTCAAAAGCAACAGGATATAATTGGATTATTCCAGTGTTCTCATTTTTATAGGGTTGGAGTAATACACAACCTAAAGCAAAGTCAGAAACATCAGTTTCTAAAATTGCAACTCTCTCAGGATCAAATGCTTTTAAAACAGGAGCAGTAGTTAATGCTTTTTTCATTGATGTAAAGCATTCGATTTGAGAAGGTTTTAATTCAATTTTTGTTCCTGGTTTAGGAGACCCAACCAATAAGTCTGTAAGTGGGATCATTTGTTGAGAAAAATTTGAGATAAATTTTCGGTAATATGAGCATAAGTTAATGAAACCTCTTATATCAGTAATTGATTTTGGTAATGGCCAATTTAAGATTTCTCGATCTTTGTAGGATCAGTTTTGATTCCTTCTGAGGAAACAATATGTCCTAAAAATTTACCTTCTTTGCAAAAGAATTTTGACTTCTTCACATTTAATGGAAGTTTTTCTTTTTCAAGTTGAGTTAGGACCTCATTAACTTGATCAATATGATCTGCTTTATTATGGCTGTAACTAATAATATCATCAACATAAACCATAACATAAGGTAGGTGGCCTAAAATTTTCATCATAAATGATTGAACGGTATAAGTACAATTGACTAAGCCAAAAGGCATGACATTGAATTGATAATGACCTGAATTGAAAGAAAAAGCAGTTTTAGCTTTACTATCATTATCTAAAGCAATTTAGTAAAAGCCATTATTCATATCCAAACAACTGAAGTATTCAGCACCATTGAGTTTACTAAGGCAAATATCAATAGATGGCAGAGGAAAATAATGCCTAACACTAATAGCATTTCATTTCCAGTATTGACATTTGGATGAGCAGCAACATTTTTATTAGCTGTAGCACTAGTTGTGTCTGAAGCAGAAGCATCTTCTTGTTTAATTTGAGCAACAGGATCATTAATTGTAGAGGTTTTAGATAAAGAAGATGTAATGGATTTAAGCATATTTTCAGTAAAATCTATATCCGATGTTTGATTTGCAATAGTAGACTTTAAATCATCAAAATGCTTACTGTATTTAAGAGTATTTGATTTTTGACTTTTATATCTTTCACTAACATTAGATCTTAGTTTGTTGGTTGATCCACTAACTGATGTAATTTGTTTATTTATTTTATAAACTGTAACTTCATTTAAGGCAATGTTGTTATTAAATTTTTTGGATATAGATTTAATTGTGTCAGCCATGATTATATTTTTTCAGTTAAAGTAGTGTTGATTATATTTAGTTATGTGTATAAAAAAATTATTTGGTTTTGGAAATTTTTTTTTTTTTTTTTTTTTTTTTTAAAGTTGAATTTAATAGAGTATTATAATTAAAAAAAGCCAATAAATAGTAAGATTAGTTGAAGTATTAGTAGTACAAATAATTTTAAATGGAAAGTAATATTAAAAAAAATATATTAGTAGATTCTTTCATTGTGTTAACACTTCCATACAATATAAAGTTGGTTTTAGTTTTTTCGTTGCAATGACCAGAAGACTGGATTTCAAACAACTCAATTTGTATTAAATTACTACTATTTACTAGTTAACCCTAGGCAACATACAGCTAAGAACAATGATCTATATCGGCCACAAGTGTCCTAAATAATATAGGAGGGAATTAGATGTCAGAGGCTTAATCACTTTTCGAAATCCCTCTTTTGTTAGTATAATAATAAGAGACTTAAAGTCGTACACAGACCTACCTTGGAAAATAGAAAACAATAAAAAAATATAAAAATACTTATCTTTAATAAGGTATTGATGTTCCAAATTTTTTAATAAATTTGATTGTAGTTCGAACGAAATATCTAATTATTACTAAGAAGATATTTAATTCAAATTATAAACAATTGTTAATTAAAATATAAAATATATAAAAATTATATAAAAAATATGAACGGTAAGTGCCCTATTTATATTCGTGAAAAATAGGAGCGGGTAACTCATCGTAAGAATATATTTGTAAATTTAGTATGTGAAAGTTTACTTCCCATACTTAAGAAAAGAAATAAAATAAAGTTTTGTTCTAGAAGACACGGAATGAAATCCTTGACGCGCCGGTTTCTTTTGAATCCGCCTGTGTTCCTGTGATAGGTTTTGTAGCACAAATAGTTAACTCGGTGGATATCTTATGATTAGCTGCTGGTAGAGTTTCCTCACTTGCAGTAGGCAAAAAAAGTGAGGTCTGATTCTTCTGCTTCTCTTTCTTTGGATTTACTTATTTTTTATTCGATTTTTCTGGTTTTATATCTTTCAATAGGAAATAAAATGACAAGATGTCCCAAAGATTAACTATTGGTTCTATGGTATGCCTCATTCAAAAAATGAAAAAAAATAAACTATTATTACCTTTTTTACCTTTTTTCATTTTTTCGTTTTTTTCGTTTTTTTCGTTTTTTTCGTTATCCGATCTAGAGGATTTAATTTACATAAGATGATGATCTCATAAATGAAAAATATAAAAAAAAAAAAAAAAAATTTGAAAAAAACTACTAACTGGAACTTTATACTTTTCAATTTAATTTTCAATTTACTTTTCAAAAAAGAGTGTGGAAATACTCGAAGAATTATTACAAACTATAACTCATGAAATTGCAGCTGAAGTTTTATTAAAAGAACAATTATTAAGATCCGAATATGGAAGAATTGATAATGATGAATTAAGTAATGCTTTAATGTCACAGAATAGTAACGCTTTCGGGAATGGAAATGGAAATTCAGATTTGTTATCAAAGGATAAAACATCATCTTCATCAATAGTTGAAAAGGGTAAATTAACTAAAAGAATTACATGGTTTAAAATTAAAGGAAAAGATATTTTCGGTCAAGAAAAAATAAGTGATTCTTCATATTATTTTTATTGTCCAAATTGTGGTAGAAGACATGCTGCAAATAGATTTGCAAGTCATATAGATAAATGTTTAGGTGGTAGAAATAGTAGAAAAGCCAATAATGGTTCCAATAATAATAGAATATAAATTCAAAAAGCAATGCTTCTTCTGTATTTTATTCACTGGTGTTATTCACTGACCTCTTTTGTTTTACTTTCGGTCGAGGTCAGTTTGTCGCCAGTTTTGTGGTCCCGAGCTCAGATGATCCTGAAGAAAAACATGGGGATATACTTTCAATACTTTTAATACTTTTAATACTTTTAATACTTTTACACTTTTACACCTTTATTCTTTCAGCGCTTAATATCCCCATTTATATAATAATTAATTAATCTCTTGTTTCTATCTTTTCTTTATTTCCTTTTGTTTTTTTTAATATATGCAAATCAATTCAATTACAATATCAAATACAATTGCAATATGTCATTGATCTTATATAATGATGAATCACTAAGTGTCGTTTTGTAAGTATGAATAAAACTAAATTTCAAATTATTAAAAACTTTCAACCTTTAAAGAGAGAAAAAATTACTAACCCAGATTTATATTATTAAAAAAGACATGATCCTTCAAGAAATGCCTTGGTTTTACATGATTCTTCTTCAAATAAATATCAGTTATTACAGATCAATTCTCATGGAAAACCTTCTTCAAACTTGAGTTCAAATTTAAATCCTCAATCTCATTCTCAATCTCAATTGACTTATTTAACTAATAATAATAGTACTTTCAATTCAGAAGATTTATTATTACAATCAACTATATGTCCTAGTTGTGGAAGACCATTTAATATCAATAACAATAATAATATTAATACCAATGATTCAAAAAGTATTGAAAATCATAATCATATTCAAAATAATAATAATAGTTCTTCAAAATTTAATTCAAATCCAAATCAAAGATTTATAGATTTAAATTATTTCAAATTATTAGCTGCCTCTTCTTCAAATTTTCAATCTACTTCAAATATCAATAATATCAATAATATTAGTAAAAATATAACAAATTTTTCAGAACTGAATAATCCATCAATTTCAACTTCAATTGAAACTTCAATTGATACTTCAATAAATTCAAATATTTATAAAGAACTTCCAAAAAATTTATTCACTCAAGATTATTTTCAAAAATTTTTTAAAATTAATTCAATCTTAGGTAAAGGTTCTTTTGGCATTGTTTATAAAGTTGAACATTTTATAAATAATTTCTCTTTAGGGTTTTTCGCTTTAAAAAAAATTCCAATTGGTAATGATTCAAATAATTTAAAAAAAATTTTAAATGAAGTTGAAATGTTATGTATTTTAAGTCATAATAATTTAAATTTAGTTAAATATAATCATGTTTGGTTAGAAATTGACTCAATAACAAAATTTGGTCCAAAAATTCCATGTGCTTTTATTTTAACTGAATATTGTGATGGTGGTAATCTTGAAGAACTCGTACTAAATTTTTTACATCCAAAATTCTCAAAAATTGATGAAAAAGAAATTATTAGACAAAAAAGAAAATTAAAAAGAAAATTAAATTCTGAATCAAAGTTGAAACCTGAATCTGCATCTGAACTTTTAGATAATGATAACAGTAATATAAATAAGAAAGCTAGATTTCTAAATTATTTGGAAATTTTAAAATTTTTCAAAGATATTGTTTATGGTGTAAATCAATTACATAAATCTCATATCATTCATAGAGATTTAAAACCTTCAAATTGTTTATTATCTTATAAATATGATTTGAAAACTTCTTCAAAATTAAATTTTAAATATAAAATTGATCTTAACGATGACACAATTAATAATAAAATTTCAAATTCAAAAAAATTAAAAAAAAGTCATTATTATGATTATTTTAATGCTTTACCTACTGTTTCTGTTTCTGATTTTGGCGAAAGTCAATTTGAGGGAAATAAAAGATCATCTACAGGCTCAACTGGCACATTAGAATTTGTTGCACCTGAACTTCTTTTACCACAAGATCAAAATAATAATCATAAATTTTCTCAGTTTTTTACTTTTAAAAATTCTAAAAATCTTAATAATTTTAATAAAAAAACTGATATTTTTGGTTTAGGAATGATTTTATTTTTTCTTTGTTTTGGTAAATTACCTTTCAATGATGATATAAGTAAAACAAATTGTTCTGATCCTAATGATCCAAACGAATTAGAATATTTAAATTTAAAAAACAAAATTATCAATTTTAATATATCTGAATTTCTTCAATCTTCTGATTTTAAAAATAATTATTATAGAAATGAACTTCCTATACATATTTATGATTTACTTGAATCTTTGTTAAATTATAATCCTGATAGAAGACCATTAACTGAAAATATTATCATAAGTTTAAATAATTTTCTTGATAATAATCTGTTAAATGAACCAATATTCAAAACTAAAACTCCATTCAATGATACAAATAATTCATATACAAATACCTCTGTTCAAATAGATGATGATTTAACTAAATTCCAATCAGCTATTGATGAAAATGACGAAGATTATTCATCCAACTATGAATTAAGTGATACAGAATCTCCAATAAAAGAAAGAAGATTATCTATAACATCAAATGTTTCAAATTCACCTTCAAATCGAGTGGACTCATTCATTTATTCTTCTAAATTTTTAAAAATTACTGAAAGATTACGTAAAATAAAAGAATCCCCATTTATTTATACAATTTTACTTTTCAAAAGATTTTATAAAATTTTGTTATTAAAAGCAATTTTAATTATGATTGAATTACTTCTGATAAGAGTTTTCTCAGCTAAATTGTTTCATTTTTTCTTAAATCAGAATAATTTTGATCATCAAGATTCCTATTTAAATTTAAGAAAACTTACCTCTCCATTTTTTTTCACATTAGTTGGAGAAGCAGTTTCTTATCAATTTTTATTAAAATTTATAATTGGTAATTATTTCTTGTTTGGTGTTTCTATTCCTCTTTCTATATTTTCAAATCTATTAATTTTAATTTTGCTTTTTATTGCAAATATCTCATTAATTTTTTATTTGGTTCTATTTGGATAAATGAGAAAATTTTCCAAAAATATCCTACTGAATTATTCTTTGACAAAATGTACATATTATATTACAAAAAAAAAACAAATTTTAAAAAAATTTATGAAAAAATATCAGGAATATAAAAAAAAGAAAAAAAGACCATTATAAAACCAAAAATCAGAAAAAAAAAATACTAAAAAAATAAAATAAAAAGAAAATTTTTTTGTTAATAAGCTACAAGGTCAATTTCATCTTCACTAGTTCCAACACTCTTTTCCTTTTGGAGTGGATTTCCAACAACTTCATCCTTTTTCCAAGTTTTTTGAAGTTTTTCTAAAACAAACTCTGCACTACCACTTCCAATTTTTATGAGAAAGTCAAAAAATTTAGTTACTAATTCTTTATGCGATTTATCAATACAGTTATATCCAATTGTCATTAAACACCATTGTATTAATAAGGGCCGATAAAATTTATCATAAGTGAAATTTTCAATTTTGAAAGGGCGTCTATTAGAACTATTTTGATTACTTTCAGTTTTACTTTCAATGTTTTTTTCTTCATTACTATCATTTTCAAGTAATATAGGTTTTAATAGTTTATCTGACAAATTTTCATCTTTGATAAAAAATACAATTTTTGTAATCATTTCAGTTATCAAATCTTGAACAGAAAGATTATTTTTTTTGAGATTTAAAATTTTAGTGAAAATTGTTAAAATAGAACTTAAAGTAAAAGCTTGATGTACTAAATCATACCAACTAAAAACTAATAAAAAAGACATATTGTCAGAATTTTCAATTATATAACCAAGTGCATCTGGGGGTACATTTGAAATTCTATCACTAATAAAGTTCCAATTAGCTTTATGATAGAATTTAAATTGTTTAGAACTTAAAAGAAATTCCTTCAAAGTTTTTTTATCCTTTTTTATTGAATTTATATTTAAACTCAAATCATTTACATCAATCCTCCACAATATCACATCATTTGAAATAACTTTATATAATTTTTGTTGATTAAAAAATTCCAAAAGATCTAAAATTGAAGAATATTTTATAACTTGATTGTTTTTTTTAAATTTCAATAACTTAATTAAATCTCTTAAACCTAAAATCATTTCATTATTTATACCAAACATTAAATTAAAATTATCATTTCTTAAAAGATAAAAATTTTTAAGAAAAGAATTATTATTTTCACCTAAGATTAATTCATCAGAAATTAATAAGTCCAATTCATCAATTGATCGTAAAGAGCCACCATTAGTATTACTTAAACCGGCTAAAATTTCAATATAAATAAACCAATGAAAACAAAAAGATAAAGAAGATGAATTGTTTTTTGAAATTTTGGTATACTTTATTAATAAATTTTTAACTTTTGAAAGATCTTGTCTCCAATCCTGAGATTTAGAAGAAGCTTTATCAGAAGTTAATAATAAAGATGTTAAAATCATTGGTTGTAAATTATTAATTAATTTATCTTTATCATTTAAAATATTTTTAAAAATTCTTTGACAATTTTGAAGATAATAATAATAAACTTTTAAATGAAGTTTTGAATTTGATCTTAAAAATAAAGATTTTGCACCAGAAGCTAAAACTGCAGCTAAAAGATACGGCTGTTTAATTGAATGATTTAATAAGATATCTCTAATTGGATTTAAATTTAAATTTGGTTGGAAAGGTAAAATGTAAGTTGAAAAATCATAATAAAAAGAAGCAAAATATGGTTTATGAGATTCATTACTTGGTAATTTAAATTCATTGAATGAAATAAGTTTTAAAGTGATATTATTATGAAAGTTTAAATAATGTGTTACATCATTTATATTTATATTATTTTTATCGTTTTTATAATTTGGATTATTTATATTATTTGAATTAAATTTATTACGTGGATTAAATTGATTATTTTGAAGAAAAGTAGTATTTGGTGAAGAATCTGGAGAATTAAAGTCAATTGTATTTAAATTATAATTTTGAATATCATTTGATTGAGTTAATTTATTTAATTGATTATTCAGTTGATTATTTATGTGATCTAAATGACTATCTATTGGATTAATTATGTTAATATTATTAATAGGATTGAGTGGATTGATTGAATTGATTGAATTGATTGAATTGATTGGGTTGATTGGGTTGATTTGATTAATTGAATTGATTGTGTTTATAGAGTTAATTGGATTAAGAGTATTAATCTGATTATTCAAAGGTAAAATTGGATTTAATGGATTATTTATTCGATTATCTAAATGATTATTCAGTTGATTATTCATATTATTATTTAGCTGATTATTATTTAATTGATTACCTAAATGATTATCTATTTGATTATTATTATTATTATTATTATTATTATTATTATTATTATTATTATTATTATTTAAAGGATTATTTAATATATCATTAAATTGATTATTAGTTGGTAAATTTACATTATTATTAAAATTATTTGATAAATAATTTAAATTAATTTTAGAGATATATTCAATATCATTACCATTAAAATTGAATAAGAAATCATCCGATAAAGAAGAATTATCATCTTCGATATCTAGTTCATTTTTAACTTGAGAGTTATTGTTATTGTTATTGTTATTACTATTGTGATTTTGATTATGATTATGATTATTGTTTATATTAATATTACTATTGATATTATTATTGATATTATTATTATTATTATTATTATTATTATTATTATTATTATTATTATTACTATTATTTATATATAAAGGAGGATTATAAATTGTATCTGAATCATTTGAATTATTTGAATTATTTGAGTTATTTGAGTTATTTGTATTTGTTAAATTTGATAAATTTAAATCAGTTTGATTCTGATGATTTTGATGAGGATTATAAATAGACATATTTGAAGATATTATATTATTTAAAGTTGTTGCTAAAGCAAATTGTTCCGATTGTAAGGAAGTATAATCTATTAGATTGTCATTGAAGTTATTATTTAAATTATTGTCATTATAGTTATTATAGTTATTATAGTTATTATTGTTATTATTGTTCAAGTTATTACTGTTTAAGTTATTACTGTTTGAATTGAAATTATTAATTTGAGGATCTACAGATATGTTGTGATTAATGTGAGAAGATAATGGAGGTAATTGAGTACTGAATGTATTGATTGTATTAATTGGAATATTTTTGATACTTGCATTTGCATTTGTACTTATATTTGTATTTATACTTGAATTTGTGATAGGATTTGTATTTGGATTTAAAATAATTGAATTTTGAGTATTTTTCTTTTTAATTGAAGGTTGATAAATACAAACTTTACCTAATCTACTACATTGCCAACATTCAGGTTTACATTCATCACATTTCATTTTTCTTCTTTTACATTCTTTACAACCATTTTTACTATATTTTCTTTTAACTTTTGATGATTGGCTGTTTGAATTTGAATTTGAATTTGAATTTGAAGATGGGGGATTTGAAGAAGTTTCATTGATGTTTGGGTCATTATTATTATTTGATTGATTTTGTGGTACATCAGAAGGATTATTTATTTTATTTGATTGAACATTATCAATTTCAGAAGTTTCAGCGCCTGTCGAATCATTGATATTGATGTTGAAAATAGTATTATTGGTATTAGTAGTAGTAGAAGAAGAAGTGATAGGATTATCAGTAATGTTAGAAACAATAGGATTTGTTGAATTTGGAATAGTATTTTGATTATACATTTGCTTATCTTAAAAAATATTTAATAAACCGAAACTAAATTTGAATCTAAGTTTAGATAAAATGAAAATTAAGAGGGAGGTTGTATTGATGATATTTTATATTTGAATGGTTTTTTTACGCTATCATGAAATGAGTATGAAAATGAGAGTGGAATCCAAAATCTGGAGTTCTGACATATCAATGAATAGAAGAGAGTTATGGATAAAATACTGTTATCATAATCTCTTTTAGTTTATATCTCTGTGATTTTGTGTGTGATTGGATATATTGTATTGTAGCGCTTACTTGTTTTATACCTGTTTCTATATCTATGTCTATATCTACTATGTCTATATCTTCTTTTTACATCTTCTTTTTACATCTTCTTTTGTATATTGCCCTCTTTTGTGGTTGTTTATTTCTTAAGCGCCCACTCCGGTAACTGCTCCCGCATTTCTGGCTCCACTGTACTCACCTGATCACCACGAGACCACTTCTCAGCTACCCTTTCCTCTCTCTTTCCTCTTTATTTCCTCTTTCTTTCCTCTTTATTTCCTGTCTGTTTCTTCTTTGTTTCTCTTCGTGTATTTACTTCCCTGAGTTTTAAAGCGCGTAATCTCCAAACCTCCATTGAGGGTTCCAGAAATATACCACCAATTCCCAACCACTTCAGATCATATCCTAAAAAATATAAAAAACATAAAAAACAAAGGTAATTTAGTTTCTCTATTCATTCTTTTTATCATCTTTTACTTATTTTAATTCTTTTGTATTTCAATTAATCAATTCATTTTTCATTTCCATCTAATTTATTTTTTCAATTGCTTATAAAAATTATTTTCTTATTCAAATTCTACTTTTCTTTATTCTTTTTTTTTTACAATTCTAATCTCAGATTTGTTTTATTCCTACAGTTAGTAAAAAAGAACTTTGTAAATATATGAAAAAAAATTTAAAATCATATCTATAAACAATTAAAAAAGATAAAAAAACATATCAATTATTTTAAATCCATCATAAGAAAAAATAATACTTTTTTTTTTCTATATATTTTATTAAATTATATTTTTTCACTGTATTCTGACAGTAAATTTATCATAATTCATTAAGTAACTTTAATTATTGGCTTTTTTCATAATTTTTTTAATACACTCAACTCACTTCACTACTGCATATTTATCTCACTCTATTCACATTCATACTCTTTTTTCTGTAAATTTATCCTAGAAATTATCCCACCCTATCATTTTAATAATACTTACTATATTCTATACATATATAAATCTTCTACTCATTACACTGCAATATATAAAAATATATTATATGAATTATAAAATATAAATACATTTTATATTTATGTTTAAAGGAGAATTTTCATAGAAACCTATCAAATTTTGATTCTTAAAAAAAATATATATATCTCCTTATCATTATATATTTAATATTTAATATTTAATATTTTAAATATGCTTTCAGAAAAATCTAAAGATACACTAAATTCTAATACAAACACTGACAATCATAATATTCAAATTAATAATTTAGATAATGTTGAAAATAATTTATCTAACTATGATATAACTATTGCAAAAAGATCTTTTACTCAAAATATTACTTTATTAAATTTTTCAAAATTATTAGCTCTTGATATAATAGATTCAAATCAAGATTTAAATTTAAATTTAAATTTATGTTCAAATTCAATTCAATTAAAAAAAAATTCTTTAATTTTTATCATTAGATTAATCTTTCAATTAATTATAATCGATGATAATCAAATAATTAATCAATCAATTAATGAAAATAATGAAAATAATAACATTTATTATACAATTTTTATAATTGAAAATTTATTAAAAAATATTTCAACATTTTTAAATTTAAATAATTTTTTTAAAAATACAATTTTAAATTTAAATTTTTTAAAATTATTAAAAAATTTATTCAATAATAATTTAAATATTAAAATTAATCCAATTTTTATAAATATTATTAATAATTCTAATAATAATGAAAAACTTTTATTTTTTTTAAATTTTAATAAAAATTTACAAAATTTCTCAATTACTTCTCCTATTAATCCCAATAATAATATCAACAATAACATTAACAATAAGAATAACAATAACAAAAGTAATAAAAATTCTGGTAATTTAGTTAAAATAAATTTCAAAACAAATACAATAACTAAAATTGATAATAATAAAAATACCTTAGGTAATACTTCTAGTATTACTTCAAGTAATAAGAACTTGAATACTGCCAAGGATATTATTAAATCAACATCAAAATTCATAATTGATAATAACATTAATAATAAAAATAATAATAAAGATAGTAATAATAATAATAGTAATGAATTTGAAAAAGATATTGAATCAAAGACTCAGTCAAAAAATGAATCAAATAAAGAAACTCAAATTACTGAAAAGAAACCCACAATTCCAATCATAAACAGTAACAATAATAACATTAAAAAGAAAAAAATAAAATCAATTGGTAGACCAAGAAAATATCCAATTTCTGTAACTGGTACAACTCGTAAATTAACTTCTTTTACAAAAATTGAATTTCCAGAAGATACAAATTTACTTTTAAATCCAACTCCAGCACCTTTTCAAATTCAAAATAATAATAATAATAATAATAATAATAATAATAATAATAATAATAATAATAATAATAAGCCAATTATTAATAACATTGATCAATTTAAAGATAAAAATAAAAAAAAATCTACAAAACAATTTTATGAATATGTTACTGAACCAATAGTTAATGAAAAAAAATTAAGAAAAAATTTATTAGATGATAAACTGTTTTTATCAGTTGAAAATATTATTGATGAACCAAGAAAACGTAAAAGAATTTCTTATCATGAAAATAATAAAAAATTAAATAAACTTAATAATGAAAATTCAAATCTTTCAAATTCTTCCAATGATAATAATTCAAATTCAAATTCAAATGACCTTTTGAATACTACATATAACTCTAACACTAACAATAATTTAAATTCAAATCCTGAAAATTTTAATTCTAACTGTAATCAAACTAAAGATTCAAGTGAAGATAAAGATATTATTTTACCAATATCTGATTATCTTCGTCAAAATTCTTTAAATTCTATTAATGATCTTCTTTTCAAAAATAGCAAAAATAATTTCAATTCTAATAATAATAATGATAATAATGATAGTAATAATAAAAATAAAAATAAAATTAATAATAAAATTAATAATACAATGACATTTCCATTAAAGGATATCAAAAGAATCATTAAAAAAAATGTTGCAGATTTAAAAGTTAATTCAATTATAAATCCAATTGATCTAAAATTTGAAAGACAATTGAAACCTTCTTTGATAAACTCAACTGATTCATCATCAAAAAAAACTTCTCCTTCAAATTCAAATTATTCAAAACCTTTAAGAAATAAAGAAGATAAATTGGAATTGGAATTAGAGCGTAATAAAATAGAAAATTCAATCTCTAAGCCTATCTCACATAATAATCATGAAAGTTCTGTTCAAAGCCAAAATAATCAAGAAACTTCTTCTGATAAAATTCTGTCTACTGAAAATATTCCAGAAAGGATTTCAACTAAAGTTTCAAATACAACTTCAAATGATATTTCTAGTAAAAGTCCAAGTGAGCTTTCAAGTACAATGGAGCCAAATATAGTTCATAAAAAAGATAATAGAAATCCTTCCGATGATGGCGATGATATTATTATGGATTCTGAAGTTGAACCTCCGACTCAATATATGACCATAAAAATGTATGAAAAAAATATATTGGAACATAATAAAAATTCTTTAGAAAAATACAATAAAAAATCTTTAGAGAAATATTCTAGAAACATTTTAGAGAAATATAAAGAATTTGATAAGAAAAACAAGCAAGTAAATTCTACCGATAAAATTATTCAAAAATTATCTCCTCATACTCCTTTAGCTCGAATTACATCTGTTAACCAGCCTAATATCAAAACGAATATTAATACTAATGATAAATCTTTTAATAATAATTCGAAAGCATCTGTAGGATTTTCTGTAGATGAAAGTCCTGTTGCATTACCTAGGTTATCTACTAAAAATGGAAGTCCAAAAATTAAACTAAGAAATTCAAGAAAAGATCCATTTATATCAAATTTCAATAGACCTAAAGAATCTGAAAATCTAAGTGATACTATAAATTCTTCTGTAAATAAACCTGTTCCAAAATTTGCTTTATATGGATCATTTTATTTACCTACTTCTGAGAAAGTTAATAAAAGAAGAAGACGAAATTCAAACTTTACATCACCTAATATTATTCCAGCTCCAATAATGGTACCGAATCTTAATTTATCCACTGGTAATATTAGTTCAATCAAATCTGAAAGTCCAAGCTCTAATTTTATAAAAGGTTCAGTTCCATTATTTCCAAAAGGATATTACGGGGAAAAAAGTAATCATTTTCGATTTGTTTTATCAAATCCTAAACAAACTTCTTTATCATCACAAGATAATGATTCAATAATATCTAGTGATAATACTAATTATACATCTGATAGTAATAAAAGTATAACTAAAACAAAATCTAATAAACCTAGAAGTAGAAATAGAGGAATAAATACCAAAATTAGAGAAAAAGAAGGAGGAAAAGATATTATTGTTGAAAAAGAAAGAATCTCAAGATTAAAATGGCAAGCTAGATTTTATTTAAAATTACAAGTATTATATAGAGCTACAATTGATACACATAAAAAAAGTAAAGCACCAGATTTAGTTGCATCATATGAAGGAAAAAAAAAATTATATAATTATATACATTGGAACCAAATTTATAGAAAAATGATGAATGATGCACATCCAGATTGTTCATTATCTATAAAATTTTATAATCAAGCATTAAAGGATATAATATATTATGAAAATTTTGATTTTTATTTTGAAAATTGGGAATTATTTTTTAATTCTTCAGAAAATGATCTGCCATATACTAATTGTGATCCAATAAAAGAGAAAATTTTAATAAGAGCTGGAAAAGATGAAAATAACAATTCAACAGGTGATATTATTGATACAATTGGTAGTCCAAATATTGATAGAATTAGAAAATCTAGAAATGAATTTTTAACAGAAGGTGAAATTAATTTACCATATTTTGATAAAGTTTTAAAAAATATATCAAATTTTATCAAAGAAACTCCAAATTTTTTTGAAACTAACGATTTAAATCAAGAATCGATTTATTCAGTTAGACAATATTTTTTTTCATTGGAAAAAAATGAAAAATCAGTTATTAATTTTCATATTGAAAATTTTGATGAAATAAATGAATTAGTTGATTGTATAGTTACTAAAGAAAGTAGAGAAATGGAAGTGGATTATAATTTAAATAAGTTATTTATTTTAAATGAATTTCATAAAGGAGAGGTTCATTATTTAATTTCCAAAAAAGATTATGATGAGCCTGGGAGAAATAAAATTTTAAAATTAGATGAACTTTTTCTTATAATATTATTTAAAACTTTTATTTTGAAACATTGTGAAAGTAATTTAGTTTATGATTCTCAAAAAGAACTTGAATCAGCCGGTCTTTGTCAGGTTGATAATGATAATGAAAGTTGTGGAAGTGAAGATATTGAAGAGATTGAAGAATATGAAGATTTAGTAGCTAAGAATACTAAAACAAGTTTAAAAGGAGGAACTGCAAGATGTAAATTTAAAATAATTTTTCTAAAAGATCATTTATCTAAACTTACTGGAAGTGGAATGATTGTTTGTGATAAAGGAGTTGATAGTGAAGAAATATTAAATGCAATTAAAGATTTGACACTTTTAAGTCAAGAAGTCAAATTAACATTATTATTAAATGATCCAAGAATTTTTAATTGTAATTGTAAATCAGCAGAATCACCATCAAATAAATTAATAATAAAAAATTGTCAATTTCGATCACATACCAAATTATCAGATATTAAAGAATCAATTAAAAAAATATTTAATTTAGATGTTGTTAAAGTAACTAAATTTAAATTTGAAGATTCAATTTTACCAGTTTTACATTTTGGGAATTTACAAGATTCAATATTATTTAAAACATATTTATCAAAATTATATTTTTCAAAAAATAATGAAAAAGTCAAATGTACAAAAAAAAATAATTATAGATTAAAACTAAAAGAATATTTTATTGATATTGATTTTTATCATGAGGAAAGTAGAAGAATTTTAATTGATAATCTTTTAGTTTTACCAAAAAATGAAATTGAAGTAGCTTCAATTAAAAGATATTTTAAAGAAATTTTTAAGAATTATGGACAAATTCATAAAATTAATTTCATCAAATCAAAGTATGATGAAAGTATTGTAACTCAAGTTTTTATTGAATATAATTCTAATGAACAAGCTCAAGGTGCAGTTAAAGGATTAAATGGACAATTTTTAGATGGTAGATGTCTTTATGTTAGTTATTTTTAAAATAATATTGAGACTCTGTTTTTTTTTTTGTGTTGTATTATTGTATTATTTTTCTATTATTTTATTATTTTATTTGTAATTCTTGTAATGTTTGTTATATATTTTTTATTGTTATACTATTTGTAAGTTATTAATGTTATTATTAGGCGGTAGCAGAGTAGTACCATAAACATGGACTCCATTTCCAAAAATTTAAACGAGACCATAATCATGGGTTTTCTAGAGGCAAGACCATATTTGTGGCATTCCTTTTGAGACCGAACTTGCGGTACTTCTTTTTAAACCCACTTCTGTGGGTGTACCTCTACACACCTCTTAGCACCCCGACCCACATTTTTCATCCTGGTCCCGTGACCCCTTCCTCACTGTTAGCTCTGGCCAGGTGTGGTGTGCTCGCAGTTTGTTTACATCCTCCTTTTTAAACCTGGTCCAAACAAACGCCAACTGCGTAGAAAAACTCAGTTTTAAAACTCAGATTGCAGTCTGAACGAGCATTATTTTATTGTTTTAACCTTTTATTTACTGATTTTCATTGTTTTTCATTGTTTTTCATTGTTTTTTCACTATCTTTTATTCAATTCATTTCAATTCAATACATCTAAGCAAATTTTAATTCATTTCATATCATCTAATTTTGATTTCAATCGATTATTCATTCAAATTATCAAATAATCAAATAATCAAATAATAATATACTAATATTCTTCTTCTTTCGTTTTTATTCCTTTAGTTTATCTACTTTTTAAAAATTTTCAGCTTATTTACTTTTATAAAAGGTATTCGATTACTCATAAATTATCACTTTCTTTGAACTTCTTTTAAATCTCAAAGATTTATTACTGAAAATTTTTTAATTTCAAATATATATATATCAGATTCATTTCTTTTTATTTTATTAAGATTTCCATCTTTTTTCAAATAGAGCCTTAATTAATTACCATATCAAAAGTTACAATAATTCAGTCAATATAAACATAAAACATCACTCTAAATTAGTATTTCAATATGTCAAATTATCAATATAAAAATCAAAATAATCAAAATTCTGATAATATAAATAATGAAAAAAAAAATTCAATCATTACAAATAATTCAAATATCAATAATAATATAAATAATATAAATGATGATGATTTAATACTTATGAGATATTATGGCGGTTGGCCAATAAATTTACCTTCTCAAAATTTAAATTATTCTATATCTTATTTACATCAAATATTCTTAATAGATTATGATATAAATTCAATTTTATTAAAACAAAATAACCAAGAAAATCAAATTATTCAAGAAAATTTAATTCATTTATTATTAAATCCATTAAATTCAAATAATAAATCAATTAATAATTTAATTAAAAAAATTAAAAATTTAATAAATTTTAATAATATTTCAAGAAATTCAAAATTTATTGATGATGATAATTTACCAATTAAAAAAATTGAATTAATTTCAATAAATTTATCTTTATCTTATTTATATTATTTAAATTCAGATTTTAATGATTCAATAAATTTAATCAATTCAAATAATTTAAAAAATTTAAAAAACTTTTTAAATTTAAATAAATTATTAAATAATATTCAAACTTCAAATACAAATATTAATAATAATTCAAATATTTATTATAATTATTATCAATATTTAATTTTAAAAAAAGTTTCAATTTTAACTTCTTCTTTATATCATTTATATCAATCTAAAATTAAAAATAATATCAATAATGAAACTGAAACTGAAAATAATGAAAATGAAAATGAAAATGAAAATAATCAAGAATTGGTTAAGATTTTAAATATCTTTGAAGATTTTTATAATAATGATTTATTATCTTTACCAATTCATTCAAATTTTGAAGCAAATAATTGGTTATTAATTTCTTATAATTTATATTTTAAAATAATTTTAAAATTAAATAAATCTTTATCATTTAATTATTTTAAATCAAAAATTAATAAAAATAATTTAATTTTAATTCATTTATCTTCTTATTTATATCAAAATTTTTATTCAAAATCATATATTGAAAAAAATTTTAATTTAAATTTTAATAATTTTTTAAATAATCACCTTTCAAATTTTTCAAATGAAAATAATAATTTTCCAATTGCAAAAATTTCCAATCAATTTAATTATAAAATTGAAAATTTATTAAATTTGTTAACAAATATTTATAAATTTGATTATTTTAAAAAATTTAATCAATATTATTTAAAAGATTTTAATATTTTAGAAAATTTTGATGTTTTTAATATAATTTTAAGTAAAGATGAATTAAATAATAATTTACTTATAAAAAATTTAAATTATATTCCTTTATTTAATAGTTCAACTTTAATCAATTTAATTAATAATTATTTATCAAAAACTTTTCAATCTTCAAAATTATTGAATAATTTAATTTTTTTGAAAATTTATACATTTTCAAATCAAAATGATAATAATAAAAATAACAATAACTATAATAATATAATTGAGTTAATTTCTATTTTTAAAACATATGATTTTTATATTCAAAAAAATCTTTTAGTTGATAGAAAATCTCAACTTAATTCAAATAACACCAATATTAATAATAATGATTCTTCTGATGTTTTAGAAGAATTAGATGATCAAGAAAATCAAATTGGTGATATTAATGATATTAATGATCCAATTGGTAATAATAAAAAAGATTTAGATCTTTTATCATATATTGAAATTTATTCTACTTTTTTAATATATTTATCTGAAAATATTTCTCCAACTTCATTATCTCATATTTATAATAATTTTAATTCTAATTCAGAAATTAATAATGAAGATTCAAATAAATTTCATTCATTATTAACTAATGATTTATTTGAATTAATTGATAAATGTCAAGTATTTCTCAGAGAAAATTTATTAGAAGTTCAAAATTCTATAAATATTACAATAATTAATCCTATTGATGAAAATGATAATGATATACTTTCATTAATTTTAAATGGAAAATCAAATGAAAAAATAGTAACTCCTCAAAATATTAATAATACATTATCTAATGGTTATTATGCAATAGCGAAATCTGAAATTTTTAAAATTAAATATATGCCAAATTTAATAACTGAAAATAATTCAATAATTTATAAAGATAATTTAACATCATTTAATGGTAATTCAACTAATATTAATTCATCTTTTAAATCTTCATGTGTTATATATAAAAGATTAAATAAAATTTTAAAAACTGATTTTACAAATGCTTTAATTTTAAATAATTTTAATTCAATACCAATGTATTTTGATTATTGTTTAATATCTGCAAAACTTTTTCAATATAATAATTCTATAAATTTATTAAAACAAATATTATTAAAAAATAAATGGCTTTTTAAAGGTTGGAATTTATTAATAATTTTAATTGCTTCAATTGAATCTAGATCTTCATTAAAAACTTCTGATGATGAAACTTCATATTTAATTTTAACAAGTAATTATGGTGAATTTGATAGTAATTCAACTCAAACTTTACAAATTTTACAAAAGACAAAAGATTTAATAGAATATTATTTAGATTCAAAATCAAAATTACTTGATTTATTTACAAAAAATAATATGGATATTATTGATGATATTTTAATATCTAATGAAGTAAAATATGATATTTTACAAATTTATATTACAGAGATTTTCGCAGGCGAAAGATTTCAAGGATTACAAAAATCATTCGAAAGAACACCAGAATTATTTCATCTTTATAATAATTTTTTTAATGATGGAAAGAATGAATTAATGCCAGATTTTACTAAAAAACAAAAATCATTATTAAAAAATTCTATTGATATCAATGGACATTCAATTTCTCCAATAAATAATAATAAATCAATAAAAAATGATGAACAAAATGGAAGTTCAATATCTCCAAATTCTTCAGAAAGAAGAAAATTTCTTTCATTATCAATGATGATGAAGGGAACATCAAGTCATAGATTAAGTTCTAAAAGAAAATCTAGTGCAGATGATTTAGAAATGAATTCACTTACTAAATCTATAACTAAAGTTACATTGAAACCTAAAAATGCAATTGGATCATTAAGAAGAGCTAGATCTAGACATTTTTCTTCAACAAAATCAAGTGAATCTTCAAATCTTGAACCTTTACCTCAATTATCAAGTAATGGTTTAAGTGTATATAAAAAAAATATTTCAGATTCTTCAGATCCAATAACAATAAGTAATTATAATTCTGTATTTGAAAAAGTTTTATTACAACAAATATTTTTAATTGTTTCAGTATTTTATTTAAAAATGGGTCATTTTCATGAAAGTGAAAATTCAATAACTGAAGCAGAGAATTTTTTTCAATCCAATTCTTCAACAAGATCATGTTTTGGATATTTATTATTAAATTTAAATGATAATGAACTTGCTTCAATATTGAGTGTAAATTGTCTGGAAAGTTTATCATCAAAAAAGGAAATTTTGAATAATATTCAAAATAGAAAAAAAATAATAATGAAAGAATTTGAAAATATTTTAGAAAATGATGAGAAATATTTTGATGCAGTTATAGGATTAGCACAAGTTATTTTAGGAGATAATGATGATCTTATATCTCTAAAATTAAATAATACAGAAGGTTTCAATTTTTCTAGAAATCAAGATGATGGATTTGATTTTGAAAGTGGAGGATTAGCTTGTGTTTCAAGTCAAGAAAGTCATTATGGTAAAAATAATGATATTGATGGTATTTATGATTCGGATAATGATGATTCCGATTTTGAAGATGATAAAGATACAATTTCAACAAGTATAGAATATAATAATTCTAAATCAATTTCAAAAAATTTTTCAAATTTAAAAACAGAAATTCTGAGTTATAATAAATTATTTTTAAGTGAAGAAGACAAACTTATTGCATTAACAAGAGTAAAATGTTTATTAGAAAATTTTATTAATGATTATTATTATTATAATAATAATAAATTATGGTTTTGTTTATCTGAAATTTATAAAAAAATTAATGATTTTACATATTTACAAAATGCTTTATGGAAATCAGTGGAAATTGAAGAAAACTATTTAATCAGGGATTTAAAATTTTTTGAAGAGATTATGTAGAACTAAAAATAATACTTTATATAAATAAAGAAAATACTAAAATATAGCTCTTGGACAATTGAATAATACACATTTTTTTTAAGAAAATAGTCAATAATTAATAATAATTAATAATTAATAATTAATGTAGATAAATCAAAAGAAATTAAAATTAAAATTAAAATTAAAATTAAAATTGTAAATTGAAACGCAGAACAAAAAATAAAAATGAGACCAAATTTGTGGGTGTGAAATAAATTTTAAAAATATTTTAACCGTTGGCGGATTAAGTTACAAACCGGCATGGATTTATTTTTTTTTCAACCCGGATTTTTAAACTGAAATTTTTTTTTTTTTCCAAATTTAAATAAGTTAAAAACATATTCAAAAAACATGAAAATATCAAAATATGAAAACAAGAATTGATATTTAGATAAAAAAAACAATAAAAAGAAATAATTATTTTTTAATTTGTTAATAATATCATCAATAAAATATCTGAATTAAATGGATCTTGAACAAGACGAATTCTTTTTTGATGCTCAGGAGCTTGATAATGATATTATTGCAAAAAGATTACAATATGATGTTGCAAGTCATTCTGGAAAAGTTTATAAATTTTATGGAGATCAATTAAATTTAAAATATTCAAAGATTAAGAAACAATTAACAAGAGTTTCATTTAATGGACTTCAGAGTATTGCAGTAAGTTATCCATATGCATACGTGGCATCAAAAGATGGAACTATAGGAAAATATAATATTAAAGATATAAATTGTAAAGCGAAATTAATAAAATATCATAGATCTGAATTTATAAAAACACATAATTATAATGGAATTATAAGTAATAATAATAATAATAATAATAGAATTAAAAATAAAAATAAAAATAAATCTAGAAATAAAAAAGAAGAAGAAGAAAATTTTAAGAAAATAATTGATCATAATGGAGAAATATTAACAATGTCAGTTTCACCAGATGGTAATTATCTTGTAACTGGAGGAAGAGATGGAAAATTAATAATTTGGTCATGTGAATCATTGACAGCAATAAAAGAATTATATAAATTAAAAGATAAAAGAGTTGAAAGGAATGAAATTTTATCATTAACATTTCGTAAAGATTCTAAATTTAATCAATTATATGTTTCATCATCAGATTTAAAAATTCGAACATTTTCAATTAATGATTATGCACAATTAGAAACATTATATGGACATCAAGATTTAGTTGTTGATATTGATGCATTAAATGAAGAAAAATGTGTGACAGTTGGATCAAGAGATAAAACAGCAATTTTTTGGAAAATTCCTGAAGAAACAAGAATGGTTTTTAGAGGTGGAGATTATAAGAAGAAAAAAATTAATAATAATAAAAAATTGAAACAAAATGGACAAAATGGACAAAATGGAGAAGAAAAAGAAAAAGAGAAAGAAATTAAAGATACAGATAATCAAAAAGAAAGAAGAGCAAAAATTAGACATTTAAAAGAAAATGGAAATGGAGAACTTAAAGAAAAAGATGAAGATGAAGAACCATTTTTTAATGAAGGATCTATAGATTGTGTGAGTTTTATTGATTCAACACATTTTATAACAGGATCAGATAATGGATCAATATCACTTTGGTCATTATCAAAGAAAAAACCAATATTTACAAAAAGATGTGCACATGGAGTAATACCAAAATTAGAATCTATTAAAGTTAGTGGAGAATCAAATCCATTAAAAAGGGAAAGAGAAATCCCACCAAGAAATCCATATTGGATAACATCAATTAAAAGTATTCCATTTAGTGATTTATTTATATCAGGATCATGGAATGGACAATTAATTATTTGGCAATTAGATAAAAATTTACGTGAATTTAAGAAAAAATATTGTATAAATGAAGCTTTTGGAATTGTAACAAAAATAGATACACTTGAAATTACAGAATATGAAAATTATAAAATACTTGAAGATGAGAAATTTAAAAGTGGAAAAATAAAAATATTTGCAAGTCTTAGTAAAGAACATAGATTAGGTAGATGGATTAAACCTGGTATTGGAGCCAGAAATTGCATATACTCATTTAGCATTGATATTAAAAAAAGTGAAAATAAAATTGAAGATAAAACTGAGAAAGATTTGGATTAGATTTGTATTAGAAATGAAATAGAATGCGATAATGTGATATATAATCATGTATACTTCTATAGAACACAAAGCATATATACAATCATCTGGTAAATAATAAACATTCTGAACACTCGAATACTTTCCTCACTTCTTTGCTCTCTGCATTTATTTTCCTCTTGTAACTCGAATATAATCAGAATATAATCAGACCCCGACACAGACCCCTTAATCATCTGACTGCTTTATATTTTGACTCTAGCAGGGGTTAACAAGCAACAAAAGGGGTTTCCACAGGGGGTCTACCCTCGGTCACGCTTCTTCCCACGTCTTACCAGTTTTCTCTGCCGGCACGTGGTTCTCGTCTCCTTCTTCGCTTCTTCTCTCTTCAGTTGTGTGAATAAATCAAAAATTTTCACTGTTGTGAATTGTATTTGAAGTATGAGCGAGTGAGGTGAGTAATTGAAATTCATTCATTTTCATTCTACTGTTTTATTTTATCTTATATTTCTTATTTCTGATTTCAAATATATCAATAAAATCATCATTAAAAGACTTTTATTTACTTTAATTTAATAATATCAATCAAGTAATTTATTTATATTAACAATAATTTTCCTGTGGATACTTAAATTATATAAAAACATTTCAAAAAAAATTTAACATATAGTTAGTCCCTTAAATATTCAGATGGTGCATAACTTTTTATCCATATTATCTAAATTCTATGATAGATCTTTTTTTAAATTTTTTTCTTTCAATCAACAATAAATTTGTCTTTAATAAAAGCTAACCTTTCTTCAAACTCCAGCTAATAATTCATAATTCATAATTCATAATTCTTATATTATCTTATCATTTAATAACTTATTTCAAAATTATTTCAAAATTATTTCAAAATTATTTCAAAATTATTTCAAAATTATTTTAAAATTATCTCAAAATGTCTTTCATAAATATTTGTCGTGATAATACTGATCCATTTTATCGTTATAAAATGCCTCCAATTCAATCAAAAATTGAAGGTAGAGGTAATGGTATTAAAACTGCAATTGTTAATTTATCTGAAGTTGCTCGTGCTTTAAATAGACCTGCTCCATATGTTGTAAAATATTTTGGTTTTGAATTAGGTGCTCAAACTTCAATTAATGAAAGTACTGATCGTTATTTAGTTAATGGTACTCATGATTCTTCAAAATTACAAGATTTATTAGATGGTTTTATTAATAAATTTGTTTTATGTAAATCTTGTAAAAATCCAGAAACTGAAATTTTTATTGCAAAAGATTCAAACCTTTTAAGAATTTGTAAAGCTTGTGGTAAACAAACTCCAATTAATTTACGTCATAAATTATCTTCTTATATTCAAAAAAATCCTCCAGAAAAATCAAAAGGTAAAAAATCTGCAACTGCTTCTGCTTATGTTGGTGCAGGTAATTTATCTGATGTTGTAACTTCTCATAAATCTACTGCTTCTTCTTCAAATAATGGTTCTGAAAATGGTATTAATAATAATAATAATAATAATAATAATGATGATGATGATGATGATGCTGTAACTAAAACTCTTGATAAAGAAGCTGCTGAAGCTGCAAAAGTTTCAACAATCTCAACTCTTGATGATAATTGGGCTGTTGATATGTCTCCGGAAGCAATTGCAAAACGTGCTCAAGAATTAGAAAAATTAAATATTTCTGATGATTATGATACTTTTGGTGAATGGTTAATTGAATCAAATCCGAAACCAAGTGATATAGAAATTTATAAAAAAATTTCTTCATTAAATATTATTGGTACTGATAAAACTTTAACAGTTTTAGCTCAAGCTTTATTTACAAAAGATATTATTAATGAAATTGAACCACATTCTGGTTTATTAATTAGAATGATTAAAGATTGTGATGATGGTAAAATTAAAGCAGAAAAATCATTTTTAGGTGGTCTTGAAAGATTTCTTGGTATTAATTATCCTGAATTAATTCCAAGTTTAACAAAAATTTTATTTAAATTATATGATAATGAAATTATTAGTGAAAATTCAATTAAAAATTTTGGTACAACTGTTAGTAAAAAATATGTTGATAAATCAACAAGTAAAAAAGTTAGAAAAGCTGCAAAACCATTCTTAAAATGGTTAGAAGAAGCTGAAAGTGAAAGTGAAAGTGAAGAAGAAAGTGATTAAATAACTTACTTTCTTTTCATCTTTTTCCCCCTTTTTTTTTTACTCTCTTTTTCCTTTATCTTTCACTCTACCCTTTCCTTTACTACTTACTCCATTCAAATGATTATTATCTTAGTTTCATGTTTTATTTAGTATAATTATTAGTTTTAAATATGGATATAAATCAAAAATAAAATATGTTTTAAAAGTTTATTAAACTTCTTCTTCTTCATCTTTTTGTTGTTTATATAAATGTAAATTCATGAGAAAATAAATAATAAAGATATATATAATCTAACCACCTCTTTGTTCATTTTCAACTTCTTCAATCTTAATACTCTTTCTATGATCAACAACTTCATTTTCTAAATCTTCTTTATCTGATGCCATTTTCATACTTTCTTGAGATTTTCCATTTTTATCTTGAATGATTTTTTTATTTTTATCCTTTTTAGCAAAATTAAAATCATCATTATCATCTCCTTCTTCTGGTCCACAACCACAATCATAATCATTTAAAATATTCGTACAATCATAAATTGGTTTTTTTAAAAAATTATTAACTTTATTATGTAAATCACATCCCCATAATGCTGCATTTTGTTTACTATCAAGTTGTGGTGGAAATTTTTCAATTAATCTTTGAAAATGTTCTGCACAATCTCCACATGGATAAACTTTAACAAATAAATTAATAAATTGATTAGTTGTTTCTTTTTCTTCAGCTTTTGGAATTTCTGGATATCTTGCAAGTATATTATGAAATAATGTCCATGTTGCTCTCCCTATTTCTGCTCTTAAAGTTTGATTTTCCATTTTTGGCATAAATGGTGTTAAAACTATATTTGGTAAATTTGTTGATTTCTCATTGGAATTTATATCTATTTCATCATTATCATTATTAATTTTCTTAAATGGTTTCTTTTTCATTGGTGTTAATGTTGTTTGAATATTTTCTGATTTTAATGGTGCTGGAAAATCTAAATCATTTGTAGTATTATTTTTAGTTATAAAAAATAAAAGTGCAAGAATTAAAAGTGTAGCCAATGGAACAATTGGCTTTTTGAAATTTCTAATCATCATTGAATGCTTAAAAAGAATCTAGTTAGTTTAATTGAATTGAATGTTAATTTATTGTAAGATATATAAAAATATTTAATATAAATGATAATTGATAATTGATAATTGTAGGAATATAAAGATATAAATAGGTTTAAATTGACATCATCATCCGATTTTTTGATTTAAGACAGACCTGGTCGCACGTGCTAATCCGGATATTCTTTTCTTGTATCGGTACGATAATTTTCAGTTTCTAATTTTTGATCCCATTCTTTTTCCAAAGTTTTCATATAATTCAAAACAAATTCACTATTTGTTTTATCAATTTCAGAAATTTTTAAAATTTCTTTACCTGTTAAAGTACATGCAGAACCATATTTTACATCTTGTTTATCAAAAGTTGGATTTGCTTCTAAAGCTGCAAATACTGGTGATTTTGCTGCCATAAAACCATGAATATTATGCCATGGAGATCCTAAAATTCTTGCAAAATAAAATAATGCAATCATACCATAATATGTTAAAAAATTTAAAAATTTACCAAATGAAAAACTTATAAAAATTCCTGGATTAACTAAATATTCAGTTATATTTAATTCATTTAATTCTTTATAATATGATAAATGTAAAAGATCAAGTAATCTTTTTGAACCTTCATAAGAAACATTTGATTTAATTAATTGAATATCATTCATTGATAAATATTTTGGATCAGACATTAAACTTGATATTAATATGATTCTTGCATTACCTTTTGATAATAATAATTTTAATTTACTTATAAAATAATATGGACCAAATACATTTGCTTGAAATACTAAACCTAAATTATCTTTTGATTTTATACCAATTTTTTGAATTTTATAAGTTGGAGCAGTTACAGCTTCTAATGGTTTTGTAATTACATCTTTTGTAGCTTGGATCCAATCAATTCCAGAAAATACACCTTGAGCAGCATTTATAAAAAGATAATTAATTTCTGAATAAATTTTTTTTAATTCATAAATTCCTGTTAATATTGATATCATATCAGTAAAATCGATTAAAAGATAATCGAAATCTAAAGATCCAGATCTTTTTAATTTTTCATTATGATATTTTTTGATCAATTGAATAACTTCATTTGCTCTTGGTAATGTTCTTGAAGTTACAATAATTGTAATTCTTGCATCTTCTGGAGCTGTTTTCAAGAATCTATAAGCAATATTTAACCCAAGATTACTATTAGTTCCAGTAATTATAGTTACTAATCTTTTAGGAGTCTCCATTATTATTGTAATGATGATTGATAAACGATATTGGACTATTCTATATTCTCTTTTCAATTTAATAAAGCATTAAAATCCATAATTTAATCAAATAAATTCAGTTCCTCACTTCTCCAGCTCTGCGTTTGTTTCCAAGATTCAATTCGAGATCTTCGTAAAGGGTCTCGTATAAGATCGTTTCGGGAAAATGGGTTACCCTGCCAAGATCATCCAATAAACCACTTTTTTCAATGATAATTTACAATCAAAGCTACAAAAGATGAAATTATTATCTAACAACTAAACAATAATTAGTTTTTTATTCAAGAACTTATTGAAGAATTTAGAGAAGAGCTGATTACGAAAAATTGTTGAAAATGAAAATATATACAGAACAAAACAAAAACAAATTTGAACTTTTTTTCTCTATATTAGTAAAATGACTATTTGGTATTTATTTACAAACATCCATTATTATGATTATGATTATTATAATTTTTTGAAATTACTTTTCTCTAAGAAAACTTATCCCCAGGTTTACGAGACTAATAAAAACAAGTTAAATGTTAGTATGATTGCAATTGTTGATTTTATTGTATTTTAGCAAAAAAAAAAAAACTTACAGTATAAGCATCTCCACCTCCTTGATATTCACTTTTACGTTGAACTCCACTTGATTCAGGAAAACCTGGTTTTACCTTGGAACTATCAAAACCATCATGTTGATCTTTAAGATCTTCCCAACTTTTATGACTTGGTCTATATTGAGTTTCTCTTCTTGTATTAATTTGTCTAATGAAAAAATAAATTAGTTAGTATTAATTAATTATTTATAACATTAGTTTATTCAATAATAATAAACATACTTTTTTGCATATATTAAAGATCCAACACCTACTGCGGTGATAAGACCCATACCTGCCCTATTTTAATTCCAATTCCAAAAGCAAAAGCAAAAATAGATGATGTCAGTTTTAAAGTTCTTATTTTTCCTACTTATTTTAAATAATATTATTTTTCTTAATGAAAACGACTCATATTACAAAAATTTAACAAAAAAAAAAAGCATCTTGCTTACCAGAAAGATCTTGGAGTATTCATTTTGATTTAATGTAATTTAATTTAACTTTATTAATTATTTATATTTAATCACTTAGATTAATAATATTAAGAATTTCTTATTGTTTCTATTTGAAAACTAAATAAATATTAGAATAATTTCGATAAACATAACGTTACAGTATGTTTTAATTCAATTTAATTGGATAAATTGATTACGTAAAACTGGGTGAGATTTTAACTTTAAAATAACGGATATGATAAATTTTTAGAATGAAGCTCGTGATTTCTAAACAAAAGATAGAAAAAAATAGGTCAAATTTTTAGGAATTTTACTTCTAAATGATTACAGAGAATATAATAGATGAATTATTAAAAGTTTGTTTGATTAGATTTAAATATTTCTATTATACAAAGAATTAACTTGTTTAATCAAATAAACCGAAACCCATATCATCATCTGATTCTTCAGCTTCTTCTTCGGCCTCTTCTTCAGCTTCTTCAGTTGCAGCTTCACCAGAAGCAGCAGCAGAACCTGAACCTGAACCGGAACCAGCAGAAACACCACCAGATAAAGAAGCTAATTTAGTTGAACCTTCAGCAATTAATTCTTCAAGTGATTTGTCATGAACAGCATCTAATAATAATTTAGCTTGTTTTGTATCAACTTCAATTCCAACAGATTCTAAAACATGTTCAATATCTTTGACGGAAACATGAGAACTACCACCTTCGGTAAGTAAGAGATATGCAGCTAAATATTTCACTATTGAAAATAAAAATGTTAATATTATAATTCAAAAATAATCATGAAATTTATATATTTATTCCACTGAATTCATTTTAATTGAAATATGACAACGTTTTTCAAAGTCATTTGACTTTTACAAATAAACATACTTTTTTAAATTGTTTAATATTTAATATTTTATATTTTATATTATTATTTTTTATTAGAATAATCACTTTTAAGCTTTAACGCAGACTATCCTTTGTAATTATTTATGGATTTGATTTTAATAATATTGATTTTTTAGGTAATTTAAAATTGAAAATATTATATACTTACAATTTCAGACAAACGAAAAATGGCATATTAGAAATTCCATCTTCCAGATTGTGTCTACCAAACGGTAAAATTATTCACCACCAAAATCAAAAGGGTTTTAGTCCCTAAATTATTTCAGTAAAAGCCCTATAAGGATATATGTGACTTTCAAATATTCACTAGAATTGGTGCTCGTAACACGCTCTCTCTCCTAAATCTCTCCAGTACATTGTTATTTGTCGTCAAATTGAAGTGCAGTCACATGTATCAACCTCAAATAAACCATAAAACTGGTTTCACTAGAGGAAATTCAAAAAATCATTTGATATGTTTATATTATGTAAGGTCGCATGATCAATGTGATATAATTAAGGTTTTTCTTACTGTACTCCTCTGCAATGTTCCTTTGTTCTTCGGAATTGGGGGTTTTCAAATACCGAAAGCAACCCAAACTTTTCTCTTCCGAAGTGTGCACATTCTTGCATGACACGTGACTTCTTCGGATTTTTTTTGAAGTCAATTTTTCCGTTGATTTCAGCTGCTGTTTTTTTTTTTCTCCGGTTCCGGCGTCTCCAATCTGGATTTCGTTTTGAATTGGCTCCGTTTTTCCCGGAGAATATTTACAAAGAAGAACTTGAGAAGGCCTCAGCAAACAAAAACAAATCAATCAGATTTAGCAAATCAATTAATGAATAAGTTAATCCAAAATCCAATTGATTGATAGGTTTAATATTTTTCAAATAATGACTAAAAAATTATATTCAAAATAGAATATGTAATGTAATTTGAAATAAAAATATAAATTCAAATAAATATATAAAAAATATAAATATAAATACGGTATTAATAAGCATAAACAGAAAAATTCTAGAAATCGTAAAACATGACATTAATAGAATAGTAGCAGCAATGAATCAAAAAAAAAAAAAAAAAGTAATAATAATGATTTTTGACAAAAATTTATCTGGTTTTTATAATAATGTAAAATATATTAAGAAAAAAAATGTCTTTAAATAAACTATAATAAAAAAAACTGTACGTTGAAACTTGAAAGCAATATCATAGTAGTAGTAGTAATAGTAGTAGTTCGCCAATTATTGTAAAAAGGGATGAGTTCTGGATTTTGATTGGAACTGGAGGGAATCTTTTTTAGAAAAAATTCTGAAATTCTGAAATTCATAAATTCATAAATTTATAAATATTCATTATTAGGTTGCTATTCGGAATTAAGCCATTGATTATCCAAATGAATTTAGGATAATAATCTTAGTTTGATAAGAAAATAGTAATTGTAAAATATGATTGAAGTATGATCAATATTGTAGATTAATAATAAGTTACTGTATATGATAAAGAAATCATTAACCCTATTAATTTTTTCTAAAAACTCATAATTTTAGAAAATTATATCAAAATTATTCAAAAAAATCATTTAATTTGATTATTTTTTTGATTCTTCTATAATTTCTTCATGAAATATATTTAAATCTTTTAAAATTTCTTCAATTTGAGTAAATTCTCTAATTTCATCATTTGAATTTTGATTATTAATAATTTTATTTTTTAAAAATGATTGATAAATATTTTGAGTATTTTTAAAATTATTTGAAGATTTAAAAAATTCTTCTTTAATTGAATCAATTTCTTCAATATATTTCATTGTTTTCATTGTATATAATTCTTTAATTGCATTACAATTTGTTAATTGTAATGAAGTAATTTGTTTTAATAATAAAAATAAATCATTTTTTAATTTCAATTCTTCTTCATTATTTAAATTATTCTTATTTTCCATAATTTCTTGTTCTAAAGATTCTATTAATGTTACTGTTCTTGAATAATTTGGTAAATATTTAATTTTTATTGAAATCATTGAACTTGTAAATGTTATTATTGAATTCATATCTAATATTGGTTCATCATAATCTTCATGTTTTTTTTTATCATTTTTATTATTTGATTTATTTAATTTATTTATAAAACTATTACTTCTTCTATTTTTGGATTTTAAGAAATAATTCCTAATTTTAAAACTCATTTTTGTAAAAAAATTATATTATATTTTGTTGCATTTATATAAAAACTTATCATAAAGTATTATAATTTATGTTTATATTGATTAATATTGTAATGAAATGTTCTTTAATATAAAATGCAATATTAAATTATAAAAACTGAAAGAAATATTTTCTATGAATATTAATATGAATTTATATTTAAATTTAAATTATAATATTGTTTACTTTTTCTTTTACTTCAGCTGTCAACTTATTTATGAAAGTGAGGTGATGAGTAATGTACTAACGAGTAAAATAAATGAGTATTAGTTAAGAAAGTGACTTTTGAATTTAATATAAAAAACTTGAATCATTAAATATAATTTTGAAATAGTTATACTTTTATGGAATATTTATACATTTATTATATTATTTGTAATAACAGATATTAATTAATTCATGGAAATTCCATATTTATATTCAAATAAAATTTAAATTAATACAAAGAAACATATAAATTCACCTTCATGTTTATTATAAAGAAAAATTACTGGCTAAAGCTAAGTAACTAGAAATTTTGAGGCAGATCCCTTTGCTATCGGGAATCGGATGGTCTGGTTGTTGAAATTCGGAATCCCACTTTGCATTACAAGTACATTTTTTTTTTTTCCAATTTATTCTTATGAATTCAATCAATCACACTTAAATTCATTTATGATCCTTTTGAAATTCAATTGCTTTTATTCTTTTGAAAGCAACTCATTTGATTATTCAATCATTTGAGAAAAAGGTATAAAATGACCTTATCTTATTTAACAACTTGCTTTAATTTAGCAAATGAGCAACAGAAAGAATTATAAACAAGTTAAAAGTTACGCAAGGTACTTACTGTATTGAAATCATTAAAATTGAGTGGAAATAAGATTTCAAATATTTCATATTTTATTGCTTAAAAGAATATCTCCATTCACAAAAAAAAACATAAATCGCATATCTTCAATTGAGACAGATATTAGTAAGTGAAAAAGTTTGAAAGCAATATAATTCAAAAGTATCAAAATTATATTATTCATATTTGATAGTTTGCTAAATGAAAAGTTCAACCTTCTTTTTTAAAAAAAAATAAAGAATTGAGTTATTTAGGTTTTACTCTATACCAAGTTCACTTGAAATAATATATTAACCTAGATTCCCCGATACTTTTGGGATACATTGTACTCGGATAATTTTGTGTGTGGACAGAACAGAGAGGTTTTGAATCCATTTAAGGTATCTCGTTTCCTCCGGACGCAGAGTCTGCCTGATAGAAGGGGTGGTGCGTTGTTTAAAGCAGACCAAAAGTACGAGTAGCACACGGGCCGGTGTTTATCCACAAAGATTGTTCCAATAGAGAAAACGATTTACTTCTCATATATTATAAAATATGGATGAATTTATTGGACTAACGAGACTAGCTATATTCATAGATTAATTGCAACAAAAAAGAGATTAATCTAGTATTCTTGTTATCAGTATTTATTTCCATACTTAAGAAGAAAACGAATTTTCTTCTTCAAACGTCTTTTTATCAAGAATAATAATAATAATAATTGTTTTATCATTTTCTCTGTTTTTTAGATAAAGTAACTATAAAAGAATAATTGTTCCGGTAAAGAGTAAATTAGTTTGAGAGATCAGCGGCGTGGATTTCTGTCACTCCTATAAACCGGAGCATAATTTTTCCGAAACGTAAATTGTGCCGTATTACATACAGTTTAATAATAAAACTGGTAAAAATCGGAATAATTTATGATATTTATTGTAATAATTATGATTTGAATGAGTAAAATAAAATAATCATGATTAAATTCAATATGGTTTCTAATAATTAAATGTCAGTTCAAATAAATTTGGTTAATAAATCAAAAAATGGGTAAATTAATTTAAAAGTTAATCCGGATTCTTATAGATTTACATTATTTTTATTTGTATTCATTTTATTTAGTTTATTTCTAATTTTTTTTTTTTTTTTTTTCTTCTAAAAATCATTTTTCCGGATAATTGAATATAAAAAAATTTAGAAGCAGAAAAGAGGGGCATATTCGTAACTATTCTAGTTTCTTCATATTTAAGAGTAATTGGGTTTGTATTTCTAAAAAAAAAACTTGATATGATCTTCTTTTCTGTTTTTTTTGTTTTTTTTTGAAAGAAATTGTTAATAGAATTTAAATGGATAAGTAACTTATATTGAAGAACTGAAATTGAGCAAAAAAAAAATAATCAAAATTAAATAAAGAACTATTAAAAAACAATGAATAAGTATAGTAATAAATTGAACCATACATGTGAAAAAATATCAAGTAAACAACAAATAAATAAATAAATAGATAAATAAATAGAGGTAAAAAGACAGATAGACAAAAAAGAATAAATTGATTGATGATTAAAGGGAAAGGCAAAAGGAGAGTCTATTAAGACAAATATGTCATTTACAAAAAAGAAAAAAAAAAATTTTATTTTCATTTTAAACTACCAGCAACAGCACCAACAATAATTGCAACAAGAATTAAAACTATAAGTACAACAATAAATATACACCATCTTTTCTTTTTTCTTGCTTTTTGAGCACTTGTTACAGCTTTATCAGTTTCAGCTAAACCTTGTTCAACATCAGTTTGAGCTTTTTCAAAATTTTGATCAATTTGTTGAATAACTTCATCTTGTTCAGCTATTAAATCTTCCATTTCAGTAAATAATTGAGTTAATTCTTGCATTGATTTTTCAATTTTAATTAATTCTTGATGTCTTTGTTGAACTTCAGCTAAAGCAGATTTTGCTTCACCTCTTCTATTTGAATTTAATAAAGCTTGAGAAAACATTTGTTGAGAATTACCAGATTCAAATTCTTCAAGAACTTGAGAAATTTCATTATCAGAAGCATTTGGTTTAATAATTTTATATTGTCTTGCAGCTTGTTGTTTATTTGAATCTTTAAAATTAGATTGAATTAATCTAAAATGATTAATTAAAGATAAAAAATCTTCTTTAACATTTTCAGCTTGATCATTTTTTTCTGAATTTGAACCAGATTTTTTAACAATTTTAGAAATTTTAAATTTTAAATCATTTTGTTTTGATTGAATTTGAGCTAATAAAGAATCTAATTCTTTTCTTGTTATTGATTCTTGTTCATCATCAAATTCATTTAATAAACGTTTTTGAGTTGATTCAATTTGATTTATTAAATCTGAATAAGATTTTAAATTTAATTTAATTTTATTAATTTCATTAAAAAAATTTGCAGAATCATCAACATTATTTAACTCATAATTTGAATGTTCATCAAATGGATTTGAACCACCTGGTTTTTGATTACCATAAGAGTAACTCATTTTTTTAATTTTATAATTTTATTAAGTTCAATAAGTTGAAATATTAAAAGATTGATAGTTTAAAGAATTGTAAGGCTGAAAGATTGATAAGTTGATTTAGACTAGAATATTGAATAATTGACCAGAAGAATAATTGAATAGTTGAATAATTGAGTTGATTAATTGAGTTGATTAATTTAAGTAAATGTATTTGATAAATAAGGATCTAAAACACAAATATTATTTAAGTCAATGAATGAGATGAGTTACAATGAGATTAAAAGAACTAGATTGCAAAATAGATAACTTGTCACTCTAAAACTAATACTAATATTAAAACCACTCAGGAAGTAAATTCAATTGCAATAATTCTTTCTTTCTTTCTTTCTTTCTTTCATATTCAAACTCATAATAATTCCTTAGCGATAATGCGAAATAAAATCTTCAGGAACGAAGAACACAAAAATGAGTGTGTTGGTTTTCCAGTTCTGAAACAAAAAAAATAAACGCGTGAAAAGGTTATTTGTGAGAAATAAATAAGGCTGACGCGTCAGTGTGGGACCCCTGCTAACGTCAGCGTATCGAAGAATCTATTTATAGAAACAGAAACAAAAAAAAGAAAAGCATCCAAAGACACGGGTCAAAAATGGTCTAAAGAATTATGACATGTGACCAGAGTAAGAAGAGAAACTCATGTGTTGAATATTTCGAAAACTTTCAAGCAAACGTTACTGTGGCCGAGAGGTTAAGGCGATGCCCTGCTAACTTTCTAGTAAAAGCAGTTTAGGCATTGGGTTTATCCTTCGCAGGTTCGAATCCTGTCTGTAACGTCTGGGTTTTTTTTTCTTTTTTTTTTTTTTCTTGGTTATTATTAATATAATTCTACCTGATTGATAAAATAATTTATCAATTTATGGAATCACTTGAAATAGTTTTATGGAAAAGATTTTTAAAAAATTGAAATAATTTATTTATAAATATATATATATTACTATAGAAAAACTAACTAATTTTGTTAAAAAGAAAAAAAAGATAAAAAAAAGATAGGAAAAAGATAGAAAAAAGGAAAGAAAAGACAAAAAAAATGAATTGGAAAAGAAAATATAAAATCATAAAATGAATTGAAAAAAAGAATTGAAAATCAAAATCAAAATTTCAAACAAAATCAAAAATCAAAATGAAAAAAGTAAATAAAAGAATAAATAACTAAGGAAAAATAAAATAAAATAAAATGAAATTGAAAACAAAATAATCAATTTTTACGAAAAAAAACGAAATAAATTTTAGTCAAAAAAAAAAAAAAAAAATTTTACTTTTTTTTTTAATTAAAATCATTCCAAGATTTTCCTTTAACTGAAGCCAATTCATCTTTTGATGGAATATGACCAGTTGTAAAATATCCCGACTGAATTTTGGCATCAATTTCAACATTGCCATCAGCCGGAATTAAATTTTCGGGTAATGGTATTCTATTAATTACTTTAATTCCACTTTTAACTATAGAATTATATTTCATATTTGACATTGATAATAAATTATCAATTTTTTTAATACCAAAAAAATGTAAAATATCTGGCATTAATTCTTGAAATCTCATATCTTTAACACCTGCAATTAATTCTGTTCTTTTAAAATAATCACAAGCTTTATCACCAGATCTTTTTCTTGCATTATAAACTAAAAATTTAGTAACTTCACCTAAACTTCTACCTTCTTTTTGAAAATAAACAACTAAACCAACACCACCATTTTGAGCTTGTTTAATACTTTCAATAATACTATAAATTAAATATGGTCTACAAGTACAAATATCTGAACAAAATACATCACTACTTGAACAAGAATCATGAATTCTTAAAGTTAAATTTTTTTCTGAATTTGATAAATAATTTGGATCACCAAAAATATATGCAGTTGAACCACCAATTGGAGGTAAAAAAACTTTAATATCAGGTCTTGTAATTAATTCTGGATACATACCATTTGTATGATTAAATAAAATATTTCTTAATTTATATTCACTAATATTAAATCTTTTTGCAAAACCAGGTAAATACCAAACTGGATCAATTGCTAATTTTGTTACAGCAATATCACCTTTTTTATTTAAAACAATTTTACCATCAATTTTTAAATTATTATTTAAAATTTCTTGAGTAATTTCTGTAATTTGTAAATTTGCTTTTGTTACAGAAATTGTTGGTCTAATTGAAATATTTTTTTTTTCAATTAAATTATTAAAAATCCATGGAGAATTATGACCTAAAGGATCTATTGAAATAATTTTATTTTCTTCAAACCAAGAAGGTTGTGGTTTAAAATTAAAAGCAGGTTCAGCATTTTTAAAATCAGGTTTAAATAATGGATCTAATCTTTCAGTTGCAATTGATAAAGCTGAATAAATATTATAACAACCCATATAACAACCAATTGAATTATGAAAAGATAAATTATTACCAAATTTTGAAGAAATTATTATTGGATTTCTAATTTCAAAATTTTTTGAAGCCCAATTAATTTTAATTGGATTAATATTTGGATCATTTGGATAAGTAGCTAAAATAACATCTTTAATTAAATCATTATAATCATCTTCATTTTCAATTTCATCTTTTAAATCATAATTAATTTGTCTATTAAATTTTGAAAATTGATTTAAAATTGGTAAAGGTAAAACAGCAGCTGGAGCCATAATAATATTTATAATATAATAAAGAAGAGTATAATTGTAATAGAAATAGAAATAGAAATTGAAATTGACTAAACGCAAAGAAATTTATTTAAATAAATTAAATAAAGTAAAATAAATAAATAAAATAATTAAAAGATAATTAAAAACCTGAATTAAAATTGAGAAATATATAGAAAATATAGAGATATTTATATTATTTGAAAATGAATTTGAAATTGAATTGTATATGAAATTGTAAATGAAATTGATTATGAAATTGAATATTAAATTGAAATGGATATAATGGATAAAGTGGATATTAAAGAATATTTGTTTTAAATGAGAGAATAAACAGTGTAAGAGTAAAAGTATAGTTAATAAGGTTAATAAGTAAAGTAGAAAGTAGTGAATAGAAATAAAATGGAAACAGAGGCAACAAAAATCGAATTCAATTGGCCAGTTTCGGGAGTATTAAAAAACTAAAAGAAAATTAAGAAAAGTAAAGTTTTTGGAAATATTTTATGAATTTTAATGTCGATTTGAAATTGAATTGAAGATGAATTGAATTGAATTGGAATAGAGTTGAAATTACTGCACTTAGAAGAGAAAAGACAGAACAAGAACAATGACTTGTTTTTCAGTTGTTTCTTGATATGATTGCAATTGCAATTATTCTTTATTTCCTAATATTGAATAATGCTAACCACTCGAATTATCGTTTGAATTCAATTACAACTTGAACTACCATTTGAATTATCACCAATTCTTTTCAATTCCACTTAGTTTGTTATTGACAATTGCTATTCACTTTTGTGATTGTGTTTGTGGTTTTATTCTCAGCAATTGTCTTTTTGTGCTGGAGTTCTTTGTTTTGTTTCTGGTTCTGTTTGTGGTTTTGTCTATTTTTGTTTTAAAACATGCTTTGAAAGTGCTTTTGAACTGCTCTCGAACTGCTTTGAGGATGTCTGGTCTTGTGAGGGCGAGTGAAGTGACGTGCTCTGATAAGAAATTGGATCCTTTAAAAGTCTGGAAGGAGATTTGCTTATCTTTTTTGGTTTCCATTTCAGTTCTAGAGAAACAACATGAACCAATGTTGTTATACTTTTATCAAAATGACTTCTTTATATTTTGGACTCATTCCCTTAGGATTTTCAAGTTAATATTAATAATAATATTCAACCACTTTGAAATTTACTTTATATTTATTGAAATGAATTCTATCACAATCAATAATAAATGTATCTCAAAGTATCTTTTGATTTTGGATTGATAAAATGTATTATGATTGCATTTTCATTGAGTTTGGATTCATTCTTGATTACATCTTTCGATTACATCTTCATTGCATCTGGAGTCATTCATTTTCAATTCAATTCCACTTTCCTTTTGATTTCAATTTACTTTTACTTTCATTTCATCTCATTTTCACAAGCCCTCCACAAACAACAAACAAAAGAATACGAGCCGCGGAAGACACGCCTTCTGGCACCGCTTCCCCTCGGCCCAGTGCTGTGGGCCCAGTGCTTTGGTCCCGAGCGGGCCATTTCTCTTTGCCCACGGGTCCGCTGCGTGCTCCCCATGGGACTTTTCTCTGCCTTTTCTCTGAACACAAAAAGAAAAAGATGATAAAACAAGAAGAGGATAAAGCAAATTAAATGGAATCAAATAGAAATTGAGTAAGAAGAAGAATGGATATAAAGGAAAGATACCAAGAATATGAAGAGTATCAGAAAGTATGGAGAATACCAAGAAATAAATAAGTGGTATTCAAGTCAAATAATAAACGAGCTTCAAATTCTAAGAACTAAAAGTCATTTATTTTTTTCTTGATTATCTTACTCTGAATAAATCTGAATGAATCTGAATGAATCTGAATGAATCTAAAAGAATCTGAAAAGAATCTGAAAAGATCTGAAATCATTTGGATTAATCTATAATTATCTATAATAATCAGGAATATTTTGAAATAATTTAATTGATTACTGATAAATAAAACCGGCGAAAGAATTAAATTACCAAATAATTCAAATAAATCAAATTTAATCTATTAAACCAACAATTAATTCTTTTTATTCATTTATTATAATAAAAAATTGAGCCATTTAATGGCAATTCTTAATCTTTTTTTATCCATTTTTAAAAAAAAAAAACTAAAGAAAAGAAAAAGAATAATATTTAAAGGATTTAAAAATCAGGGAATTCATTCAAAAAGGAAATCAATTTATATTTATATTTGTAATGGTATGGTCTACCTTATCAATCAATTAATCTTACTCTGAATCTATTAGTATCTTTTTTTCCAATAATTATTCCCTTAAGAAATCAAACAATCCTTGTATAAAAAAAAAAAGGAAAAAAAATAGATTTCAACACCCGCGGCGTTCACCTGCCCCGCGGCACAGAAGTCACCTCAAAAAATTTTAAAATCACAGAATTTTAAAGTTTCCTTTTTTGTAACAAGGAAAAAATAAAATTAATTTCTGTTCACTTTTAGGTTCATTAGCCACCCTCAGTACTTCCTAGTACTTCCTAGTACCTTAGCCAACATATTTAAACGTAATACTACACGACCCCACTTTCTTGGATTCAATTAGATTTAATTGAATAGTTAAATAATTTAAACAAAAATTCATCATTAAACGTTTCATAATATACAATATAATAAATAAATAAATAAATAAATAAATAAATAAAAAAATAAAAAAATGAATGAACTAATTAATAATTAACTTCATTCATTCTTCTTTCCTGAAATTTATTCAATTAATGTCTTTCTTAGCTCAGATCTATATCTTCATTCTCTGAAATATTTTTATGTCCAGTAATAACTATATCACTATCATATCCATCTGAATAATTCTCTAAAAACGTATCTTTATATTCATTCTTTTCATAATCACTATCTAAGAATATATTTTCATAATAATTATCTCGATGTTCATTATATATAGAATTATTAATTTCAATACCATCATCGTTATCAATATACTCTTCATCTATATCAATTTGTTCATTTAAAGTTTTTCTACTATTCAAAGTTTCAAGTGTGTTACTTGTCAATTTTGGACTTGCAGTATCACCCATTGAATCATAATTTTCATCCGTATCAAAATACGTTTCCAATGATTTATTTGATAAAGCTACTTCTTCTTTTTCTTCTTTTTCTTCTTTTTCTTCATCTTCTTTTTTTTTATTATAAATATCAGATGTATGAACAATATTAGAGTTTTCATCCAGAATTACAAATCTTTTCTCTTCTCTATTAACATTATTTACTTCTTTAGCTTCAAATTCTTCTTTTCCTTCTTCTTCTTCTTCCTCTTTAATCTTATAATCATAATTATATCTATATTTTCTTCTATTTTTTCTAATTTTTGCCAGTGGTCCTATTTTTTCTTTATAATTAACTTTTTTTCTTTCCCTTTTACCTAAAATAACATTATTTAAATCAATCTCTAATTTATTTTCAATACTTCCTTCATGCCATGGTTCATAATCCCAATTATTTTTACCATATAATCCACCTTTTGGAATAGTTTTTTCAATTTTAAATCCATCATCATCTTCAAACTTGAAAATATTTTCTTTTTTTACTTTTACTTTTACTTTTACATCTTTCTTTCCTTTTTCTTTTTCTTTTTCTTTTTCTTCTTTATTTGATTCTATTATATTTTCTTCAATTAATTTTCGTTTTTTATTAGGTTGTAACGAATTTCTTTTTGTATATTGACTTAATGGAATTGAATCAGAATCAGAATCATGTTTTATAGAAAATGGAGTTTTTGACTTATGAATTTCTTTTTCATTTTCTTTTGCATTTTCATTTGCATTTTCATTTTCATTTTCATTTTCATTTGCTTTTATTTCCGAATTTGAATATGATGAATCTTTAAAAGGAATATTCTCTTCATTAGATTCATTATCTGAAATTTGTTTTCCTTTAATTATATCCTTATGAAAAATTGAATTACTAAAAATTTTACTTTTGGTAATAGGTCTTTTAATTTTCTCCAGATTTCTATGTGAATTTGTTTTTCTCCTTTTTGTTTTAAAACGATTATATTTAACTCTGGTTTTTTTTTCAAATTTATTCAATTTTTTATCTGATTCTTTATCTAAATTTATATCTAATTTTATATTCTTTGAACTTTCAGACTCTAAATTATCAAAGTTAATTTCACATTCTTTAACTAAATTACTAAACTTTTTAAAATTTTCATTATTTTTTTCATTTTTAATTATTAGAATAGGAACATTTAATCTATTAGATTTTTCAAATATATTAGATAAAAAATTTTCATTAATAAATAATACTGGAGAATCTTCAAATGAAACTTTAGTTATAATTTCAATAATATTTTTATTGTTTTCTTGTACAGTTTCCCTTTTTATAGACTTTTGAATATCATTTAAATATTCATTGATTGAATTAGAATTTGAATCTGAGTTTAAATATAATAAAATTCTATTTCTTAATACTTTTGTAAACTTATTTTTTTTATCAAAATTTGAAAAATCATCATTATTACAATTGAAAAAAGAATCAAAATCATCTGAATCATCTAAATGTTTAGAATCATTTGAATCTTCTGATTTTTCTCCATTTATTATCTTGGAGAATTTTTTCGCAAAAGGATTAAAATGATCTTCAAATATGAAATATAAAAAAAAATGAGGATCGTAAAAGAGTTTTGCAAGTTTATTATTATGATTATTATGATTATTATGATTGTTATGATTATTATGATTATTATGATTATTAGGATTATTGAAATCATTATTAGACGTATTACTACTATTATTACTACTGTAAAAAATGCTTGGTTGATCAGAATTAAAATCAACTGGAGTTTGAGATTTTTCATTATTTTCATTAAATTGAGAATTTTCCTGAAATATTAAAGATTCTGAATATTTTCCAAATATTTTTCTATATTTTTGTTTTAATCTAATTCCTTTGAAAATTATATCATCAGAATCTTTATTAAATGTTATAAATTTAAATATTGCAGAAATTATTTTCTGTATAAAATCTTTTGTAATTTCAAATTTTTTCTTTTTAGAATTATTTTTTCGTTTATTTGATTTAATATTAGTATTATTATCCAACTCAAATAAATTTTCAGACTCATTTTCTGAAATATTTATATTTAAACATAAAATTTCACATAAATGAAAAAAAATATCAAAAATTTCATTTCTTGAAAGTAAATAATCAGAATCTAGAACCTGATTTTGATAGTTACTATTTTTCTTGTTTTTACTGTTTATAGTAGTAATATTTGTATAATTTAAATCCGGTTCTAAAATTTGAATTAAAAATCTAGTTAACATTGTGACTGAATTTATAGTTGGAGGTGAAAATATACTTAAAGAAGGATCAGGAATATTATTCATATTTTGAATATTCATATTGATCTTTAATAATCCTAAAGATTCAGCAAAATCAAAAATAGAATCATTTTTTTCAATTGAATTTCTAGCAACAAAATATGAATATTTCAAAAAGCTAACAGAATCTGAATTCAAAGATTTTGGAGATTTTGGAGATTTTGATCTTGATTTTCTTTTTTCTTTCTCTTTCAACTTTTTTTTCCCTTTTTCTTTTGATTTTGATGATTTTTCCTTTTCTTCTTCTTTTTTTGATTTTCTTTTTTCCTCTTCTTCTTTCATTTTTTTTTCATCTTTTTGTTGATTTGTAATCGGCGTCATATATGACTTAAGTTTTGCCGAATTGAATGATGCATCTTCCTGACTTTTCCCTCGATCATGATTTATGCAATTAGCTTTATACATTCTTTAGCAACAATATATATTTTTGGGTTAATAGGTAATTATTATATCTGTAAAATGATAATTCCTCTAAAGTTTTCATTCAGTCCTTTTAGCATAGATTTCTTATTCAGTTGAAACATTATATTTTATTGAAGTTAAAAATAATAAACATTAAACTTTTCAGATTATTCGTTTCAACTATTCTAGAAGTAATTATTGAGTGGTTGCTTATATTTTTGAAATTGTTTTAATCTGTCTGAAATATATCCTAAAAGCTAATTTATATTCTTTTAATCCTCAGCAATACTCACTGCTCAAAGTTGTATGGAGGCTGGAGGGTTTCAGTACCGTCACTTCATTTTGGCCCAGCTGAAGGCCTAAACAAAACAATGGCAAAAAGATAACAGAAAAAGCAAATAAACAAGAGAAGTGAAATAGTGAATTGAAAAGGGAAACAAAGAATATATCATAAAGGTTTTGACAGTGAGAGAGATGCCTAAAGTAAAATCAATTGGAATGAATCTCACACACTTATTTATTTTTTAAGAAACTCAAATTACTCAATTTACACCATTGGAGGACTAGGCTTACACACCCCAAACGGATCCCGTGTAAATCTCAGACTGCAATTGTATTGACAAATTTGTTTCTAAAATTCAGTTTGATTTAAAAAAAAGTTATTTTATTTTATTTTTTTTTTTTTTTTGAAAAGAAATGGAATAAATGTTCTTCAAGTGATTGATTTCAATGGATGGGTTTTCAAAATTTGAATTACAAGTTGCAGGTCATGAAGGAACTTTGGTTGATTTTTCAGGCTTAATGTTTGCTAAACCGGCAAATGAAAAAGAAGTTAAATTTTATTCAACTGTTCAATATGATTATTTGATTTCAAATAATCTAGAAAGTCAAAATGATGATAATGATACTAATAATCATAACAATAAAATAGAAACTGAAAATGAAAACGAAGAGTTTGTTGAGGGAAATCACTTGTATGATTTTATGCCAAAATATATGGGTATTTTAACTCCGGGTATTTCAAAAGAAGTTAAAGAATCTAAATTCTTAAATGATGGAACTATGATAATAAATGATTTAAATGAAGATTTAAATAATCTTTCAATAAGGGGGAATGATAATGATCAAAATTATATGATTTTAGAAAACTTATTAAATGGATATAAATTACCCTCAATAATTGATATAAAACTTGGTTCAAGATTAACTGATCCAAAAGATTTGTCAATTTCCCAAGAGAAACACGAAAGATTAGGAAATGTTTCCAAAAATACAACCAGTGGCTCATTATCCTTTAGAATTTGTGGTATGAAACTATCGTTATCACTTTTGAAAAATGATAATGATAATGATGATGATAACAAATATAAGGAAAAAATTGTATCAAATTCTAATGAAAGATTTGATATTGATTTAACTAAAGAACTAATAAATTTAGATAAAATTAAAAAAAATGATTATTTAACAATTACTAAAGTTCTTGGTAAAAAAATTAGAGATAATAAAATTAAAAATTTACTTAAATTTTTTTTTTTGAATAATGAAAATTTATCAAATTTTCAAAAAAAAATAGTTATTGAAAATACTTTACATAGATTACAATTACTTTATAATTGTTTATTGAAATCAGAAATTAGATTTTTCTCAAGTAGTTTATTGATAATTTATGAAAATGATCCAAAAAGATGGGAATATTTAGATAATGAAGATCAATTATTTAGAGATGATTATATGAGTGATTCAGATTCGGATGGAGAATCAAATTTAGATTCCAATGAAAATGAAAATGAAAATAAAACAGACAATGGACCTTTAAGTTCTCTTCATTTAATTGATTTTGCTCATGCTAGACTCACACCAAATGAAGGCCCTGATGACAATATCTTAAAAGGAATTGAAAATTTCTTAGATATTATACAACAAATTTTAGACGAATTGTAGTTTTCAAGTCAATTCAAATAAAATCACACTTAATTAGACTTATATATTATATATCATATTAACACTACTCTTTATATTTTTGTATTTTCATCATCTGGCCTCAGTTGCCATTGCCTAGGAAGTACTGAAGTATATCTGTTAACCCCAGCTCAAATGATTTTCCCTTGTCTCGCATATCAAAATTTTGAGTCGAGGCGGTGGAGCATTGAAAAAAAAAATGAACGAAAACAAATTCACTTTTATTTTAATCTCAATCTCAATTAATCGTATTTATTAAAAAAATGTTAAGAATAGAAACCTTTCAATTAACAATAATCCATTAGCTTCATTTATATTATATATTTTTCACCAATGGCTATGCTGATTTTTGAAATACAGATCCTTTCAGTTCAACTTCTCTTTTTTGATCAATTTACCATCCAGAAGGCAGATTAAATACAGTAGGATACATTATCTAGAACAAGAGGAAAGTCATTTTGAAGGTTTTACCAATATTATCAAAAAAATGATTCTAATTCCATAAGTTTTTGGATTTAAAGCTGTTATTTCCTGTTTTTTATTTTGGAAATTCAATATCCAAAAGTATAGAAAAATGCCAAGAGAATAACTAATATATTCTATATCCAAGATCAAAGTCTTACAATTAATCCAATAAAGATTAACTAAAGATATAATCAAATAGATAAATACGGAATTATAAATATTACAATGAGAGGAATAAGAGTGAATATTTTTCTAGCTTTTTTTTCAATTTTTTTAACCTCAAATTCATTATTTTTGCCTGATTTTTTCTTAAAACAAAGGCATCCAATAAATAAAAAATTTCATAATTTTGAATATGAAGAAATTGAAGATCAAAGTAAATTATTCAAATTAGATTTTGAAAAAAAATTTATGAAAAAAGATCCATTAACTCCATTAATAGAAGCTTTGAAATGACCTAATTCTGGTCATATAATAGATTCAAATTCAAATAAAATAAAAAGAGATTCACTTGTTGGTGAAGGTTATTATGATTCAGAAATTGAAAATTTGATTAGCGTATATAGTTCAACTATATTTGTTGGAACTCCACCTCAAGAAATAGAAGTAATTCTAGATACTGGATCATCAGATTTATTTTTAATGTCTCCAACCAATAAATTTTGTTCAAATGAATCAATTTCCGAATATTATTCAAATTTAGATGATGAATTATCAAATTCAAAACAAAAAAGAAATATTCCAAAAAATTCTTTAAATTGTACTTCGAAATCTGGACTTTTTGATCATGAATCTTCTTCAACTTTTAAAAATTTATCCATAATTGCATTTGAAAAATTTGCTGATAATAGTGTTGATTATGGTACATGGTCAACAGATACTTTAGGTATCAAAGGTACGGATATTAGTTTAACAGATTTTCAATTTGGTCTTGCAACTTATTCAAATTTATCTCAAACTGTATTTGGTATTGGTCTAAAAAATCTTGAAACATTTAATTTACTTAATGAAAATGGTACATATGATAATTTAGGATATGCATTAAAAAAACAAGGTTTCATCTCAAGAAATTTATATTCAATTTATTTAAATTCATCAGATTCAGATCAGGGAACAATTCTATTTGGTGCAGTTGATACTGAAAAATCAAGTAATAATATTGTTACTTTGCCAATTATTGACAGTGGAAGAAAAACAGAGAATACAACTTTGGACTTTTTCACAATTCAATTAGATAATTTGACTTTAGTTAATTCAACTACGGATGAAACTGTTCAAACATTTAATAATTCCGGGTCGTCTGCAATTTTAGATACTGGTACAACATCGGTATCTGTACCATTAAATGTGGTAACAGAATTAAAATCTCAGTTCACAAATTCAACTTTTATGGGAGGTAATTCTTTTTTTAGGTTTGATGATTGTCAAAATACTTTAGAGACTCTTAAAGAGTATGATTTAAGCTTTAATTTTCAAAATGTTGGTATAAGAATTCCTTTTTCTTCCTTTGTTGTGTCTTATAATCTTGTAATTGATTCTGTTGCTACTAATGATACGTGTATGCTTAAAATATATAATTCTGGAGAACATAATGATTACTTTCTTGGAAATAATTTTATGAAATATGCTTACGTTATTCATGATCTTGATAATAGAGAAATTTCTTTAGCCCAAGCTAAGTTTAATTCTACTAAAGAACATATTGTTAGAATTTTATAGATTAAATATACAATTTTTTGAAATGAAAAATAAAAAGAAAAACAACTTGAATATTTTGTAAATACTATTTTTATTTCAGCTTAAAATAGGATATTCCTTGAAATATTCTTGAAATATTTTGAAAATATTCTTAAATAATTAGCAATTCAAAATAATCTTATTGAAATTTTAAATTGAACTTTCAAGTTTAAGTTTATTTAAATTTATATAATAATAGTATATTCTGTTCAGATTAACGATTTTTAAGAAATTAATCAACTGAAATCATAGAACTTAATCTAGGCACAATATTAAAATAAGTGAATATAAAAGCTATTAGTATAATATTTTTTATTCAAAAATAATCAATGATACTTTGAGAACTATTACAACCATAAATTTTAATGAAATAATTTGAATGATAATCCGCATGTAGTAAATCACTCGGTTTCAAAGGGATTAATGGATCCATAAATTTTTGATAATGATTATTAGAATAATCTTCATCATCAGTTATAATTTCAATATCTTCATATAAATGAGGCAAATCTTTTTTGAAAATTTTAAATTCTATACCATTATGAGAATATAATGGATTTATAGGAACTTGAGGAACATAATCACCTTGATGATTAATTCTTATATTAGCATTAGATAAATTATTGATTTGATAATTTTTAGAATTCAATAAATTTAAATATAAATTTTTATTAAATTTATTATCAATATAATTGTTTAAATTATAGTTTGCAATTTTTGGATTTGCAAAAGAAATAACTAACGGATTCCAATTTAATAATTGAAATTCAAAACCAATTAAATTTGCTAAAGCTCCACCTAATGAATGACCAGTTATAACTAATTGATAATCAGGATAAGTTTGTTTTAATTTATAAATTACTGAAAAGATTTGATTTCTAAAATTCAGAGCTAAATTATAGAAACCTTGATGAATTAAACAATTAAAACAATTAAAATTTTTATAATTTGAAAAAATTGGTGTATAAATTACTAATGGAGTTGATAAATCTGATATCCAATCACCTAAAGATAACGAACCTCTGAAAACTAAATAAATTCTTTTTTTTGAAGGATGATTATCAAGGGCAATAAAACCAGTTGCAGATAATTTATCAATGGTAATAGGTTTAAAGATTTTAACTATTTCAATATATTCATTTGCTTTATAACTACAAAATCTTAAATGTGGACAAGATTCATTGAATTTACCTTCTTTAAGATCATAATCTAATAAAAAATCTAAATCACCAGCGGTTGCGATACAATAAGAAACAGAACACCAATTTGAAAATTCAATCAAAGAATTATAAGTCGAATTAGAAAACTTGGATTGAATTAAACAAAAATTACAAAATAGAGAAATTAAAAAGGAATAAATATATAACTTCATATCCTTGTTTTTAAAATAAATGAAATTTTGCCTGGAAATAAGAACCGAAGTCTGAGATATTAAGACTTTTAATGAAATTTAAATAAATCCATTGGATAAATAAAACAATTGAAGATTGAAGATTCAGATGATTATTTAAATATAAATGATGAATTGAAGAAAACAATTAACTTCGAATAAATGACTTTAATCTGATTAATTTGAATATTTTCATTGAATAACAAGGGCAATAAATAAACAAAAGACAATAAACAAGAAACGAGAAGCAATGAAGAAATAAATACGTTTTCGGGTTCGGTGAGGATAGTTCAAAGAGGGAACCCAAGTTTATGGTCTCAAGTTCAAAGAAATAGAAGAACCAAGAAGCTGGCGTCGGGACGTTTCCTAAACTTTAATGAAGTTTTGGTGATTAAACAAAAAAATGTGCGTATAGATCTATATATTATTAATATCAAACACAATTATTATTATTAATTATCTGTTTTACTAATTATAAAAAGAAGCAGTTATCAAAATTCATAATACAGAAAATAACTACAATTGATCAAGAGCCTTCAACGAGAACCAGAAAAATAAAAATAGGAACCTAAAAGAAAACAAAAAAGTACAAAACCAAAAAAAACAACGAATGTGATAATTAGAAATCAATTATTATTAATACTATTATAATTATTTAATTATAATTATTATTATCATCCTTATTATTGAATATCAACTAAATTTTTAAGTAAACTTCTCCAACTCTTGTTAAAAAAGATTTTATCACCGAACGCATTTCCACTGGTAATGATTTATCTAAAATGTTTAATACCAATTCATACATAACAGGACAATTACTTATAAAATCTTCTTCATCTAATTCATAATATCCTTGTAAAATTTCAACAACAACTGGTCTCCAAGTTCCTATATTTCTTTGTTGTGATACATCATCTAGTTCAATGTATTTTTGTGTTATTCCCACACACAAAGGTATTAAATCTTTTAGCATTTGTTCTTTTTGATCTTTTGAAGCTTTTTCTTTATCAATTACAAGTCTAAACATAATATTTACAAAAACTGCTGATGATGAAGACTCTTGTCTTAATAAATTTGGTAATCTTTCAATTACTCCAAAATTCCATAATCTAACTCTTAAATTATAATCATCATTGAATTTTCTAGAAAATTTATAACTTTCTTTAAGACATTGACTTAAAGCAAGTAAATTATCAATTGGAATTAAAGAATAAAAAACTTCATCTTCAAGTAATTCAGAAACTGTTTCTATTACCAATAATTGAAGTACACATTTTACTACAATTGTACTTTTTTCTTTTGTTTTTCTTCGAACTTCATCATCAATAGATTTACTTGCTTGATTTGTTTTACTAGATGATACATCTAACGCATTTTCATCATCTTCTTTTTCTGCAATATCATTTTTTATAACATCTTGACTTTCCATATTTCCGTTGCCACTCATAAATGTTCTATTAGAAACATCTAGCTCAGAAGATTGTTTTAAAGGATCTGCTTTAAATAATTCAATGGCGGTTGATAATTTAAATAAATATTGGAAACAATATAAAATTTTATTCCAATCTTCTCGAGAAAATTTTTGCATATTCTGTAATATTAATTGTTGTAAACATGATCTTCCAATTCGAGAAATTGTATCGTTTTCTTGAAGAATACAAGACTCTAATAATTTTAGATAATCTTCCAACATAAATAATAAATCATCAAAATGTGTAAATAATGCAATCATATTTCTTAAAGCTTGAATTAAAGTTGTAGATAGCCATACTGAAAAATCATCATGACTATTTGAAGCATTTATTTCCCAATGATCACTTAATACACCAAATATTGGAAAAAGCAATTTTTTACATACATCATTCCAAAATTCTTTATCAAAATTTGATCCATATACAACTAAAGAATCAAACATAAAATTTAAAGCTGTTGATCTTACTTCAAGATCTTCTGCTTTCATTATAACTTTATGGAATCCTTCCAATAAAGGAAACCATAATTTTTCTTGAAACAGTTTATAGGGGTTCACCTTTGTTCCATTTTTTTCGTTTTCAGCATTATCAGTATTTAATGCTTCACTATTTAATCCATCAACGAAATGCACTAATTTTTTCATATCTCCTACTGCATGTAATCCTATTTTTTGGAATTTATCATTTTGAGCATAAACAATAAAACATCCAACAAGACCTTTGAAATCATTTTGTTCATAAACGTTGACAAAATATCCATTATTAATTTTTTCAACAACTTTAAAAGATTTAGATACTAATTCTTCTTTGGAATCTCCAGCTGCCAGTTCTAAAACTTCAAATATAGAAGACCAACCGGACTTCATTTTTTCTGCTTTTGAATCTATAATATTTTCAAAAATATCTAAAATTAATTGTTTAATATTAAAATTATCATTATCTGAAAATATAACTTTAAAACTATGTAAAAATTCCTTTTGAAATTTGAAATGGGCAAGTTCTTCAATATCTAAAAATCTCATAGATAATTGTCTCAAAGAATCTAAAGCAAAAACAAGTACTGCATTATTTGGACATGTACCCATAGAATTGAAAGCTTTAGCCATAATGACCCAAAGTTTAGACCACTCTAATCTTATTCTAATCATGGAATAGTAACATACATCAACTAATTTTTGCATTGCAAATATTCTTGGTTGTCCTGAAGCCCCAGAACTTTGAGTTTCTTCGTTAACAACTTCAACTAAAGCCTCAACGAAATCAAAAATACCATTAGTTAAATTTGAACTATTAGAAAATATTTTATCAATTCCAACAGTTATTTCACTTGAATTTAATGAATTAGCTACTTCAGGATTAAGCTTTTGATTTTGATGATGTATTTGTGCTAACTCAGATGGATCTTTCTTAGTAGTAAGAAAATTAAAAATATTCCCATTTGAAATTGCTGTTGAAGCAGATCTTGAACTTTCAAATGAAGCTCTATTTGCTAATCTTGTTATTGAAACATCTGGAACAGTATTAGGCTCAATTCCTTGAGCAATTAATTGAAGTCTATCTAATTGAGAAATACATAAAAGAAGATCTTTCCATGTAGATTTCAAATTATTTCCTTCTGTAATACAAATATCTAAAAGAATTTCAATTGCTCTAATATTTTTGTCTTTAATTTCTTCAATATTTTGTAAATTGGTAAACTGAATCAAAGCATTCACAAATGAAGTCCTTGCATAAGCGACATCAAAAGTACAAGATATTTTTATTGAAAGTTTAATACCTTCAAGACAAATTTCAGAAGTTTCAGTTTGATCATATTCTTTGAATGGAGGAGTTAAAGCAGCTAGAAATGACATCCAAAGAGTTTCAAAAATAGATTTTACATGCTCTATATGAGATGCAGAGTAAAACTTATTTCTTGTTGCATTCATACTTCCAATTGACACTATAGATGAATAATAAGCTTCATCATCTTTGCTTTCATTAACTTTCAAATTAGATCCTTTCTTTTGATTATCTAAATTTTTGAAAAGTTTCTCTGTCTTTGAAGATATTTCTTTAGTTATTTGATTGTAAGATTCGCTTTCAAGAGCATCTCTATTACTAAATAATGCTGCAAATGGTGTTGTGGGAGGTGCCTGAGTTGTATTGTTTTTCAATAATGCTTCATGTTGTTCACTATTTAATTTGATTTCATTCTTTCCAATATCGGAATATATGTTGGATAAAAATTCAACTGGTAAATCTTTTCCATCATCAATTCCAGAATTATTTTTGATGAAATCTTGTAAGGTCATTTTATCTTTATCTTTAACTTGATTATTATGTTGATCAGTGTTAAGCATAATAACAGAATATGATAAAATATAAGCAGTATCAGCATTTGCAAATATTGTTGGATTATCTTCATGATATCTTGCAGCAAATTTAAGCATGAATCTATCAATTTTTTGTGATTCACCAGGTAATCTGAAACTTTGTAAAAAAAACCTAATTGCGTCATTTATTCTAAGATTCTTAAAATTCATCAAATCAACAAATGCATGCATAACTTCAATATTATAATCATCACCTTCACCTAAAAATTCACCAATCATTGCTTTATCAATTCCATTATTACTATTTGTTAATAAAAATTTTGCAACATCAGAAGGTGAATTTGATTCGATGAAACCATCTTTGATTAATTTTGCAACTCCTCTTTTTGGTTTGTAATTGAATGATTTTATACCATCATATAAAGCAGTTTTTCTTTGTTTTAAATATTCAAATTCATTTGGATTATCAATTACAGTTAAATCTTCTCTTGAATCAACCACACTAAGAGTACTATTATTTGGAAAATTAAAATTTGAAGAATCATGTGGGGTCAGTGGGGTACGACTCATACTATTACTTAAAGATGAACCATTTGTATCAGACCTATTTCTTAAATAAACAGAATTATTAATTCCACTTGAAACACTTGTATTTCTAACTTTTGAAACATTTGAACCTTTTGAAGACCATATAGCTAAAGATCTTAACATACCAACAATACAATTTAAAGCAGAAGTATCATATTTAAAAAATTCAGTATTTGAATTTGCATTTCTTTGTCTTGTTAAAGATTCTTTATAATGAATATTTTCAACTTTAACTAAATAATTTGTAATTTTTTCAACAATATTTGGTAAACTTGAATCACAATCATAATTAATATATAATTCAATTAAACATCTTGGATCATTACAAATTCTATAAATAAATTTTAAAAATTGATCTCTTTGAAATTTTGTTGAGGAAGCTATAGAAACTAAATGAAGATAAACTTCATTAAGTATAAGAGATATTTCAAGTTTAAATTCAGATCTTAAATTTATTACAAGAATGAAAAATGTATTTAAAGTTATTTCAAAAATTTCATTAACTCTTGATAATGAATTTCTTGAAACAGTTTGTAAAATATGTCTTCTAATTGAATCAATTAATTTAACTTTTTCATGAGTTGTTCTTGAAATCAAAAAAATTTTATCAGATAAAAAAATATTTATATGATTTTTTAAAACTGAATGAATAATTCTTAAACCAAGTAATTTTGCTCTAACAGGTTGAGATCTTGGATCAAAAATTGAAGGATCTAATTCTTTTATTGAAATTTTAGACATTGTTCTAAATATTAAAAAGGCATCTTTTATAATTAAATCATCTTCATTTTCATCCATTGAATTTGCAATTGAATCAAATTTTTTATCATCAACTTCGCTTAAATTTTCAAGATTTTCAAGTGTTACTTTTTTTAGAGGTTTAAAAGTAGTTAAAGTATTTGAATTTGAATTTGAGTTACTATTTAAGTTATTATTTGAATTTGAATTATTATTTGAAGAGGAATTATCATTTGAAATTAATTCATCATTTAATTTATCAACTTTATCATAAATAAAATCAATAATTTGATTTAAACTTGCATCACAAATTTGTTGATTCATTGGATTTATACTAACTACATAAATATTATAAATTAATCTAATTGAATTTAATAATCTTGAACCATGAATTGGTTTTTTTGAATTTAAAATTATAGACATAATTGTTTGAACAAAACTTAATTCTAATTTTTCATTAATTTCTTCATTTGTAAATAAATCATTAATTAATTCAATTGAATTTGAAATGAAATTATCAGAAGATAAAGAATAATTTAAATTTGAATAATTTAAAGCATCAAAAGTAAAGATTTTTGAAATTAAATCAATTAATAATAATTTTAATTCAATATTTTTTGAAAATGATTTTAATAAATTAATTATTGCATTTAAAGGTAATTCATTTAAATTCATTGAAATTTCAATTTGTTTTAAAAATTCTTTTTGAGATTCATTAAATTTTTTTGTTGATAATTGTTTATGAACAGATTTTAAAAAACTTATCATTGTGGTTGTACTTGAACTTGGAATTGAATCTAAAATTTTTGGTTCTTCAACTACGATTTTCTTATTATTTTCATTTTCATCATTTACTATTGGATCTAAAGGTTTCGTTTCATTAATACTTATTTTTTCAGTGTGTTGTTGTAATGATTCAGTATTTAATGAAGAAGTTGAATTACTTTGTTGAGTTTTAGATTGATTATCAATTGGATCCTTGGTTTGATTATCTTCTTTGGATTGATTTTCATTATTTGGAATATCTTCTTTTTGTTTATTATTAGATTGATGATTATTTTCATTTACTATTATTTCAGTATTTATTTTATTATTATTTTGTATTATTTCTTTATTTTCATTATTTAATTTTACTTCATTTACTTCCTTTAATTCACTTAGATCTTTTAAATCTTTTGGATCTTTTTCTTCTTTTGGATCATTTGTCTCCTTTACACCATTTACAACTTTCGTATCTTTTATATCTTCTAGTTGTTTTGGATCATTAGTATTTTCATCTGTTGGATCTGGTGAATTTGTTGTTTTTGATTCCTTAGAATTCTCAACTTCGTGAGTATCCTTAAAATCTTGAGAATCGAGGGATTCCTTAGATTCTTTAGAAGCCTCAGATGACCCGTTAGGAAGAGTTGATTCTGATTGAATATTATTTATTTCATCATTACTACTATTTTTGATGTTCAATTGAATACTATTGTCAATTGAATTTATCTTGAGCTCACTTGCAGATACAGGAACTTCAATAGATAGTTCTTTTTCCATAATTAGGAATTCCAATACAGTTTATAATTGAATAAATGTAGTATTCCTAGTTCCTAGTTTGATAATATGTGAGTAGTGGTGATTACTTTGAATTTGTAGTTACTTGAAAAAAGAACAGAGACATATGAATAGTTATTTCACTTCTGTTCATTTCATAAATAAGTTGAGCTGGTGGTGGTTGTAGGATCTTGAAGGATGGTTAGCGTTATGTTAATACTACTAACGCTACTAACTTACTGTACTGGATCTATGCTGGGTTGAAATTGTCACTTTACTTCCAGTGCATCAGTCCCGCACCGCTGAATCTTGATTTGTTGTTAAATCTGCGGTCAATCAGGCAACTCGCGCAAAAGCCCGCACGCAGCCAAACTCACACGTAGCAGCACGCGAGCTCCCACAGCCCTGGCTGGATCCACCGGGGCGGTCTCCATTTCCTAATTTTTTAAAAGGAGAGAAGCACCGCAGACGTGGTCTCCATTTTGGTTTTTTTTTATTTCCGTTAGAATTATCCGATAATATTTTTAATTTCCTGCTCCGGAATACACTCTTGGCGGCTTACGTGATAAACAAGGGGTGCTGAGTAATCTCTTTTGTGGTCTCTTGTTTCTGCGGTGTCTCTGGTCTCTTAAGTCGTGTCGCCTCAGCCGCGGCTCTGCGTTTTTTTCTGTGGGACGCGTTCTTTCGTTCTGGTTCCACTGTTTTGTGTTCTTCTAATTTGTGTCCTGTCCCGAAGTGTTCCAAACCTCGACTCAAGACACACGTCGTGTCCAACTCCTGTTTAAGGATTTCTTCACTATCAGTCGTACCAATAGTGCATTGTTCAAACCACTTTACTATCTATTATCTTTATTATCTACTAATGTTAGTATTATTATCACATTATCTTCAATATTCAATATTCAAGATCCTGAATATCTTCATTGTCTTTAATATCCTAAACAATGATAATCTTCAAAACATCCTTTTTTTTGCTTTTCATTTATCTAAACTATTCTTCAAAATGACTTAAATATCCATTTCATTCCTTTTCCATTTTATTTTCACTCATTTCACTTCATTGATATATTGACTCATTCCATTCAATTTCATTCAATTTCATTCAACTTCAATCATTAATCTAAGAAAATGTCATCTGAAACTGAGATTGAAATTGAAAAAAGATTTACTAGACCTGCAGGTATGTTTATTATTCCATTTTATCCCCTTCATTTAATTCTTATTTTAAAACAACAAAACCAACAACTAATACTTCTTTTCTTCACTTTTTTTTAGGATATTCTGAACATTTTTGGATTGCATATAATAATGCTAAAGCTCATAAATATCTCACAGTAATTTCAAGTTATAATAAACCTATAAATAAATTACTTTTTTTGAATTCTTTAAGAAATGTAATTTTAAAAAATTCTTATTTATCTTTATGTTTAAATAAAAAAGTGAAAAATATTAATAATAACAATAACAATAATAATAACAATAATAATAAAGAAAATGAAAACGAGAATGAAATTGAATATGAATATTATTTAAAACCATGTTCAAAAATCATGGTAAATGATGTAATTAAATTTGAATCAAATAAAAATCAAAAATTATCTAATGAAATAGTTGATGAAGAATTTTTATATAATATTGATAGAAATTATACATTTTATAATTTATCAAATAATAATAATCAAATTCCATTTTGGAAATGTTATATAAATAATAACAATATTGCTTTTATTTTTGATCATATGTTAGATGGTATGTCTGGTATAAATTTTCATAAATCACTTTTATTTGAATTAAATAACTTAAGTAATTCAAATGAATTGAATGAATTATCTTGTTTATTTGATTTTAAACTTGATTATTTAAAATTATCAAAAATTCCATTGGCTTTAGATCAATTGATTAATGTTATTCCTCCAAAAGAATTTATTAATAATTTTAATATAAAAAATTTAAAACCTTTGAAAAGATATGATAATGAAAATAGTAATATTGAAGAAACTAAAGAATGTAAATTAAATAAATCAAACTTATTCAATTTAAATTCCCTTAAAAATGATTATAATTATAATACTCTTTTTAAAATTTTTAGAATTAATGAAATTCAAATTGAAAAAATTTTAAAATTTTGTAAAAAAAATGAAATTAAAATTAATTCATTTTTAATTTCAATTTTTTTAAAAAGTATGAAAGATTATAATTTTAAAGATCTTAAAATTAATAAAAAATTTGATTTTGCTCATCCTTTAAATCTTAGACCATTTTTAATTAAAAATTTTCCAAAAGAAAGTAAAAATGAAAATATAAATTATGGATGTTTTGTATCTTTAGGATTTTTTCAAATTTTTTTTAAAGATATTTATGAATTAAATTTTTTAAAATTATCAAAAATTATTGAAATTAATAGAAGAAAAGATATTGAGAATATTAAAAATACAATTTATATTGGTACTGGAATGAGACAATATTTAAATAGTAAAATAAATTTATTAGAAAATTTAATTTTAAAAAATTTTAATAATTTTAAATCAGATTCAATTAGACTTTCAAATATTGGTTATAATATTTTAAATATGAATATAAATAATGAATATAAGATTAAAGAAATGTTTTTATCACAGGATATGGGAGTTTTAGCATCATCATTAGTTTTAAATGTTGTTTCTACAGAAAATGGAATGAATATTATTTTTGGTACAATTAAAGGATTATTTGATAAAGATGAAGAATTAAATTTCAAGAAATTTAATAAAGTTTGTGAGAATTTTAATAATTTATTAATAAATGCAATTGAATGAATAAGTAAATAAAAAAGTATATATTATATATATTATATATATTATTATTATTATTATTATTATTATTATTATTATTATTATTATTATTATTATTATTATTATTGAAAAATTGAATATAAGCAAAGATATAAAGATATAAAGATATAAAGATATATATATATATGTACTGTATAAATATATAGTTAGAAATGAGAAATAGTTCTTCTTAGATTATTCTTACTTTTAGTATTACTTGTATTTGAATTTTTGTTTGTATTTGATAATGAATTGAGAGTATTATTTGTATTATTTGTATTATTTGTGTTATTTGTATTATTATTTGTGAATGAATTTAGAGTATTTTTCTTTGATTGAATAGGATTAACGAATAATCTACGAGATTTATTGTTATTATTGTATATATTATTATTATAATTATTATAATTATTATTATTATTATTATTTATGTGAGGTAAAGATAAACATCTTGAGAGAGTATTACTTATAATTGGTAATCTTTTTGGTTGAATATCTTTAATTAAAGATAATTGTTTAATATTATCATTTTCTTCATCAGAATAATCATCACTATCACTATCACTATAACTATCATTGTCATTGTCATTATCATTATCATTATTATTATCATTATCGTTTTCATCATTGTTTTCATAATTGTAATCAATATTGCCAGTTATATTATTATTATTGAGGGAAGAATAGGAATTATAATTATGAATTTGATTAATTGAATGTTTGATTGAATTATTTAATCTAATTTTATTTTTAATTAATAGAACATCATCAATATCTTTCATATATAATTCATCATTTGTTTTGCATCTTGATAATTCTAACTTTGGTGACATATTGATTGTTATTATAATTATTAATATTGGAATATAATATTAAAATTGAATTTAATTGAATATATTAGTATAATATAATATAATTTGAAATTCTTCATTAATGATATGAAATATATGATTATATATACAGTATATATATATAATATAATACAATATTTATATGTATATGATTATACAGTATATTCAATTGAATAATGAGTGATAAAGAATTGTCCAAAATATTTAGACATTAATTAGTCTTTTAAGCTTTAAATTTAAGTGGAGATTGAAATAAACAAGAGTTTTATATTGAATATAATTGAAATTATACTTAATATATTAAGTAATTATAAAACATGATTGAAATAAATTTATAAATTTATTTAATAGAATAAATTAAGTTAACAAAGTTCATTAAAATTATTGATTAAGTAATTACTTATTTTGATTTTTATCTGTGATTAATATGATTGTAAAGGACATTAAATGATTATTATTTTAGATTAATTGTTGATAATTTATTTATTATTTAGCAAATATTTGAGATTATTTGAGATTATTTTATGATTATTTTATGATTATTCATGTTATTTCCATTAAATCATATTAAATCATAGTAGTTTAGAATATTTTAATAGTAATTTAGAATATTTTCATGGTGAATTAAATTAATTGTGACTTTCGAAGGTGTTAAGAAGAATAAATGCTTTTAAAAGGAAAATGGCGATATTTCTGGATTAGGAGCAGGTAAGCCCCTAACAAGGCTGGTGTATAGTTACTAGCCACCCTCCAGTAACCAGTCCTCGGCAAGAACACCCCCAGATCTGGTCTCTTTGCCCATATCACTGCTCTTCCGGCGCAGTGCCGCGCTCTGGGTGTGGCTCAGGGAAGGTCATTCCTGTGGCGGTGCTCCTTCTGCGGAGTTTCCAAGAGACGAGCAGTGACGCTGCGGCGGACTTGCTGCATACAAATCTCGCAGCAGCACAACCACGCCACTCGCCACTCGCCACACCAACAACAAGAGACCAAAAAAGATACCGAGCGTGCCTGTCCCGTTTCAGTCCGTCCTGTATATTAAGATGAAGCGCACCACAAACTTGTCCGAAGAGTTTGCCCCAAATAGGTGCAGTGTATCAAGTTATTAGGGACGTTGCATTGTCCCATTTAAATTAAATATAATTAACTCAATAAATGCAATAAATGCAATAGATAATAGATAATAAATAAACAAGTAAAATATTTTTAATCGAATTGAATTGAATCAATTGAATTAAATATATTCAATCAGTCAATCATTCAATTATCCAATCATTGAGTCATTCAATTAATCTAAGATAATGTCAAAATCAAATACATCTCTTCCAGTGATAAATAATATATCTGAAATAAATGATTCAACAGCGATAAATCAAATACTAAAATTTCTAGAAGATAAATTTGAAGATAATCATACATTAAATTTCAATTATATAAGAATTAATAAATTCATAAATATTAAATTAAAACTTTCAAATAATTCAAATTACTTAAAAACTTTAGAATTATTCTCTTTTGGTAATTATTTTATTTATTTCAATAATTTAAATCAATTTATCAATTTAAATAAAAATTCATTAAAAAAATTAAAAATTTTAACTTTATTAAATACTTTAATCTCAATTTATCAAAATTTAAATTCTTTTAATAATTTAATATCTTATGAATTACTTTCAGATAATTTAAGAACCTTAAATAATACTAATTCAAATTCAAATTCAAATTCAAATACAATTACAATTACAATATTTGAAAATGAAATTGAATTAGAAAAAAATTTATGTATTTTAAAAAAATTAAATCTAATAGATTTAAAAATTAATTCAATTGATAAAAATTTAATAATTTATAAAATTATTCATAATAAAGATATATATTATAATATAAATAGTGAATATGATTTACTTTTCTTTAATAATCAAAATATTAATTTCGATCAAAATATAAATGAGATTATAAAATCATTAGAAGATTTCAAAAATATAAAAATTTCAAAAACTTTAAAATCTTTAAATTATCAAAAATTCAATTTATTATCAACAAATAATCTTAAATTCAATAATCCTATAAATGACAATGATATTGATTTAAAATTGGATAATAATGATAAATAATCACAATAATAATATTAATAATTTAAAAAAAAGATATATAAAAAATGTAAATATTATATACTGTATATAAATATATACAGTATAAAATAAAATATATAACTTAAATGAAATATTTATCTATCTATTTATTATACGCTTCATATCCAATACTTTCAATTTTTTCAATTTTTTTATTAACTTCATTTTCCATACTTTTAACATATTCACTTAATTTATCTTTATATTCTGGTATAAATGTTGATAAAATTCTTATAGCTAATAAAACTGCATTAGTTGAATTATTAATTGCAACGGTTGCAACTGGTATACCTCTTGGCATTTGAACAATTGAATATAATGAATCAACTCCTTCTAAACTTGATCCTTTAATTGGTACTCCAATAACTGGTAATATTGTCATTGATGCAACCATTCCTGGTAAATGCGCTGCTCCTCCTGCTCCTGCAATAATTACTTTAATTCCTCTATCTGATGCTTTTTTACTATATTCAACCATACGTAATGGTGTTCTATGTGCTGAAACTATAGTAATTTCAAATGGTATATTAAATTTTTTTAAAATATTTGCTCCAATTGACATTACTGGTAAATCTGAATCTGATCCCATAATAATTCCAATTAATGGATTTTTTGAAATTCCTGTAATTAAATTATTTTTTTTTTCAACAATTATTTCACCATTAATTATATAATTTAATTTTTCTTTACATTCTTCCATTGAATCTCCAATAATATTTATATGTCCAACTTTTCTTTCAAATCTTGTTGATTTTCCATAAAGATAAACTGATGATTTTGAAGTTTCTAATGCTCTTTTACATGATTCCAATTCTTTATTTGGTATTTTATCACCAATAACATTATACATTATTGCATTAGTTATACTTGTTGAAAATTTTGTTAAATCTTTTGGTATTGGTAATCCTAAAACTGATCTAATATGTGCCTCAAATTGTGAACAAACACATGCATCAATTGTATAATGTCCTGAATTATGTGGTCTTGGAGCAATTTCATTAATTAATAATTCTCCATTTTCTAATAAAAACATTTCAACTCCAAAAATTCCTGCTCCTGCATTTGAAAATGATTTAACTGCATTTTTAGCTAAATTTTGTGCATCAATTTGAATTTTTTTAGAAATTTCTGCTGGTGCATAAACAATATCACAAATATTATTTTTATGAATTGTTTCAACTGTTGGATATGTTAAAATTTCTCCATTTTTTGTTAATAATACCATTACAGCTAATTCTTTTATAAAAGGGCACCATTTTTCTGCATATAATAATTTATTATTTTTTAAGAATTCTAATCCTTTTGAAATTTCTTCTTTATTCTTAACAACAAAATTTCCTCTACCATCATAAGCCATTGTTCTTGATTTTAACATAAATGGATAACCAAATTTTTCTCCAACATTTATTAATGATTCATAATTTGGTTCAACTGATAATGATTCTGCAACTTTAATATCGTTTTCAATTAAATGTAATTTTTGATTATATTTATCTTGAATTAATTTAATAACTTTTGGGGATGGATAAAATTCAATTTTTGGATTAGTCTTTTGAAGTTCTAAAAGATAGTCAGCATTAATATGTTCAATTTCAATAGTTACTACATCACAAATATCACAAAGTTTTTGAATATCTTCAGGATTTTTAAAAGATCCATCAATATGTTCTGCATTTGATATTTGTTTAGCACTTGTATTATTCCCGGAATCTAAAATAATAGTTTTGATATTTAAACGATTTGAAGCTTCTAAAAGCATACGACCAAGTTGGCCACCACCTAAAATACCTAAAACTTTACTATCCATTATTGAAGAAATTGTTTATTACTTTCTTTTTTATTATTTTTGTTTAATAATCACAAAATATCGATGTTGTTAAAATAAATTTTTTTTTTCTCTTCTTCAATCCAATTTAAAATCAAAAATTAAAATCAAAAATCAATGAGCAAATTCGAGTTTTATTTTAGGTACGAAAATCACGTGCCCTTTCTGTGTGTTTATATTATTCTCGGTTTCTCCAACCCGTCCAATCAGCTTCCCGAAAACATTTTTTTTTTTATATATACTTTAAAGCCTAAATCTTAAGTTTGAATATAAATATCAAAAATTAAAAGAATAATAAAACATTAAAAGTTTAAATTTTGAAGCTATGGCTATATATCTATATTATACAACTCTGCTAGTGATTTTATTCGGGTGGATAGTGAAGAATATTTGTCTTCAATTACTTTCCAAACTTTTTTGAATAATTCTTCTTCTAGTTTTTTAACTTCAAGATCATTTATATTGAAACAACTAAGATCATTCTGTTTTTCTTCAAGAATTAAATGTTTTTCAACTCTTTTATATAAAATTTCTTTACCTCTAGCAAGTTCTTTAACATCATATATACTTAGTAATTTTTTCAAAGATGATTTACTGTAGCCTGAAATTTTTGTTGGATCAACCACTTTCCCTGAATCACTTTGGCTTTTAACTGCATTTTCAATTCCTTCAACAAACTCAATAAGTTTTCCAATAGGTCTTTGTAAAATTAAATTGACATAAATGTTTAAAGCTTGTTTATAAATTTTAGTACAACTAGATCTAAATCGTAATAACGAAGCATTATCTGTTAAAGAGAATTTTTCAATTAAATAATTTGTATTTCGGAATAGATTAATTGCTTTGTTTAATTTAGACTTTTCATCATGCTCATCTGATGAATGGAATTTCATTTTATTGGAAATTCCTGAAATACTTTCATCAATTATTCCAGATGTATAACTTATAACTATAGTTGCACAATCTATTAACCCCTTTTCAAAACTTTTAGAGAAACTACTAGAAAGATCGGTATAAGATTTGTCTAACATATCTCTAACATCAAACTCATTGATTTCTCCATACCCTAAATCAGAAAATTTTATAGTTGACTCTATTTCGGCAATGAACTCCGGTAACAATTTAACAGAAAATAAGATACCTACTCTTTTAGTTGTATCAAGTCCCATATGTAAATTTTTTTCCGTAGCTCTGATTTGGTTACCAATATAAGAAGACCAACTTGCTCTTAATTTATTCAAACTTTTAGTAACAAGACCCTTTAAAATCAATTCTTGATTACCTGGATTAAGTTCTCTATTATATCTTTCAAATTCTAAAATAATAACAGGAGCTAAAAGCATATTCTGAGAAACAAAATCTTGAAAATAATTAACCATTGTATTAAGATCATTCGAAAATATTCCACTGAGTAGGCTTAAAATAGTATTAGAACTTTCCTGATTCAATTCCATTCTTTCATCATAGAATTTTTCTTTAGAAAGGTATTTTTCTATTCTATCTTTTGGAACTGTATTCTTTTTCAAATAATCTTTAAAGTTATTATAGTCATATGATGATAAATGAAAAAAATCAACAATAAAATCCTGTTGATAAATCATCAACTGGATAGTACCACTAATGAACTTACTTAAAAGCGAATGAGCTAAAATTTCAAATTTATTCGAAAATGAATTAAGAATCTTAAATTGCTTAACGGCTTCATTAGGTTCTTCCATAATCAGAGTTTCTTTATTCTTTTTACTTTTCTCAATTCCTCCTCTTAATTTTGATAATGTTTGACTTCTCATTAATCCAACTTTTTGTTTCTCCACTGGCTTTTTGAAAGAATTAAGTCTATTTAAAACATTTTCTCGTCCATTTCCAGCCAAATCAAAAACAGCTGTTAAATGATACTCTGATAAAGTTCCAGTTATAACTTTATTTAAATTATTTTTATATGATGTTATTAATCGATGATATAGTTTTCCAAACATATTTTGATACATCTTAATTAAACTATGAAAATCATTGACCGAAATTTCCTTAATAAAAAAAATAACTCCACTGAATTCAAGAAGTTGAGCCAACTGTTTAGTTTGGAACTCAATAATACTAGTAAAATCTAAGTTCTCTTTCAATTTTGTAAGATCTGAATATTGAATTAATAATCTATCAAAATAGGTTTCCAGCTCATTACATACATATCTGAATTTCTCTTCTATTATATTATTGAATCTCCCTATAAAAAAACTAGTAACTTTCTCATAATTATTTCTTCTTTCTTGTAGGGCCTTCATTTCGCCAAAATCTTCCTGTTGATCTCCAAGAGAGTCGAAATCTCCCTTTGCTGCTAAATCTTTGTTAAGATTTTCTCCTCTAATAGTTTTTATAGCTCCATAAAGATTGACTAAAATATTTTCAACTATTTGAACTTCACTAGAACTTGATAATTTATTATATTGGAGAATTTGTAATTCATCATCAGAAAGATTGACATTAGCTAGAATGTTTTTTAATTGATTCCATAATAATTTTTTGTTAGTTGTTTTAACTTGCAAACCATGGCCTTGTCTTTCAATATAATTTATATCATCTTGGAAACCATTAAGTTCTACTTCGAAAAATGTTAAAAGAGGCTCAAGTTTATCACATTCAGAAATTGAGGCCATCATAGACTCATTGATTTGAGAATAATTCAGTGAGACATTAATAAGAGAATTCATGCTTTCATATTCAGTTTCTGATAAAGCTTTCAACAATTTCTTTTCTATAGTATTGGCATCATCAGAGCTCTTCCAATCTATTTCATCTAATAACTCTTCTAATGGTGACATTTGAGTTCTCAAAGACAGGGTAGATCCAGTTCTTTTATGTTTTGATTTAGAAGCATTATTTATTGAACTGGTTTTATCATCTGCAAACTTCAAGGTACGTGCATTTTGAGGGGCTTCTAATGTAGTATCTTTTTCATTTAAATCATCGAGTTCAGAAAGACTATCGTCAAGATCAGATTCATTGTTATTGATCGTATCATCTTGAAAATTTGAGTTCAGAACATCCTCGATAACAGCATTTGAATTAGTGAAGCCATTATCAGATTTGGTACTTGTCACAGTATCAAAAAAATTAACTATATCATCTTCCTCATTATCGATATCCAAATCTTTGTGTTGAGATCTACGGCTCTTGAATTGAATGCTAGCTATGGAAGAGCTATGCTGATGCCCTCTAAATTCTGATTCAGAGTCTTCATTTGAACCCTTACCAGATTTTTCTTCTGTTGTTTGATTAGAACTATTAGTTTCTGAATAGGAACTGTTACTAATAAGATTTTTATTTGACTCATAAGAATCGGTGATTTGAAAACTAGGAGTAACCTCAAAACTTGGCAAAGTAGGAGGGGCTACCTTGACAGAAGTTTCTTTGAAACTATTCTTCGAAGAAAAATCAATTGAAGGTACTGATTTCAAAGGAGTTATTTGTCCTGGTTTATAATCGCTAGAATTGACAGAAGTTGAGGTCTCTATAGCAATTTTTGGCATTTGAGAATTTTCTTTTTGAACAGTTGAGCTTTGGGCATAATCTGGCATAGTAGAATTTATTGCTTGACCCTTCAAGGAATTTTTTTCACTCGGCAAATTATTTTTTCGCTGTTTAGGTATATTAAGAGGAGGAATAGAATACGATTCGCCGGAATTTGATTTTTGTTCAGGTGTCTGAGATAAATCCTTGAAATTTGATCTCATAGAAGTTGATTTATTAAATGTATTATTTACTAATGGTTCAGGCTTACCATCAAACATATTTTTTCTTTGGCTTACACTTCCAGCTAAGTTTTTCTTTAGAGTGTTATTTGTACTAGTGGGAGAGGCATTATTAATTTGCTCAAACTGTTTGAATTTAGGATTATTTAATATTGAACCTTTTCTTGATCTGTTTCCTATTATTGAAGGAGAAATTGATGCAATATTATCTGAAGGAGTGTTTTCTTTGACATTTTTAATGTTATTTAGATTTGCTAAAGAACTATTTTTAATTACATCACTGTAAGAATCTGAATATTTTTGGGATTGATTAAATTTGGGTTTAACCGATGGTTGTAAAGGTTGAGGTTCTGGTAATTTTTGATTTATTTGAGTTGGAGCTGAAACCAGTGTAGGCTTTTGAAGTGGTTTTTGCATTTGTATTGGTTGTTTCAATTGTCGAGGTGATGATTGTTGTGGTGGCTGTTGTGATTGCTGAAATGGTTGTTGATAAGGTTGTTGTAATGGCTGTTGTGATGGTTTCCTCTGCATTTTCCTGAAGTTATTATTTGATATTGGAGATTGAGGTTGTAGTGGTTTTTGGTGAGGATAGTTCAACAGAGGAACTTGAGAAATTTGGGAAATTTGAGAAAGTTGAGAAGAATGTGGTGGATGTGATTGATTATATTGCTGAATTGGTAAAGAATTCTGAGAACCATGAGGTTGTATTTGTGAATTTGGAGATGAATTATAAGGAGTATGACTATTAGATTTATTTATTGGTTGAAAATTTTGATTCCCATGGGGATTTCTTTGTTCTGGCAGAATATTTGCTTGAGAATTTTTTCTTGAAAAAGACATATCTCCTCTATATGAAGTTGGTATGGCTTGAGATTGAGTTTTTTGAAAAGGAAAAGGAGAGGAATTTTGAGTAGATTGTGAATTTTGAGTATTTTGAGTAATTTGAGTGTTTTGGGAATAACTAGATTGTATTGATTTGGAAGGACTTGATATTTTATTGGGATTATGAGGAGTGTGAGATAAAGATTTATGACTGCTTTGAATTGATGTACGAGTTGGAGATCTTACTGCGGGAGGTGTTTGATTAGATTGATTTCCTTGATTTCCTTGAGATTTTTCCATGGCAGCAACAGAATATATTTCAGCTAAGGTTGGTTTGTCAAATTCTATAAGTTTTGGTAACTGACCATGTTTATATTTGGAATATATACTACAAACACTTTTAAGAAATACAGCTCTTTCTCTATTTGAATTTGTTTCCCAATAATAAGGTTTACCTAGAACAATAATAAAACCAGTTTGACTTGCAGAATCTAATTGAATTACAGATAATTCTTCTAAATCCCAAGTTCTACCGACTTGAAAAGATTTATCATTATTTTCTCTACCTTTATGTAATCTAACTCTACCTGTTCGTTTTACACCTAATGTTAAAATACGACTTTTTTTATTATGTGGATTTGAAGTTGGAGGTGGTTTTAAAGAAGGATAATGAGAATCCTCAATTATTCTAACATGAGTAATATAATTTTCATGTAAAACACCATCTTTATCATATCTTGAAAAACAATATTTAATTAAACTATTTCTATCATAATCATACTGTTGAGCCAAAGTTAAACCATTATCATTACTATTTGATCTAGCAGGAGAAGAAGGAGAACCTGCAGAATTTCGCAAATTAGATAATTGCCTTTGAACAGATTTCATTGATTAATTGATGGTTATTATGAATATTGAGATGATAACTTTACTTATTTATTGGTGATATATCTATTTGATTTAATTATTTATTTCAATTGATGAAAAGTATACTCAGCATAATTGGTAAATTGTTTAATTGTTTCTGTTGGTAATTAGAAATCATTCAATACTCCTTTAAGAATAAACCGTTCCTGGATATTTCATTTACATAGTTTAGCAGATATTATCTTAATATTCGTTCTAAGCGCCTTTACACCTCTTTCACCGAGATAAATGCTGTCCTTTTTCGCGGCACGTGATATTATAGCTTGATCTTATCCAAATTAATTTTATTTTATTTTACTTTAATTTATTTAATCTCTTCAATCAGATCGAAAACTATCTTTGATCTTGCCAAAGAGTATTAGGCTATTAAGTTATCTGAGATCAAAGTAAATCTTTTTGAGCAAAAAAAATCATATACTTTTGATGAAATTTTTCAACTTTGATTCAATGTTTTAAGGAAAGAATTAAGAATAAGAAATAAATGATAATAATGAAGAGTAAAAGTTTTCAATTCCAGCAATATGATTCTGTCAAGCAAACATAAGCATTACTGATAAAGAAAATAGTAATAATAATAATAATAATAATAATAATAATAATAATAACAATAATAATAATAATAATAATAATAATAGAGTATATATAATATCATAGGAGTAATAATAGATATCAAAAAAATGAAAGATTAATTTCTATTTTTGAGTCCGTAATTTTATTTAACTTCAAAGAGCTTTTGCAAAATTCAATTTTCAAGGAGGCTAATCAGGATAATTTTAAAGCTACTGAATATAAATAAAATCACTGTAAATTTCAACCTGTTGAATTCTTAAGAATCAATCATTGGATTACTTAGTACTAGAGAATTCTGAAACTTGACGACACTATATTTTTATTGTATTTTGTTAATTGAAATTTCAAACAAAACACACAAAAGAAACAAGGGTTTATAAACTCAACTCAAAGAAGTTATCCCCTAAATTCGAGAATTTACTATATTTCTAAGAAAGTTATTTATGGTAATCAAAATTGTTCTATCATTGTTAATTTTTACATAAACTTGAAATTTAATTGAGGTATCCACAGCTACAATATTTATAAAAAATGAAGGATCCTAAAAAAAAAGATAATGTTTCAGAGAAGTCAGAAACTCAATTGAACAGACTGAAAAGTATTTTAAGGAACTCCTTAAAATTAGCCATTTCCAGGATTTGAAGTAATAATATTGGTCTCCATTAGTTTCCATTGGTTTCCATTGGTTTCCGTAGCGATAATAATTTAAAAGTTGAATTAGTTTAATTTCCATTTATGAAGTGAATTATACGAGGATGTAGTTTCATTAGTAAATATGGGGAGTGCGCAATTGTCCAATCAGGTGCAAACTAAATCTTGAACTTAGAAGAGTTGCTGAGACAATAGTGATTAGGTTTATTTGGTGCATACAGTGACGCAGAGAACAAATTCATCATGCAGAGAACAAGAACTTAAGTTTTGGGCTATGGCATTACGTTTTTTGTGTGATAGTTTCTGAGCACTTGCCAGGTAATGTTGACAGAAATGCTTCAACAATCATTTCTGACCTCAGTTTATATAATACTAAGTTATGATCCCGTGATTATTTTTTTGTTTCAATTTTCTGTTTCAATTTTTATTATGTGTTTCAATTTCTATTATATGTTTCAAATTTTTGTTTCAAATTTTATCACGTGATTAATTTGTTTATTTATTTTTTTATATTTTCGTGTTTGTTTATTTATTTCTCCATTAGGTAGACCTTTGTTTACCTTTTGGAGACCAGCATGATATATAAACAGATACTTAAACACTTATAATTATTTTAATTTTATTTTAATTTATTTTTTACATTATTATTAATCTTCAATATTTATATCCCATGTCAAATAACTTAATAATTTTACCTTGGCCCTTTTTAATTGAAACAATTAAACAAGTTAAAAATAAGTTAGGACTTTATCTCCCTTTTATTTTGAAATTTTTTGTTCAACATAAGGACTCAACTTTTTTTATTGATGATTCAAATGATATTTCCAGTAATAATAAAACTAAAAGAATGTTTCAAAACTTAAATAATGCAAGTGCAAATCATATAATCATTTCAAAAAAAAAAAAAAAAAATTTACTATAAAAAGCTTTAATCGTTTTTTTTTCTTTTTAATTTTGTTGCTTTTTGAATTATCATCAGTCAATTTGTTTTTAACAACCTCAACTTATTAATAAATATTATTTTTTTTATATTGAATAAAAAAAACCTGAGTTTTGTAAGCAGATAAAGTGGTGGACCTTAGCAGGAATCTTTACAAGTTTTATTGTTTTCTGTTCCAAAATTAATTATCAAATATTACAGTGTTGGTCATATTTCGGGTAGTATTTGCTGAAAAACTTCTTATTTATCACAGCATCCATTTTAGCTAATTACTTATCTTTTTAGCTAATCAATTTTATTAAATGTCATATAGTTGCTAGTATCATTTATTATTATATACTATTATTATTTATTATTATCATATCATTAGCTTATTTGTCAATTATTATAACTAATTGATCTATTATTTAATATTATAAACTGGAATAAACTTGCTAATATCATTTATTATCATATACTATTATTATTTATTATTATCATATCATTAGTTTAATTAGAAATTATTATAAGTAATTGATCTATTATTCACTATTATAAACTGGCTTAAAGTTGCTAGATTTATTCATCATCATATACTATTTTCGATTATTATTATCAGATCCTTACTTTATTTCAATTATTATAAAWCTKTATTGATCTATTATTCAYTATCATTAACTATAATATATTCAGAACTACTTTKATTATAATCTACTATTATTGCTAGATTCTTATATTAAGCATCACTTATTATATTATCCAATATTACTTACTATCACCCATTTGCTACTACTGTTATTCAAGCTCAACTACAACTATTACTAAGCTTTAAAACCAATATTTATTATCTCTTATATCCCTGGAGATAAACTACAAAAGAAAAAAAAAAAAAAAAAACTATATTTAACTATTTATCATCATGTCCTCACCTCCAGATTCACCAACTTGACCAATCTTACCTATTCACGCTGGACTATCAGCAGGAAGTGAGTTCAATGCATTGAAAATATTTTTTCAACAAGGACAATTCACTAATTATATTCCACTTACAGTCGGAGACATTCCTGACTGGGAAATGATTAATAGTTATTTGAAAGGTTTCAAAGATCAGTGCCAGCTATACTCAATTCCTGAATATTCAATTATCAACCATTTAAAAGAAAAAGTTTCAAAGAAGCTACACATCTTTTTACAGTGTTATTCTTACTGTATGGAAGAACATATAAAATTAATTGGGATCTCTATGATGCTGCACTAAAAAGAATGCCTAAGCCAATTAAAAGGGATAATGAATTTAAGGCTACTTTAGAAAAAAATTATACCGATCTAAAATCAAGCTCAAACGAAGAATACAATTTTGAAATCAGTACTTTAGTTGCAATCATTGACTATATGATTGATGACCAAAAGAGTTTGGGAAATAAAATTCCATGGAGAACAATCTACGAATTTTTCAGATCAAAGTACCCCTTCCTATTCACTTTAACTATACCACATTTCCCTAAACTGCATCAACAACTTTCTTCAAACAGGAAAATTGGTAACCCTGATAAAAATTGGCAACTATTTAGCCAGAAACTTGAAGAAAATTCATCATTGGCAACTCATGATCCATCTAATCCACATTTCTCATATGAAAAATCTCATAAAAAATCTCAACAAATAGAATCACAGTATGATTCTACCTCAAATTATAACTCTAACTTAACTAAATTTCCAAAAACAAACAATATCTCACAAACAAATGAATCAACTTCAGAATCTACTTCTTACGCTTCTTCTATAACTAGTGATGATGGTCCAAAATACTTACAAGATAACAATAAAGATCTACCTGAAGATTTTATCAACGATTTCAAAAGTCTTAGTATAAATGTTTCCCAAATTTTAAATCAAAATAGAGAAAGACCATCTTTTAAATCTAATGGCTTATCATGTTTTTTCTGTGGAACAAATGGACATCATTTGAGGGAGTGTTCTGATATAAATCATTATGTATCAGCCGGAATTATTACTTTTATTAACGGTCGAATTGGTGATAAATTTGGGAAATGGCTCCAGTTTTCTAGTATTCCTTATAAGAATTCAGATACCTTCAAATCATTACTCGATCCTCAAATAAAGAAA